>CM053589.1:69854705-69867206 GCA_028646515.1 Pseudochirops corinnae | reverse complement strand
AACCCTCCCCAAATATCTATATACCCTTAAACTAGTCTAGCCCTCCATTGTCTCATCTCCAGGTAGCCTCCAGCTACTTCCCACTCTTAATCTCTCATCACTGGAGTGTGACCTCATTTGACTCCTCCTGAAGACTCTCCCCAAACTCCTCCTCTAGACCACCCCTAGATTCCTCCCACAACCTTTCTGTATGTAAGATCCCATCTTGCCTCCATGAGAGGGAGAACACTCTGTGTCAGATGATTCTGTCCTACTTGTCCAGTACAAGTGTCACAGATACTGAGGCTCCTTAAGAGTCTAGCCATTATGGCAAACTTTTAATAAACTTTGCTTTTCTTTGGCTGAGAGAAGACTTGAGTCGAATTCACTTGGCATGACCCAGTGTGTTGGTATTTTGGGATCTCAAGCACTCCTAACCTTAAACCTCAACATTTTATGGTTTCCTGACCTGAAATTAGTGTTTTAGGAAGATTAGCCTTCTGGATCAGAAGAGGAATTTCAAAAGGGATATCAGTCATGAGATTATTACAGAAGTCTAAGTGTATAGGGGGATGGCATGGTGGATGAATGAGGCAAAGGAAATAGAAAGGAAGTTCTCTACAGGAAGGAGACATTTAACAAATTTTTTTCTTTCTTATTTTTTTTGTCTGAGCTTGGTGAACCAGCTCAGCCTTGAGTAGTGACCTGATTGACCCAGCCCAGCAATGGATCAACCTGGTAGTCAAGATACTGTGTCCTGTAAGCAAGGGAATCGTTCTATTTACTCTCTATGCTACATTCAGAAGTTAATTTTTTGGAATCAAACGCTTTGTAGTATTTGCATTTCAATTTTGAGTCCATGCTCCCCAGGGACTGAAGTAGGGGAGGAGAGAGTGGGCCTGTCGCACTTAAGGAGGATATACCTAATTGTTTCCTTATATTAACTTTGAATCTAACAAAACTCTTTCATGGATGGGGAAGCTGCAGCCTTAAGTATGGCCCTTTGACTGAATCAAAACTTCCCAGAACAAATCCCCTTAATAAAAGGATTTGTTCTATAAAACTTGACTTTTGACTGTCAAAAAGACATACCCATGGACCTTGAAAGCCATATGTGATCTCAAGGCTACATACTTCTCAAATAAACTGAAATCTGACCATGCTTTTCCCATCTAATACTTGGAAAGATGCAAGTATAAAACTTTTTATTTATTTCTATTACAGGTCATATTAACTAGTTTTAGCAGTCCAGATTATACCTTATTAAAATCTTTTCTGACTCTGTATTCCAATGTGCTACCTCTCTCTCTCAGATTTATGTCACCTGTAAATTTGTTAAGAAAGTCATCTATGCCTTCACCCAACTCACTAATAAACAAAAAAATTAAACCACACAGGCCCAAGCACTCTACTGGCTCCTTCTATCCTCCTCTGTCCTTTAGATTGACATTGATCAGTTAATGATTACTCTTTGGATTCAGTCATTGATTGTAATGTTTTGATTTGGTTTTATTTTATAAAGCTATAATTATATTATTTATTTTTGTTGTTCGGTCATTTTCAGTCTTGTCCTACTCTTTGTGACTCCATTTGGGGTTTTCATGGCAAAGATACTGGAGTGATTCACCATTTCCTTCTGCAGCTCATCTTATAGATGAGGAAACTGAGGTGGGATTAGGTGACTTGCCCAGGGTCACACAGCTAATAAATGTCTGAGGTCAGAGTTGAACTTAGGTCTTCCTGACTCTGGACCCAATGGTTTATGTACTACACCAACATAGCTGCCCCAAATTATTTATACCAAGGTATTAAACATACACATGTATGTAAAAGGACCTGTGCAAAGATTACCTGATTGGCATTGGACAGCTATGTGTGCTAGTTCAGTGCTTCAGTGCTTTGAGGATAATAAAGTTTCCTAGCTGCTACTGGCTAGTCATGTGTGACTCTGAAGGACTCAGGCATTTTGGGGATAGTGTAGTTATCCCCTCACTGACCACAAAGCAGGAAGAGACAATGAGTAAGTGGACCTTATAAGAGGCAGTATCTCCCCTTCTATCTATCCTTTTCCTTTAGCACTCCCCTTGTGATAAGTTGTGCTCCCATGAAAAGTAGGTGGAGGGGCTTGTTTTTCCCCTGCCCCAGCAGAAATATTAAACTTTGACCACATCCTGCCTAGGTAAGCCTGAGCTTCGGCTTTGACCTGCCTCTTCTGTGTGTTTGTTCTTTCTTTGGTATAGGAGACCAAACAACAATCCTAAGATGGATGTGTGCAGCCTTGAAGGCAACCTTAGAAGTTCAACAGGCTTATGTATCTTGTGTCTTCAATCAAAGTTAACTAGCAACAGGGGATTGAAGGACCAAAGGGTATTCAGCCTGGATAAAAAAGAAGCCTCAGCAGAGAAGTGGTAGTTGGCTTCAAATGATTGAAAAACAAATACTTGAGGAGGAGGGGTTGCATTTGTTCTTTTTGGCCTCAGAAAATATAAACAAGAGCAATAGGTAGAAGTTATAAAGAGAAAAATTTAGGCTAGATGTTTGGAAAAACTTCCTACTGAATAGAATTGTCCAAATGTGGAATGGACTGCCTTGGGAGATGGTAGCTTTCCTTCTTGGAGGTCTTCAAGCAAAAATTGAATGACCACTTGTTGGATATGTGATCATGGGAATTCTTTTCAAATATAGGTTAGGTTATATGCCTTTCAACTCTCAAATTCTATGAGTGGGGAGTTTTTCTATTGAGTAGGATACTTCTGATAGGGGAAGGAGTGTAATTCCAGGCTTGGTTTACTCAAAACCATGGATCTGAAGCGAATTGCTTAGATAATACAAAGCCTAGGTGAAATGTAAAAATGTTTATTCAGTAGTCTGACAAATTGCTTCAGGTCTGCACGTTCAAATCTCAATCTCTCAGAAAAGTCTTTCTCTATGTGTGTTTGTGTCTCTTGTGTGTGTTAAACATTTTTCTTTTGTATAGGGCATAACTGTCCCGTGCCTGATTCATATTAATTACTTTTCTACTCTTCATATTGGAGATACCCTAGATGAGCAAAGTTTTAAACACATTTTTCCCAGAGCACCAGAAGAGAGTGAGTGGGACCCACCCTCTGTGAAGATTCCTCAGAGTGGAGAGATAGAGAGAGAGAGAGAGAGAGAGAGAGAGAGAGAGAGAGAATCTCGAAACTACTGACACACTTTTGTAAGACCAGACAAACTTGAGTCCTAGTTTCCTAAGAAATTATACAATTTAGGACCTTTCCTCCTCCTTTGCTGCCACATCAGCACTAATCCCTTTAGAAGTCTTTCAGGACCTTTCACCCTCCCTTGCTTTAGGGTTTGACAATAAGGACATACACATTTGGATTGGCCATACTCTGTTTCCCTGTTCTTTGGCTTTTTCCTTGCCTAGACTGTAAGCCCACCTCCCAGCCAATGGGAATAAGGGATAATGGTTGGAGGGGGCTCGTCTGCCTTAGGGTATAAAACCTTGCTTTGTCTTCTGTAACATTGCTCCTTCCATCAGTTCTTCCTGGTGGAGGTGACAGCCTCTTCTTGGGAGAACTGAATAAAAGCTTCCTGTTCTTACCTTGAGACATCTCTAAGTTTTATAAAATTTGGTTAGGGGATTTTGGGGGTTTCTGCACTTTTGGGGTCCCTATACCCCACACAAGGGGCATAATAAATCCCAGTGCAGGAAAAGGAGTCTTACCCTTACTTTACATAGTCAGGGCTGAACCTAATCTGAAAGCATGAGTCAAGCCCTGAGAAATATTTTAGTTGAAAGGGCAAGGGCATAGCGGCCAACCCCTTCAGGCCAAGGCTGCGGTTGTAATTGTTAGATATATAATATATGTACAAATATTATATATAATCTTACTACCTTATTTTGTAAAGCCAATTTTGGCTGTTGGTAGTACAAAAGGCAGGGGTCCTTGAAAATAGCTAATTCATTTTCATATGATTTGGCTTATTTCTGTAGTTATTTTCTCTGTTTGGATTACAGTTTAGAGCACTGGGTTTTATTTTCTCGGGAAGCCTTACAGGCTGACCATTGCTTTCTTCGTTCCAATTATGCTATGGTTCTTATACTACTTAGAGATTTTAACAAAAGAAAAAAAGATAATATGGAATAGCTACAGGAGTGGGAGAAGGCAAACCAAAGCTTGGTGCTCACCCCTCCCATCAAAGAAGCTAACCAATATTCCCTCATCCCCATTCCAGGGCCAATGGGTCTGCAGCCAGCATAGCTGGCTCTCTCTCCTTTTTCTTCCTCAAAATCGGGCTGATGTTTGGCATTATTCACATCTCTAATCTCCTCCCTAATCTATTGAGGTTCTCTCTATCCCTGCTGTCACCCTTTCTTGTCAACTGAAGGATGATCTGAAATTTAATTCCCTAAGAAAAACTAGAAAAGACATCAAGACCCACAGCATCCATCTCACATGCCCTTTCCCGGGTGTAGAGGGTCAGCACAGACAAAGAAGCCCTGATCACTCTTGATGGTTTCTGGCTCTAATTATAGAAAGCTTTTAGCAATTGTTCCATAATTGCTCACTGCAGTTGGGTTTGGGCATTGTTGTTTGACAAAAGGCTGGTTTCTTGTGGGTTGTTCTGTTATTTTTTCTTTTTTCTTTTTCTTTTCTTGGTCTATCAGCATTTCAGCTTCTAGCAGTTCTACTAAAGAGCTGAAAAAGAGGTATCACCAGGTAGGCATCACACACACCCCACCAAATAACACTGTCCCCCCTCCCCAGCCACCCACTATCCCCACCTTTCACCTGCTGTCTTCTGTATTACCAGATAATCACAAAGTTTAATTTAGGGACCTCTGGAGCCATATTATTTTGGAAGTCGTGTTAGTTTCTTCACTAAATGGAAGGGCTGATGGATCAGTCTTCCTTGTAAAACCTGTTTGGTTAAGGGAATGAAAGGGACCAATTCCTTTATTATTCATGGTATGGGTGGGAAAAGAGGAATAGGAAAGGCAGGAGAAATTCCAAGATGAGTAACAGAAGAGCCAGCCCTCCAATGAGTGAAACCATTTGGAGGATATAGCAAAGTTTTGGTTTCAAAGGATATCTCTAATAATATCTAAGGTCAGAGTCTAGCTATTTCAATACCTATGGTGCCCCTCCTTTCATTCCCTCTCAATCCCTACACTCATCCAATAAAAAGTAAACTCTTTGTAGACAGTACCTAGCATTGTGCCTGGCACATAGTTTGTTGGGGTTGAGTCATTTCAGTCATGTCTGACTCTTCGTGACCCCATTTGGGGTTTTCTTGGCAAAAATACTGGAGTAGTTTTCCTTCTCTAGCTGATGAGGAACTGAGGTAAATAGTGTGAGGGATAATTTATAGTGAAATTTCCCCATTCTGAAAAATCAAATCTAGAATGGCTTCAGTATTCACTAGGCCTGTTTACAAGTCACCTGACCTTCAAGCAATCTGGGGCTTAGAGCAATAGGGACCCTTCCCCAGAGCCAACTCAGGAGAAGATATGCCAAATAAGGTTAAGGCTGCTTTCACTAGACACCCACATGTTTCCGGGTCCTTTGTCTCAGAGAGATTCCCTCGCTTAGGTTGTGGGACAGACCACCTACCAATAAGAGGGAAGGCTGGTTGAGGGGGTTGGGTTTCTGCATTGGAAGATTATATAACCATGGACTGGCTTCTACCTGTCACTCTCTCCCTGCAGATGCCATGTTGGGCGGTGGGAGCAGAGTCCTTTCTCATGAGAGACCTTTTCTGACCTTAGATTCAGCCGCTGAACTCTTTCATCTCACACAATAGGGTTAAGTGACTTGCCTAGGAGCACACAGCTATTAAGTATCTGAAGCTAAATTTGAGCTCACAAAGATGAGTTTTCCTGATTTCAGGCCCCGTGCACCACCTAGTCACCCTGGTACATAGCAGGCATTTATAATAATAAGTAGAATTTATATAGCATTTTAAAGTTTGCAAAACACTTTACAAACATTATCTCAATCAACCCTCATAACAAACCTGGGAGGTAGGTGTTATTATTATCACCACTTTTCAGACAAGGAAACTGAGGCATATGGCTAGGATCAAACACCTTGTGAGTATCTGAGGCAAAATTTGAACTGAGATCTTTCTGACTCTAGGTTTAGTGCTAGATGCCTTTTTACTAAATGTTTGCTGGCTTGAATTGAAACTATGTGCAACACTAGTTCAAAAGCTGGTCTTAAAAATTCATTGAGCCTTTTCACCTTCACAGAACTACACAGCCACCTTTAAGCATGAATTTTCAAAGTTTTCTCACAAGGGAAATCAGTATTCTCTAACCCATTTAGCAGATAATACAACTGATTCCCAAGGAAGATTAGATAACTTGCCTGAACATAGGGCAATCAGGGAAGGATGAGAGCTTAATTTTTGTTCTCCAAGACACTCTGTTTTCTGGTTGGGAAAAACTTTTCAAGTCACCCAACCTCCTTCCCACCCTTGAATCGACAAAATCTCTTTAGCTTTCCATTCCGTAAAGTAATCTTGGGTCCTGTGAGGAACTAAATAACATCTACAAAACCAGCTAAATAAATAAGTATCTGTGATGCCAGTTCATTAGGAAGAAATCCAAGACTTTTTTCTCTCTCTTCTTCATTTCCCTTCCCAATTGCAAAGTACAAAATGTCAAAAATAATAAATGAATGAATATAATAATAATAAAATTTGTTAATAAACATCATAAAAGTGCTTACATTTATATAGCTCATTTGGATTTACAAAAATGCTTTCCTAACAACAATCTTGGGAGGCAGGCAGATCAGGTAATACTTTCATTTGATAGACAAGGAAACAGGCCCACAGAAATTAGGTGGCTCACCCAAAATGATGGAACTAGTATGTGGTAGAACTGAAATTTGAATCTAAGTCTGCTGATTCTAAGTCTAGTGTTCCTTCTGAGTGGGGTACATTCTCCCTCTGCACTTTCTGTGAAGACTCCTCAGAAGTAAGGAAAAGGGAGAGAGACTATCTTGAAACCAGAAACAGACTTTTGTAAGACTAGACAGACCTGAGTCCTGTGTTTCCTAAGAAATTACACAACCTAGGACTCTTTCCCCCTTCCATTGCTGTCAATCAGCTTTAAGCCCTTCAGGAATTTTAGGAATCTCTTAGAGCCTTTCCCCATTCTTCACTTTGGTGTTTGCCAAATAAGGATAGGTACATTTGGATTGGCTACCCTGTATTTCCTTGTTCTTTGTAAACCCACCTTCCAGCCATTGAGAGATAGTGGCGGGCTTCTTTGTTCCTTATCATTTGAGGAGATTTTGTGGTCAGATTGTAAGCCTGCCTCCCAGCCAATGGGAGAAGGGACAGTGGCGGGAGGGGGCTTGACTGCATTAGGGTATAAATTCTTGTTCCCTCTTTTGTAACTCACTTCATTCTGCTGGTTCATACTGGTGGAAGGGACTCCCTCTTTTCCTGAGAACTCAATAAAACTTCCTGTTCTTACCTCAAGACACCTCTGACTTTTAATTTTTTTTGGGTAGGGAATTTTTGGGATCCCTGTACCCCACAGGGTATCTTATGTTCATTAAAATGAGAAAAAATACTTTCTACTTAATCAACTTCCTGACAAATGCTAAAATACTCTCTGAGGGGTTGGAACCTAATCTTATGCTGTCCTCTCCATAGTTCCCAGAACTGTCTTTCTTTTTTTCCTTCCTTCCTCCCTCCCTTCCTTCCTTCCTTCCTTCCTTCCTTCCTTCCTTCCTTCCTTCCCTCTTTCCATTCTTCCTTTCTTTCTTTTTAGTTTTCAACATTCACTTTTATAAGATTTTGAGTTCTAAATTTTCCCCTGCCCTCCGTTCCCCCTTCCCCAAGACAGCATGCAATCTGATATAGGCTATACATGTACAATCATATTAAACATGTTTCCACATTAATCATGTTGTGAAAGAAGAATCGGAACAAAAGGAGGAAACCATGAGAAAGAAAAACAAAACAAAAAAAAGAGAGAAAATAGTATAGTTTGCTCTGCATTCAGACTCCATAATTCTTTCTCTGGATGTGGATAGCATTTTCCATTATAAGTCTTTTGGAATTGTCTTAGATATTCATAATGCTGTGAAGAGCTGAATCTATCAAAGTGCATCATCGTATGATGTTCCTGCTACTGTGTACAACCTTTTGGTTCTGGTATGTCTTTCCAGGTTTTTCTAAAGTCTGCCTGCTCATCATTCCTTATAGCACAGTAGTATTCCATTACATTCATATATCACAACTTGTTCAGCCTTTCCCCAATTGATGAGCATCCCCTCAATTTCCAGTTCTTTGCTACCACAAAAAGAGCTGCTATAAATATTTTTGTACATGTGGGTCCTTTTCCCTTTTTTATGATCTCTTTGGGATACAGCCCTAGAAGTGGTATTGCTAGATCAAAGGGTATGTACAGTTTTACAGCCTGTTGGGTATACAGGACTGCCTTTCTTGCTTCACAAGGCATATGCCTCTGATGCTTCTCACTTTATCCTCTGGAAAGAGCCTTGTTTGTCTTTTAGATTGCTGCTGTGAGTTGAGCCAAAGCTTTTCTCCTTCCTTATGACAGTCCTTCCTGACCCTTATGCTTTCCTTGCTCTCTGCACCAGATAATTGCTGCATTTAGCCCACATTCCCAAGGAAGTTCTTTGGGATCTCAAGCTAATTAATTTAACAATGGCTATACATTCAACTACACTGTGTTTTACTTTTTGTGGTTGCCTTATCGATCATGTTTTTGGTTTATATTTTTTGGGGGGAGACAATCAGGGTTAAATGACTTGCTCAGGGTCACACTGTAGTAAATATTTGAAGTCTTATTTGAACTCAGGTCCTCCTGCCTCCAGGGCTGATGCTCTATCCACTGTACCACCTAGTTGTCCTTCCTTATTGATCTTGAACCTTTTGGAGGCCATATGGCACAGTGACTTGGTAATCAGAAGACTTCCATTCAAATCCTACATCTGAAATTTACTGCTTGTGAGATAGTGTGAAAGTCACATAACCTCCCTAGGCCTGAGTTTCCTCTTCCATAAAATGGGCAGGGTTGGACTAGATGGCCTTTGAGGTCCCTTCCAATTCTAGACATATGGTCCTATGAATGAAATCCTTGGTTTTTCTTGTTTCCCTCTTGATGTTTGGCAGGATGTGCCTTTTTCTAGGTCTCTTCCTTCTAGATCACAAAGATGTGATACAACAGAAAGAACACTGAACTTGAAGTCAGAAGACATGAAAGTCCCTTCAACTCCCTGGGCTTCCATTTCTTCTTCCATAAAATATGGATGACAATACTTCTGCTGTCAAGCTTGCAGGGTTGTTGTGGGGATGAAGGGAGATAATTTATATGAAAATGTTTTGTTATCATAAAGTACCATCATTGTCATCATTATTATAGCTATAAAAAACTGTACATATGTTTATGTATTAAAAACTTTAGATACTAATTAATGGCGACTGGCCAATGAGCTCAGATCTTATTAGCAAGTGCAGAATGCTGATGCAATCTCCCTTTGAGATGTTCTTAGACATTCTGTAATTATTTACAGTCTACTTACTGTATGGTGAAGAGAAGCCTCTTTTGACTTCACAACCAGAGCTGAGATGCATTCAAAAGGCACCAATTGACCAAAATTTCTTCGCTTTTTTGGTTGTTTTTTGGTCTGACTCTCTTCCAGTAGCATTATGGCCTTAGGCCAACCCCATTCTAGACCAATATGTGACCCTCTGCTTTTTGACTTTGTGTTTATTTTTCCTGCTAGCAAATTTTAGAGAAAGAGATTAGAAGATACAACCCTGTGAGTTTCAAAAGGTCAGTAGAGAGAGCCACCAGCAGGTCCAAAATGAAATCCGTGATGGGCTTTCCATCTAGCCATAGTTTTGAGGCCCCAAGAAGTGATGTTTGCACATTGCCCAGTCATACTTGAGATCCTTAAGGATTCATCCAGCGGCTGTGTTGCTTTTAGACATGGACTTGGTGGGACTAATGCTGTGTAGAAACTGGGTTAAGTCTATAAGTCCAACTCTTCCCAGAAACTGAAGTGGGAATGGGAAATGTGTTCCCCCAGCTTTTGGGCAGGGGGAATGTTTGTACTTCTGTTTTTGCAATAGTTTTGAAGTTACTACCTGTAAAAGCTAATTGATATTAATTGGTTAAACAGAACTGGGTACTATTCTCTGGTGGCTAAATGAGGGAACACATTGGAATAGGGGATTGAGCCAATAACATTAGAGAAAGACATATCCCCAACCCTTCAGGGGTAACTCTAAAACTCTGAGAAGGATATATAGTTAGTCTTGCTCTGCAAAAATTAGCCAGAGAACTCATTATACCACTAATAAAATATGCCACTATATAATATACCACTATAATATAATATATAATAGCGTAATTATTATATAATAATATACCATGAATATAAAACAACAACAGCAACAATAATAATACTAGCTGACATTGATAAAGAGGTTTGAAGTTTTCAAAGTCTTGGAATATATTATTTTGCTTGAATCTCATTGCAACTCTGTGAAGTAGATATGAATGATATCATTATCCCCATTTTTCAGATGAGGACACTGAGGCTCAGAGAGATTAAGTGACTTGTCTGTCTACGGTTACATAGCTAGTAGGTGTCTTGGGCAGAATTTTATTCCAGGGTAAATTCTTTTCCCTCTCTGGGCCTCCACCTCTGCATGTGTAAAATGAGGATTGTTGGAGTAGATGGTCTCTTTCAAGCCTTAATTTTTATGTGTCTTTGAGTCCAATCTGTTTTTGTGCAAGATTCTGAAACACCCACATCACACTCTTAGATTGTGATATGCTGGTAAACATTTAACAACTAGGTCTCTCAAAAAAATAATGCTTGGGGAGCTGACATAATGTAAGATGATGGAGTAAAAGCAGGAACCTGCTTGAGCTCCTGCACCAACCACCTCCAATACCTGTAAAACATGACTCTGAACAAATTTGAGAGCTATAGAAACCACAAAGTGACAGAGAGAAACAAATTTCCCACTGAAGACACCCTGGCAGGCCCACAGGAAGGGTCTATCGAACTGGGTTGGGAGCCAAGCACAGTCCCATGTGGGCTGCCTGGGCCCATAAATGTTAAAGAGAAAGTAAAAGGTCAGTAGAGAATTCTGTTGGAACTGGGTGACAGAAAAGCATGGTCTAGCCTCTGCCCCTGGGGTGAGAGGTGGCAGAGGCATGGCAGCTGCAGCTGCTGCCCTGCATGGCTGCCTTTGGGGCCCCTGAGCTGCAGATCATAGTGGAACTAAACAACCATTCAGAGGGTAATTGCTCTTGCTTTGACCTGCTTGGATCTGGGTCACAGTCTTGGGTGGTAGTCCGGGAGTATGTGGCCAGTGTGCCAGAGCTTATGGTGGCTACAAAGAGGGCTCCCTCCTCATAGCTCTGACTACTACACCAGCAATTTGGGACTCAGCTCTCTCCACTCTGGAAGCAGAGTTCTACTGTGGCAAAGAGCTCGAAAGACAAGATGAGCAAATTGAGGAAGTACAATCAGTTCATGGAATCCTTTTTTGGGGACAAAAAGAATTGAAGCATGGAACAAGAGGAGAAGAAGAAAACACAGTCAGAACTCCTGCACCAAAAGCTTCCAAGAAAAATATGAACTGGTTACAGGCTATGGAGGAGTTCAAGAAGGATTTTGAAAATCAAGTAAGAGAAGTAAAGGAAAAATTAGGAAGAGAAATGAGAATGATGCAAGAAAAACATGAAGAGTGAGTCAACAACCTGACTGAAGAAAATAACACCTTAAAAAATAGAAAAACTCAAATGGCAAAAGAGACCCAAAAAGCCAATGAGGAGAAAAATGCCTTAAAAGGCCAAATTTGCCAGATGGAAAAAGAATTTCAAAAGCTCACTGAAAAGAATAATTGCTTCAGAATTAGATTGGAGCAAATGGAAGCTAATGACTTTATGAAAAATCAAGATACTATGAAACAGATCCAAACAAATGAAAAAATAGAAGGCAATGTGAAATATCTCCTTGAAAAAACCACTGACCTGGAAAATAGATCCAGGAGAGACAATGTAAAAATTATTGGACTACCTGAAAGTCATGACCAAAAAAAGAACCCAGAAATCATCCTTCAAGAAATTCTCAAGAAAAATTGCCCTGATATATTACAATCACAGGGCAAAATAGAACTTGAAAGAATATACCAATCACCTCTTGAAAAGATCCCCAAATGAAAACTCTTAGGAATGTTATAGCCAGGTTCCAGAGTTCCCAGATCAAGGAGAAAATATTACAAGCTACCAATAAGAAACAATTTGAATACTGTGGAAACACAATCAGGATAACCCAGGATCTAGCAGCTTCTATATTAAGAGACTGAAGGGCCTGGAATATGATATTCTGGAGATCAAAGGAGCTAGGATTAAAACCAAGAATCACCTACCCAGCAAAATTGAGTATAATGTTTCAGGGGAAACATTCAATCATTCAATGAGGTGGAGGATTTTCAAGCATTCTTGCTGAAAAAACCAGAACTGAATAG
>CM053589.1:69837030-69854205 GCA_028646515.1 Pseudochirops corinnae | reverse complement strand
GAAATCAAAGAAGGTGTAAGTATGAGGATTTGTGGCAGATAGTGCAGGGTGAAGGAGCACTCTCACTGGGAGAGAAGTAACTCAGCCCCACCAAGGAGTCCTGTTTTTGTGCCCAAAGGGGAAATTCCCAAAGCTTCTGTTGTCACAAGCTAGAGATAGGTGCGTGATGGATTCTGCCAACTCCTCTCCTCTCGTGTTGGCGTCTTCCCAGAGTCTTTCCCTTCCTTCAGCCACCGGAAGTGAGGTTGGCATCCTTCATCATCCCTCCTGAAGCTGGAATCCAGAAGCACCCAAAGAGACTGAAGAGCCAGGACAAGCCAGATGTCTCTTCTCTCTTGTTTTCATCAGCTCTGTCCAGATACTCTATTGATTTCTACCAATGAAGGGAAAGTTCTGTACCAATGATCTTTGAGGTTTGGGCTATACTAATAATTAGAGAAATGCAAATTAAAGTAACTTGTGCTCTATCTCATACTCATTAGATTGGGAAAGATGATTTTGAAAAAGGAAATCGTTAAATATCGGAAGGGTTACAGGAAACATTAGTGTATATTAATGCGCTGTTGGTAGAAATTGAATTGGTCTAGCCTATTTGGAACTGTGACCCCAAAGTCACAAAATTGTGCATATCCTAGGCCCGTTCCTAGGCCCGTACCCTAAAGCAGGCCTGTACAACCTGTGACCTGCCTATGCTTACAACAACCCAAAGAATTTCTTCTACATACAAAGGATGTTTTCCTCTACATTTTTCACAGGGCCCAAAATCCCTTGCCATGCTGGCTGTGAGCTGTAAGTGGCCTGTAGGCCACAGGTGGTGTAGGCCTGCCCTAAAGAGATCAAAGAAAGGGAAAAGGATCCATTTACGCATAAATATTTATAGCAGCTGTTTTATTAGTGACAAAGAATTGAGGAATCATTGAACAAATTATGATTATATGAATGTGGTGGAAAACTATCGTGCCATTAAAAAATGGTGAAAGGGAAGATTTCAGAGAGATCTGGGAAGTGTGAATTCAGAGTATAGTAAGAAGGAGAGCAATTTACACAATAGCAACAATATTGTAGAGACAAACAACTTTGAGAAGACTTAACCGCTGTGTTCAATGTTGGCAACAGCCAGCCACAGTCTCAAAGGTCTTGAGATGAAACATGTTATCTACCTCCTAACAGAGAGGTGATGGGCTCAGGATGCAGAATGGGACATGTTTTGGGGCGTGGCAATGGAAGAATTTTTTTGTTTGATTGCATGTATATATTTGTTAAAAAGGGTTTTCTTTTTTTTCCAGTGAGGATAAAGAGGAAGAGAAAATAAATGCTTGTTAATTAAAAAAGTAAAATAGGGTCAGCTAGGTGGTGAAGTGAATAGAGCACCGGCCCTGGAGTCAGGAGGACCTGAGTTCAAATCCAACCTCAGACACTTGACACTGACTAGCCATGTGACCTTGGGCAAAGTCACTTACCCCTGATTGCCCTGCCTTCCCCCTTCAAAAAAAAAGTAAAATAAAAGTTATTTTCTAAAAAAAGAAAGGGGCCTGTACTTTCAGGCTATTAATAAGCTGTTAAGTACCAAAGTACTTACATTAAATTGTGAACTCCTTGAGGAGAGGGACTGTCTCTTGCCCTTTTTCTGGTATCCCCAGAGCTTAGCATAGGACCTGACATACCAGTCAGTTGTTCAGTTATTTTTTTCAGCGTGTCTGATTCTTTGTGATCTCATTTAGGGTTTTCTTGACAAAAACCACTGGAGTGGTTTGCCTTCTCCTGCCCATGTTACAGATGAGGAAACTGAGACAAACAGGGATAAGTGACTTGTTCAAAGTCACCCAGCTAGTAATTGTCTGAGGCTAGATTTGAACTTAGGAAGCTGAGTCTTCCTGACTCCAGGCCTGGCCCTCCATCCATTGTGTCACCTTGCTGCCCCGTTCCTGATGCAGAATAGGTGCTTAATAAATGTTTACTGGCTGATCGACTACTTTGTCACCTACCACATAGCAGCTTAGTATATGTCTGTAATTCACAAAGCAGTCTGTAGCTTCTGACAGTTTGCGTATGAGGGAAATTGTTGCAGAGACGACTTTCTTTGGCCCATCTCCTAGAACACCTGTCAAAGGTTGGTCCTGTCGAGGCCATTCTTTGACATTTTTTCTCCTCATGTATTTTTCCTCAGTGGTCTTTGTAGTTTGTGCTTTTGAGTAGTATCTATGTTGAAAAAAATTTTAGTGTGATTCTATTCACTTGCTGGCTTAAGCTCATTCTTATCGCCTTAGTTTGTGACCATGAATCCCATCCATATTTGTTTGATATTGATATCAGGGAATACTAACAGATATTATTTAAAATTATTTATAATTATTAAAAGTTATTATTTAATAATGATAGTCATAATAGTGCTTTAAAGTTTGCAAAATGCTTTACTTACATGACCTTATTTCAACCTCACAGCAACCTGCTGAGATAGGTATTACAGGTATTTTTATCTCTATTTTTCAGAAGGAAAAAGTAAGGTTCAGGGGAAGTTTAATGGCATGGAGTAAAAAAGCTTATTAAGAATTATGAAGGATTGACTGTGGGTCAGACACTGTCATAAGCAATGTGGATGCAGATAGAAAAATGAAATGCTCTATGCTTTTGTTGTTCTGTTTTTTTCAGTTGTATCTGATTCTTCATGATCCCATTTGGGATTTTCTTGGTGGAGATAGCTGGAGTGGTTTGCTGTTTCCTTCTTTGGTTTATTTTACAGATGAAGAAACTGAGGTAAACAGGGTTACACGGCTAGCAAGTGTCTGAGGCCAGATTTGAACTCAGGAAGCTCAGTCTTCCTGACTCTAGGCCTGGCACTCTGTCTACTACACCACCTGGCTGCCCTTTCTGTGCTTTTAGGAAGCTCATATCCTAATTAGAGATGATAATATGTATAGGAGGGTCATCTTCAGAGCACATAGAAAGGGCAGATGGTCCTTAGAGTCTGGAAGGCAAAGGGCCAGTGTAGATGATAAGGCAGTCTGGTCCCCAGCTGTACCAGCCACAGCTGCCTCACTGCCCAGCACCTTTGGGGTACAATGGCAAGACAAATGGTTTTTCACCTGTCACTGTTGGGAAAAGGGGTAGTAGGCCTGAAGGTGGAGCAGGAGCCTGGGTTACCTCAGGCAGAAGTGGGGATGGGGGTTGAGGTGAGCATGTAGTAACTGGGCAGTGGGGATTGGCTTGGAGGAAAGGAAGGGTTTCTTACATGCTGTTTCTGCTGGGCCCTAATGTCACTGATGGGCAGTACTTGCCCCTGATCACATAGTTGGCAAATATCAAAAATGAGATCTGAAACCAGGCTTTCCTGATTCTGAATCCATCCTTCTCTCATGTCATGGTGGCAAAGTAGAATATTAAAAGACCACTTTATTTTGTCTTCTTCCATCTGGGCATCATTTTGGCAGAATCCTTTTAATCTCTTGTGATCGGTCGCTTTAGGACCAAGCCAATGAGAACCCACTCTCTGGACTTTGTTGGATGAGTGCCACAAAATCAGAAGTGCCAAAAATACTCAGTTGGCCATTTTCCCCATGATACTCCATATTCCTTTCTGATACCAACAAGATTCCATAAGATTGGGCTCCTACTATCTCCATCAAATCTTGAGAGATCCATTAAAGACTTACTTCTAGCATTGGTCATTTGGGGTATGGGGTGGGGGGAGTTGAACTCCTGCTCTTCCCTTGTTTCCCCTCCCTTCCCCTGTCCCCTCCATGAAGTCTGGATCACTTCATGCTCTATATTCCAGACAAAACCAGACTAGATAAGCCCCTGATTACATTGTAGAATGCTCAGATTCTGGCAAAAGCATGCTGATTCCACCTATTTAGAGGAAATATCCATTGCTCTGAGGAATGTCTTATGCCCTCTGGTCCCTCTCGGTGCTATCTTTGTTAAGCCTCTTTTTCACGCTGTTTCCTCATGTCTGGCTAGTTCCAGCTTGAAGGTGTCTTCCAAGGAGTTACTCCCTGTCCATGCTCAGGAGCAGCAATCCTTGACTAAGGGATAAAGTTGTTATAATGCAAAATGTATTCCCCTGGGCTTTTTAGCTCTCTGGGAGCTAACTGCTCAGTGTGTTTAGCTTCTCCAAATCACCTGATCAGCTCATTATCTCAATTAGCTAATTTGTGACATTTTCCTCTTAGTGACATATGACTCCATCGAGGTAAAACAAGCTGCCTTGGACCAGGGTGCCTGCATCTTTCTATCAGAGCGTCTTGTTCTCTGCTGATATCCTTGGGGAGGGATGCTGAGGGTGCGGTTAGGCAGATGTGGCTAGTGCAGCTGGGGACCAGACTGCAGTCTCCTCCATCTGTCCCTGGAGTGGTGCTGTTAGCTGTCTCAGGACAGTCCAGAGTCACTGGGCCCTTTTCCTTTGTCCTTCAGTAATGCTCCTGGTCTAGCAGAAGGAGAGAAGGTGCTGAATCGAAGGATTAGCCCTTAGCAAGACATGGTCGGGAGCGTTAAGGAATAGAGGGACATTCTGATTCAACTGTACCTTCTTCATCTCCAGCCCTGCCTCTGTCTAACTGCTTACCCCCCATCTTCATTTCTTTTACCAGTTTTATTTCACATCCACAACTTACACTTTCAGGATCTGTTCCTGGTACAGTCCTGCTTATCTCCTGGGAAAAGAGCACGTGAAACTAGTCCAATGAGCAGCATGAGGTATTCAGGGTTAGATATAGGGAAGGACTTCCTAATGGTAAAGGCTGCTTAACATTGCAGTATGTGGAGTAAAATGAGTTTGTAGAATCTCCTTTTCCAGGAATTTAGGCATAGATCTTCAAAGACAAGCAGGACAGTTATCTGTCTGGGGTGGGTTACAGATGGCCTTGAAGATGGGGGTCAGGGGGAGATCAATTAAACACCTTTCAGGGTTCCTTGAAGCTGCTGGATTACATATTGTAGATTTTCTTGAAGTGATAGGGACCTTGGGCAGCATTTTTACCCATTAGAAACCAGATCTTTCCCTATCTTCTCTCCTTCACCTCAGACCTTTCTTTGGTCTTGGCATTCCATAAAGTCACAGGCAGCCTGGTTCAATGGACTGTACAGCAGAGACAGTGAAGTCTCTCTGGCTTGAGTGGTCATGTCCGCACCTCAATATCTGTATCTTTAAAAGGGGTAGCACTGAATCTATAGAGGTATAGATGACTAATAAAGCGTGCTGCAATGCTAATGGGATGGAAATGCTTGTTAACAGTAATAATAATATGATTGCGTGATCTGGGTTGCTTTCTCTCTGTGGTTTCAGCCCAAGCAACTATTTTTTGACCAAATTAAAATCCAGTCAGCTCTCTCTTTGCTTCTAGAAACCCCCTCAAAACCCTTGCCTGTTGCAGCAAGACTCTTAATAGCCTTTCCCTTGTAGAGCTGTGAGACATATGTCCAATTAACGTAAGAAAATTGCTTTAATATATAAATTGTTGACTGATCTAATGGGACATATGTGTGGTTAATTAAAGAAGAAAGGATGCAGGAACAAGTCCTCTTCCCCACTGATCTACTTGTCCCTTCCCTGTGCTTTTTTCTCCTTTTTGCTTAAGTGTACATAGTTGATACTCAATAAATATTTAATGATTTATTTATTATATAGTGTATTTGTTTTTGCAAAATACATTTTAAGAAAAATATGTTTAAACCAATTTAAATTTTTAAAATTTGATTTTAAGAAATTGTCCAGCCTGCTTTTGACCAAATAAGGAGCCCATGTATCTGAATTACAGAAAATTCTAGGGGTAAAAGGGAGGAATCTGAGTTAATGGGATTGTTTTTCAGCTATGGGTTCCTCCAACAAAGCTCCAAGTGCGAATTGGTAGCCCCTAATTTGTAGGATTCAACCTAATATGAGTTATCAAATTTCATTTTGGGTTATGTGTATGTGTGTGTCTCTTCCGCTTTCCTGCCCCAGTCAATGAATATTTATTATTTTTATTATTCCATAGCATATTATTATGAATATTTATTATTTTAATTTAATAATAATAATGATAGCTAGCATTTATATAGCACTTTAAAGTTTGCAAAGCACTGTGCAAATATTATCTCATTTCACCCTTTTCACAACAAACCTTATCCCCATCTTACAGGTATGGAAGCTGAGGCAGATAGGCTAAATGACTTACCCCTAGGGTTAGGAAAGTTCTGAGACTGTGTTCGAACTCAGGTCTTGCTGAATCTAGGTCCAGTGCCCTTTCCAGGGCTATGCTGTGTCTACTACGTAATGCCAGACATTCTGCTTAGGTGCCTACATGTGAGATTTAGGCCTATTCCTCTCTTCCCAATCCCATCTTTGAGTGGGATTGTCTGGTATTTAATTATGCTCTCGTTCTGCGTTGTTGTTCAGTCATTTTCAGTTGTATCTGACTCTTTGTGACCCCATTTGGAGTTTTCTTGCAAAGATACTGGAGTGGTTTGCCATTTCCTTTTCCAGCTCATATTTACAGATGAGGAAATTGAAGCAAATAGGGTTAAGTGACTCGCCCAGGGTCACACAGCTAGTAAGTGTCTGAGTCATGAAGGTAAAGGCCCCAGTGATTAGGGCCAAGCCTTGCCTGGTTGATTTCTAATCAGAATTATAACTTGCCTTTGTTTAGTGCTTTATAATCTGCACATATGATCTCATGTTGTCCAAGACAAATTACCTAACCTCAGTTTCCTTATCTGTAAAGTGGGAGTAGTAAATGACATTGGTAAGAGTTCCCTCCCTTACAGTGCTGCTGTGAGGCCCAGACGTGATAATATATGTAAAGTGCTTTGAAAATCTGGAAGCCTCGTATATACGTGTCAGTTGTTAATGACGATAATTATGATTAGTGTTGGATGATCATAGCAACTCTGAGAAGCAGGTAGGAGGTCATTCCCATTTTATAGATGAAGTAAGCGAGCCTTTATGAGATTATTGGCCAAAAAAAAGTTAAAATACAACTCATTGAGTGGCAGAACAGTTTGCTTATAAAAGAACACAAATATAAAAAATGAGAATATCATGTGTCCATATATATACATGTATGTATTACATATACTTACAAAAGTGCGGGCCCAAAGCCTTCTGACTGCAAGTCCAGAACTCTGTCCATTCTGCTAAGATGCCTTCTGCCACCTTGTCCCCCTTGAGTCCCAAGCTTCTCAGCAAAGAAGGGAATGTGACCAGCAGTGGCTGCCCTTTCCTTCCTACGTTCAGCCCCCGACTAGAAGGGTAGTTGCAAGTGGGGGATGGGAAAGCAAACACTGGCACCATGTCCTGTTGATGGCTGAGCATTCATTTTCCTTTTGACACCAGAGGTAATTGCCATTCCTGAAATACTCAGCATCCAGCTGGCAGAGAAATTGTTGGGAACAAATTAATTATTCAGCCTCAGTGTGGGTGATTGAGGGGTAGATGGAGGGAAGGTTTTTTTAGGGCCCCCAGATTTTTGGGCAACTGGGTTAGGAAAAGGAAACCCTTTAGACAAATAGAGGGATGTGTGTGTGTGTGTGTGTGTGTGTGTGTGTGTGTGTGTGTGTGTGAGAGAGAGAGAGAGAGAGAGAGAGAGTGTCCCCAAGTGTTTCTATACATGTGCAGCAGGTGAAACAATGACTCAGAAAGCCTGGGTTCAAATCCTGATTCTATCACTTACTCCCTATGTGTTGTCATTTAACTGCTTTGGGTCTCAGTTTTCATATGTATAAAATGGGGGGGGGGAGGTAGGGTTGTAATAGATAATCTTTATTGCCCCTTCCAGCCTTAAATATTTTTCCCCCAGAATTAATTTATCAGCCTTAAATCTTTTTCCCCCAGAATTAATTTATCAGCCTTAAATCTTTCAGCCTAAGTAGAGTAAGAGAGTTCTGGGGAGGACTCTAGGATGGTCTCCCATACCCCCTCACACCTTCTGCTGATATGCTGTAAATACCAGAAATTTTACTGTTGAAGATCCATTCATTCAGCAAGCACATATTAAGTATTTATCATCAAATCAAAGGAGAGAATATTTGTAATAAGCTCTTAGTATGGTGCTTGTGGCCTGTGGCGGACACTATAAATGCTTTTTTCCTTCCTTTCTCTTCTCTTCCCACTCCTTCTTAGGAGTTAAACCTACATACCCATCTACTCAGAAAAGGATGGGACAGTCTTAGGTCAAATGCCTTTACAAATCCTCAGATTAGGCTTTATCTAAATTACTACTGGCATCACTTGTTCAAGTTCTGTGTTCAAGTCCCAGCCCTGACATTTACTAGTTCTGTGACCTTGAGTAAATCATGTGACCTCTGAAGTTGGAGTTCAGACACTTTGATTTCTTCATCTGCAAAATGGGAAATAATTGGGGTGGCGAGGTGGCTCAGTGAGGAGTCAGGAGGACCCGAGCTCAAATCCAGCCTCAGACACTTAACACTTACTAGCTGTGTGACCTTGGGCAAGTCACTTAACCCCAAGTTCCCTGCCTTCCCCCTTTCAGAAAGGAAAAAAAAAGGGAAATAATGATATTTGCATTTCCTCTGTAAGATAGAGGTGATAATATATTTCTCCCACCTACCGCACAGGGTTGTTGTGAAGAAAGCTTTTTACAAATCTTAAAGTACTGTATAAATATATTGTTGTAGGGAGGTAACATGGATAGAAGGCTGGTTTTGAAGTTTTCTTGGCTCTAGGTAAGAAGGTGGAATGATGGGATTTTAGGAGCACTTGGAAGGTCTTCTCTCTCTCTCTCTTCCTCCTTTCCATTCTCCTCAACCCCACCCCTTCCTCCATGAGTACCTCTGGTGTAAGGATTTGCTGAGCCCTGTTCAGGGCTGCTCATCCACCTTTGGTGTCCACCTTTCACCCAACTCTCTTTCACCTGTGGCTCTGAGAAGATATAGCATGCTCAGCAGCCATACCCCAGTAAACTATCTCTGCAAATGGGCTAAACAAGGTTGAGGGTAACCAAGGGACCTCAAACCCAGTTGGTGAGTTAGGGCAGTGTTTACCCCAAGCATGTGAAGACTTCCCGTGGCAGAATGGGCCAATGAGAACAATTTGTTCTGATGACCGTGAAAGGCAGCTGGAGCAGGCACTGTGGAGCACTTAGAGCTTGGTTAGACATCAAAGATGCCAAGGTCATCCACTGCATCCCAGCCCATCTATCACCAATCCTCCTGACTTCTATGACTCTGGAAGAGAGAGTAAGGCCAATGACTTCATGCAACTCTATCTCACTTAAATCCCATTCACACACAGGTCATGACATCGCATGTGATGTCATGGGTCCTCTTTTGACTATTATAAATACCCAGATTAACTACAAAGGACCCATAAAGGAAGACACTACTTGCATCCAGAGAAAAAACTGATAAATAGAAATACATATAGGATAATTTTACATATATCTGTGTATGTGTATGTGTATATATATATATATATATGTATGTATACATATCCATACATACATATATATTATACATATTTGTGTCAAATGGTAGCCATCTCTATGGAGGGGGAAGAGGGAAGGAAAAAAGGAAAACAGGAAAAATGTTTATATGATAACTTTATTATATATTTAAAAGGAATAGCAAGTTGTGCATAATAGGTTTGCAGTTTCATGTGCAGTCTTTTAAAAAATTATACTGTGTTATGGCAATGCTTGTTTTATTCCATAAATTAAAACTAAAATAAAGAAATTTTCAAAAGAAAAGAAAATAAAGGACCAGTTGCAGCTAGGTGGTGCAGTGGATAGAGATAGGAAGACCTGAGACCTGAGTTAAAATCTGGCCTCAGATAGTTACTAACTGCGTGACCCTGGGCAAGTCATTTAACCTTGTTTGCCTCTAAAAAAAAAGAGAAAGAAAGAAAATGAAGGACAAACAGCAATAACTAACATGTTGCTATTTAAGTCCCTCTGCTACATACAGGCTGTGTGACTCTAGGCAAGTACTGTGAGCTTATATGTCCATAAGAATAGAAGGAATTCCCTAATCTAATGAAGTCACAGGTCTGGACAAAAAAACCAGTCATTCAGTCAGTCTGATCCTGGGGTAGATGCCAAACATAGCTCTAGTATTAGAATTTTCTGTAGAATTATCGCCCTCCTTCCCCCCACCCCCATCAACAACACATTGGTGAAGCCTACAGAGCAGCAGCTTAAGAGAAGACCTCCCCCTTCCACCAGTTATCCACGTAGCTACAGCGGTGCCTTTTCCAAAATACCAAAAGCATCTGATAGCAATGGTGACCTGACTCTTTCCTCCCTTCCCAGCTTTCTCCCTCCCATATGCTCCACTGTTCACTGATTACTCGATCTCTGTTCTCCTTGTCTTTGCACTTGCTGGCTCTCCCGCATGCCGGGAATGTGCTCCCTCCTCACCTCTACCTCTGACATCCCTGGCATTTTTCAGGCCTATGCTCAAATGTAACCTGCAGCAAGACTTCCCCAGTTTACCACCCACTCGAGTCTTTCTCTCAAAGATTCCTTTCCTTCTTTTCTATGTATCATCTTTCCAATGGTAGACTTCCAGTAATCAGAAACTCCCTGTCTCCTAAAGCAGCTTATTCTACCTTGGGGCAGCTCTAATTATTAGGAAGCTTTTCCTTACTTTCATGCCTAAATCTACTTCTCTGCAACTTGCAAACATCATTCCTAGTTCTTAGGGGTTGAGGGGTAGGTAAAGCAGATCAAATTGAATCCTTCTTTTATATGACTGCCTTTCAGATATTTGAAGACAGCTATCATGTCCCTTTTAATCTTATCTTCAGGGCAATTCCTAATTCTTTCAGCTGTTCCTTGCATAGTCCATAGTGTGGATATGTTCCCTTCCGTCAGTATCCTCCTAAAATTTGCCTTCCAGAAAGGAACCGTGTACTCTGGCTGTGGTGTGATGAGTTTTGTATCATTCATAAATTTGAAAAGCTTGCCATCTATACCTTCATCCATGCCGCTGATAAGCACTGAACAAAACAGGGCCAAGTACAGATCCCTGTGGTACTCTGTGACCTCCTTCCAGGCTGACATCTATCCATTAGTCAAAACTCTTTTAGTCAAGACATTCAGCCATTTCCAAATTCACTTACCTATCTTCTCATCCACAGTATATCTTGTCCACAAAGAGATCCCAAGAGAGACATTACCAGATTCCTTGCTGAAATCTAGGTATACTATACCTATGGAATTCTTCTGACTTACCAACTTAGTAACTACTAGAAAAAAAAAAGAAAATGAGGTTAGTCTGAAATAATTTGTTACTGATAGACTTATGCTGGATCTTAGTGATTACTTATGTTCATAAACCAGCTCTGTAATAATACATTTTAGAATTATAGTTAAGCACAATAAAGAAGCTACCCCCTTTTGTTCTTTTAAAACTGGGACCACCTTTTCCAATTTCTAATATTGTGGCATTTTCCCCACTCTCTGTGATTTTTCTAAAAATCACTGATAGCTTTAATGGTGGTCACTATCACCAGGATTAAATGTTGTATAAACCAATAGATCATTCACCAAACACTCCTTAAGAACCTACTATATATGCCAGGCACTGTGCAAATGACTAAAACAGTAGAATGTGAGCTCCTTGAGGGAAGGGACTGATTTTAGTTTTTGTATTTCTGTCTCTAGTCTAGCAGTGTGCTTTTCATATAGTAGGCTTTTAATAAATATTTATTGTGATAAACCAAATCAGTCCTTTTCATGGCAAAGCCTAGATTAACTTGAGAAGTATTCAAAATTTGTATTTAATGTTTCCTGTTTCATTCATTTCTTTGCAATTTGGTGAATAGAGAGCCAGCTTTCAAGTCAGAAGGACTTGTATCAAAATCCTACTTCTGACACAGTTGTATGATCATAAGCAAATCACATATTTCTTGGTGGTACAGAGGGCTCTGAGAATCTTAGCTGGATAGCTTTTACTAATCTACATTTGAAGAGGGAACTTCCTCCCTGGGTAATTCTTACATCGATGAAATCACAGGTCCCATCTCCTCCCCTCCCCTACAAAGAAAAAGTGTAGTGGTGTACTAGGTAATCTGTAAAGTCTCTTCCGAGTTGAGATTCTACAATTCTTGACTAACTAGGTGTTTATCTGGTTCTCTGTGATACCTTCTGAATGTCTGTGATAAGAGTGATTTGTACTTCCAGAGGGAACCTTCAGTCAAAAGCCTCTTTAACATTCTCTTTCTCAAGCATGTGAAGACTTCCTTGCTGGATGAGTGCATGAGAACAATTTGTTCCAACGGCCGTGAAGGCAGCTGAAACAGGTTCTGTGGAGTGCTTAGAGCTTGGTCAGACATCAGAGACACCAAGGTCATCCACTGCATTCCAGGCCATTGTCAATTTTGCCTTTTGTCTTAGCACTGTACTTCCATGATTCTGGAAGAGAGAGACTGATGACTTCATGCCTCGCTATCTCACTTAAATCCAATTCACATGCAGGTCAAGACATCACCCATCAGCCACCATTTTACACCAACAGGGTGGGTGTCATTGATTCTCTTCTAAAACAAAGGACGACAACAATACCCACCCCTTAGAGTGGTCTCGGTCTGGTAGGACTATTGCCAGCACTCATCAGTAGATCCTAGAAGGGAAGCTCCTGCCCGGTTACCAGGTGGTTGATGCTATGAGATTACTTGATAATGTCCGCTCCTTTATGGCAGTGGTTTCTGTGATCTGGCTGCCAGAGGAGCAACAGAGTTATTTTCTCAATGTCACTTGGAGAAGGAATTTTTCAAGATATAGTTTAGGTATTGCTTTCTATACAAGGCTTTTCCTCAGTCTGTGAGTAATTGCTACCTTTTGAAATTACTTTGTATTATTTATATTTTACTTATTTATGTATCTGTTGTATCTTTCCAGTAGAATGTAAACTCTTTAAAGATAGGGAGTGATTTATTTTTGTCTTTAAAAAAATTATCTATTTTTTTGTTGATGCTTTTTGTTTGCTTAGTATGTTCTTTTCTGAACATATTACTCTGGCCATCCCTACCCAGAGAGCAATCCCTTGTAGCAAAGCTGAAAACAACTGAGGAGAAAAGGCAATTCATCAAAACTAATCCACACATCAGGTGTGTCTGATAGTATTGCCTAACATCAATTCAGGTCAAATCAGCAAACATTTATTAAGTTCTTCCAGTGTACCAGTCACTGTGTTAAGGGGCTGGGGATACAAAGAAATACAAAAACTGATCCCTTCCCTCATGGAACTCACTTTCTAAGAGGGGAAACAACAAACTAGCAACTATATACGTGCCAGGTATATAAAGGGCAAATTAGAGGTAATCTCACAGGAAAGGCATAGTTGTAGTATATGCTGTAAAACACCTATTATGTGCTAACTGTTATAAAGTGTTTTCTTCTGGGATCAGGTTTGGTTAGTATACTTACACAGTTCCCTTGTTGTTCTTTTGGTGCACTTTGTTGTAGTCATTGTATTTGTTATTTTCCTGTTACTTCACTCTGCATCAGTTCATATAAGTCTTCCTATGCTTCTCTCAGTTCTTTGTATTTGTCATTTTTTTATAATGCAACTGCAAGTTTGCTTAATCATTCTCCAGTCCATGGACATCTACCACGTCCATGTATATTATTCTATTCTATTATAATTATATTATATTATTATATTACAATACCATGTATTATTTTTAGGGTTCCCAAAAGTATTGCTTTGAATACTTATCTGTATATGAGGCCTTTCTTTAAGGATTTGACCTCCTTGGCATTTATGCCTAATAATGAGATCTCTAGGTGAAAGAATAGCTAGGGGCAGATGCCTGATCAACCTTTATTCTAAACATTCTCCTGTCACTCCGTGCTGCTGCAGGAAATCCCCCTCTGATGCCATGCTAGCCTGGGTATCTGAACCCACTTTATCTAGCTTGTCCCAAACCCTTGACCATATTTCACTGTGGTCATCTCCCTTCCATTTTGCCATGGGCTTACCAACCTCCCTCCCCACCTGGTGACTTTGTAGAATAAAACACCTTTCCCTCCCCCTCCAAATAATCAATACATAATTAGCATTTTAAAATACCTTTTCATTGATTCTTTCATTCGTATGGACATTTTGCTAACTTTAGCATTTTCCAAATTGTTTTTCAAAATAGTTGAGACAAATTTACAATGGTACAAACAGTGTGTTAGTGTGTCTTTCTGCAGCCCTTCAAACATAGAGTATTTCTGTCTTTCGTCATTTTTGCCAACCTTGGAATTGTTTTGAATTGCATTCCTCCTATCATTGGTGCCTTGGAACAATATTTCATATCACTGTTAATAGTTGGCAGTTTTCTTGAGAACTGTTTGTTCTTATCCTTTGACAATTTATTCATTGGGAGTGGATGTTTTTGTCTTCGAATACCTCGTACCTAGCATAGAGCTTTGTGCACAGTAGGTAATGAATAAATATTTGTTGAGGAAAGGTGACATCTGACGTTTATATGGTACTCTAAGATTTGCAGAGTGCTTTAGATGTGTTATTTCACTGATCTTCTTAACCAGTGCTTAGCACAGTGCCTGGTAAGCAGTAGGTGCTTAATAAATGTTGATTGATTGATTGATAACCACCCTGTGAGGTAAATACTATTATATCCCCATTCTATGGATGAGGAAACTGAAACTCAGAGGTTAAATGACTTGTCTAGGGTTACATGGTTGGTAGACATCTGAGGAAAGATTTGAACTCAGGTCTTCCTGACTGCAATTCCAACATTCTATTCCATTATGTTATCTAGTTTCCCAGAAAAAGCCATTCTGGGTCTTTGTGATTATTGCTTCCTCTTATTTTAATTGATCATTCTAGAATTTTTCTGGGAATCAAAGTCAAGCTCACTGGCCTATGGTTTTTATTGTTGCTTAGTTTTTTTTCAGTCTTGTCTGCCTCTTCATGACTCCTTTTGAGGTTTTCTTGCCAGAGATACTGGAGTGGTTTGCCATTTCCTTCTGCAGCTTATTTTATATATGAGGAAACTGAGGCAAACAGGGTTAAGTGACTTGCCCAGGGTCACCCAGCTAGTAAGTGTCTGAGGCTGGATTTGAACTCAGTTCTTTTTTACTCCAGGCCTGACACTATCCACCATGCCACCTACTTGCTCTGGCCAATAGTTTGCAGACTTTATTATCGTCCCTTTATAAAAACCAAGACAGTTGCCCTTCTCCAGGCCTGTTGTACTTTTCCAGTTCTCCAGTCTTTCAAACGTAAATCTGATAATGCTTCTAGTACACTACGATGCAGCTCTTCTGGGCTGGGTGACTTGAATTCCTTTAAGGACGCCTGAGTGCTCTCCTGCTATTTTCTTTCTTCTCTTGGTTATCAGCTCCCTATTAGCTATTTTTGTTCTGTCTTCCCCAGGCTGAAGGTCATTGTTTGGACCTGGCAGAGAAAACAGAAGTAAAATAAACAGTTCTGTCTTTCTCTGTCAAATGTTATTGTCTTCTCATTCACTGTTAGGGTAGTTCAGTCCTCCCCGGTTCTTTGCTCCCTCCCCCCACTCCCCCAGCTAAAAAAACAACAAAAGAATAACAGTCCTTGCTTTCCTCCCTAGCCTCAGCTCTTTTGGAGCTTTCACACTCTTGATAATGTTCTTACAGGATTATGGTCAGACTTTCTTATTCATTCTCTGTTATCTACTTTTGCTTCCATCTTCTCTAGGAGTCTTTTAGGAAGAAAGTTAAGTTGGTTGATGAGTCCCCTGTGCATCCACATCAGTCTCTTAAATTGAGACAACTCTTCTGTTTCTTTCTCAATAGAAATGTTTTTCTTTGTGTTTACAGAATTTCATCCCTTCAGAATTTCCATTTCTCCTGAGCTACTATTCCCTGCAGAATTTGAGACCATAGGATCCTAATTATCTTTCAAATGAACTTTTCGAACTTAGTTTTCCTAAAATCTAGGGTATGTGTCAGGCTGTGCCCATCTTTCCTTGATTTTTCTATCACCTGTCCTAAGATGGGAGTGGTCATTATTTCTTACCTCTGCAGTAACAAAGTTATCCTCATTTTCACTCCTACAAACAATTCTTCCTTGAAAGTGAGAATAATGTTCAGAATAGAATATTGCTATATTGATTCTATCACCTTTTTTCAGAATAAAATTATCACTGATGCAAACCCTCTTAATTCTAGTGACCTCCCACTGTTAATTACTTCCTATTTAGCCTGCATGTAGCTTGCTTTTGTATATATTTGTTTGCATATTGTCTCTCCCATTAGATTATAAGTTCCTTGAGGATAGGGATGGTCTTTTGGCTCTTTTTGTATCACTAGTGCTTAGCACTGTGCCTGGTACATAGTAGGACCTTCATAAATATTGATGGATTGGTTGATTGATTAAGACATTGTGTTAATTATCCCACTTGGGGCAGAAATAGACCTCCAGCAGATGTATGGACCACTGAAGTCCTCCATCACTTTTAGAGCATAACTCTGTGCCAGGCTGTTTTTCCAAATTCCTCATCTATTTCTTTTTTTTCTGTTTAGGGCATTTGTAGGATTCTTTGAAGATAATAGCTCTTCTCTTTTCACCTCCATTGAATTTCACCTGTGTGTTCTTCATCAAACATATATGTATATATGTATATATATATATATATATATATATATATATATATATATATATATGTAAAATACCTTTCAACATATTTAGTTCCATCATTGCTTCTTTGATTTTAGGCAAATCATATCTTTTCTCTGGTTTTCAATTTCCTGATATGTAAAATGCTGGCATACTAAGTGACCTCTAAGGCAGTGGTTCTCAACCTGTGGGTCGTGACCCCAGCGACCCTTTCACAGGGGTCACAGGGGTCACCTAAGACCATCAGAAAACGTATTTCGGATTGTCTTAGGAACCAAGACACTGCTCCTCTATCCATCTCCAGGCAGGTCTGCCCACATATCAAGTATTAAAGGGTCGCATCATTGTATCAGCAATGCAGTATTCACAATGCCTACAGTAACTATAAATATGCTGATATAGTTATTAATCACAAAATGGAACAGGCTCTCTACATAAGAAATATAGATAGTGCATTCATTTAAATACCAGAAGACTGAGTCCCAAAACCAGAAAGTGAAAGCCAACCCAGTAGTGATGAAGTTGGCACATGTGGTCAAAGTAGTAAACACCCACATCCTCAAGCCTTCAAACAGGACAGGCTACCTCAGGCAAAGATCCTCCTCTCCTCACGCATGCAACTGCTCAGCGACC
>CM053589.1:69817038-69836530 GCA_028646515.1 Pseudochirops corinnae | reverse complement strand
GACAGAAGGGAGGGCAAATTGGAGGAGGGGGTAGTGAGAAGTAAACACTTTTGAAAAGGGACAGGGTCAAAGAAGAAAACAGAATAAGTGGGGGCCGGATATGATGGAGGGAAATATAGTTAGTCTTTGACAATATAACTACTATGGAAACGTTTTGTATAACTACACTTGTATAACGTATGTTGAATTGCTTGTCTTCCCAGCGGGGGTAGGTGAGGAGGGAAGAAGGGAAAGAATCTAGAATTCAAAAGTTTTAAAAACAAATTTTTTAAAATTGTTTTTTATATGCAACTGGGAAATAAGATATGCAGGAACTGGGGTATAGAAATCCATCTTGCCCTACTAGAAAGTTGGAGAGAAGACGGGAGAGGATACAAGAGAGAGCAGATTGGGGAGGGGTATTCAGTAGGCTCGCTATCTTGGGGTAGGGGTAGGGGAAAGACTGGGAGAAAATTTGTAACTCAAAATCTTGTGGAAATGAATGTTGAAAACTAAAAATAAATAAAAGATTGATTAGAAAAAAAAACAAGTCACTAAAAACATAAAAAATAAAAACAACTCATTTTACATAGTGCTTCAAGATTTACAAAGCATTTCCCTCATAATATGTCAATGCTTTATTTAGATAATAATAGTGCACATTTATGGCGTGATTTACAAAATTACTTATGTAATAATCTCAATCCTCTTAATTTACTGGAAATAATCATGGTAAAATGGAAAGATTGTTGACCTTGGGGTCATAGGACCTGAAACTGAGTCCTGGTCCTGCCATTTTATACCAGCATGACCTTGGTCAAGATCTTTAGTAACAACTAGCATTTATAGAAAGTTATTTTATTTATATAAATTTATTTATGTATATAAAACTATTTATATATAAGGTTTGTCAAAAAATTACATGTTATCTCATTTGAACCTCACCACAACCCTCTGAAGTAGATGCTACTATGATCCACATTTTACAGATGAGGAAACTGAGTCTGAGAAAGGTTAAGTAACTTGCCCAAGGTCCCCCAGCTAGTAAGTGTATGAGATGGTATCTGAATTCGGGTCCTACTGCCTCCAAAGCCAACACTCTATCCATTGCACCACCTAGTTCTTTGCGTCATCCTTCACAGAGAGATGCATGCCTCAGTTTCCTCACCTGTAGAATGAAACACTTGAACGAGATAACATATAAGGTTCCTTTGGCTTTAGCTTTACATATGTAATTCCATGACCAAACAAATGCATATATTAAGTGCTTACTATTTGTCATATACTGAGTAAGGCTCTGGGCATACAAAGATAAAAATGAAACAGTCCTTATCCTAAAGGAGCTTATATTCTACCAGGAAGTATTACAAGTACTTCTATGCTTTAATCACTTAAAACTCAACACGGCACTCTGACTTCTGGAGTCACCCAAATTACCATTAACTAATGCAATGAGGAAACTAAGTCTCAGAGAGATTTAAGTGATTTACCTAAAGTTCCTCAGCTATGAAGCAGTCAGGATTTGAACTCAGGTTCTTGACAACAAATAACAATGGTTTTGCTATCACACCATTCTGCCTCCCAGTTATAAAGGCTGTTGTTCCTTCTTTTCTAAAAAGAAAAGTTAAAAAAAAAACCAACCTCAGACACTCAAATTCATTAGTAAAAGCCATCCTAAAGAGAGCAAGGCTGCCAAGTTCACACCCCCCACCTTTCTCCTCCTCTCACTGCTGACACTGCTGACAATTATTATAAAAGAAGGTTTAAGGAGCTAATTGGCCTGAGTTGTTTACCTAGGTTTCATTTATTGGTCCAAATGGTTGGGATCAGTTCCCTGCACTGCAGGAAAGAGGTTAGGCTTTTTAAATGCCCTTTTTTAATTGAAAAATAAATTTAAACCCTGCTTTCAAGGACACTCTTTTTTGTTCCACTGAAATCATAAAATTCTTTCTATTCCCATGTCACTTTACAAAGACTTTTTAATATGCCAAGCCTACATTTCAGAGGTATTCCCAAGCAATTTGATGTGGAGGGACAAATACATTCCTTCACTTCTCAAATAAAACCCCAGCTGGTACTAGACCTGGATTTTTTTTTTAATGGCACAGCAGAAAATGTTGGAGGGGCTGTGGGAAAACAGGTACATTAATGCACTGTTGGTGAAGCTGTGAGCTGGTCCAGACATTCCACAAAGTAATTTGGAACTGCTCCTACAAAAGTTACTAAGGGGCAGGAGTCAAGATGGCAGAGTAAAAGCAGAGACTTGCTTGAGCTCACCCCCAAACCTCTCCAAATATCTGTAAAAAAATGACTGTAAACAAATTACAGAGCTGCAGAAACCACAAAATGACAGAGTGAAAGACATCTCCTGCCCAATAGCCTGGAAGACCCACAGGAAGGGTATCTGGCACTGAGCTGGGAACGGAGCACAGTCTGGCATGGGCTACACACGGGCTCAACAAGGCCAGAGAAGGCTTCAGGGGACTAACTCACTGGCAGCTATGGCAATTTCCAAACTTTTCAACCCACAAATGCCAAGAACAGTGTCGAAGGTCAGTGGGGGAATTCTTGGGACCTGGTCAAAAAAGGAACTCTCCAGCCAGCCCCAGAGTGGCGGAGGTGGTGGCAGTGTCAGCAGAAGCAACAGCAGAAGCAGCTGCTTCCAGTGCTCTGAGCCCACAGATGGTGGGGTATCCAGCTCCCCCATCCACCCCGACACCCAATGGAATCAGAGTCCTGCCTTGACAGGGAGTTAGAAAATCAATATTTAATTGGGAAGATGAATAAACAGTGCAAAAAAAAATCAGAATACAGAATCTTTGGTGACAAGGAAGCACAAAACATACAACCAGAAGAAGACAACAAAGTCAAAGCTTCTACATCAAAAGCCTCCAAGAAAAACATGAATTGGTCAAAGACCATGGAGGAACTCAAAAAGGATTTTGAAAATCAAGTAAGAGAAGTAGAGGAAAAATTGGGAAGAGAAATGAGAGTGATGCAAACAAATCATGAAAAATGAATCAACAGCCTGCTAAAGGAGACCCCAAAAAATAATGAAGAAAATAACACCTTAAAAAATAGATTAACCCAAATGGCAAAAGAGGTTCAAAAAGCCAATGAGGAGAAGAATGCCTTAAAAAGCAATACTGGTCAAATGGAAAAGGAGATCCAAAAACTCACTGAAGAAAATAATTCCTTCAAAATTAGAATGGAGCAAATAGAAGCTAATGACTTTTTGAGAAATCAAGAAATTATAAAACAGAATCAAAAGAAGGAAAAAATAGAAGACAATGAAAAATATCTCAATGGAAAAACCACTGACTTGGAAAATAGATCCAAGAGAGATCATTTAAAAATTATCAGACTACCTGAAGCCATGATAAAAAAAAAAAAAGGGGGGCGTCTAGACATTATCTTTCAAGAAATGATCAAGGTAGGGCAGTTAGGTGGCGCAGTAAATAGGGTACCAGCCCTGAAATCAGGAAGACTTGAGTTCAAATCCAGCCTTAGACACTCAACACTTACTCACCATGTGACCTTGGGCAAGTCACTTAACCCCAATTGCCCTGCCTTCCCCCTCCAAAAAGCAAAAAAGCAAAAAAAAAAAAAATGATCAAGGAAAACTGCCTTGATATGGTAGAACCAGAGGGTAAAATAGAAATTGTAGGAATCCACTGATCGCCTCTTGAAAGAAATTCCAAAAGGAAAACTCCTAGGAATATTGTAGCCAAATTCCAGAGTTCCCAGGACAAGGAGAAAATATTGCAAGCAGCCAGAAAGAAATGATTAGAGTATTGTGAAAATACAGTCAGAGCAACACAAGACCTAGCAGCTTCTACATTGGGGGATCAAAGAACTTGGAATATGATATTCCGGAGCTAGGATTAAAACCAAGAATCACCTACCCAGAAAAACTGAGTATAATTCTTCAGGGGAAAATATGGACATTCAATGAAATAGAGGACTTTCAAGCATTCTTGCTGAAAAAGATCAGAGCTGAATAGAAAATTTGACTTTCAAATACAAGACTCAAGAGAAGCATGAAAAGGTAAACAGGAAAAAGAAATCATAAGGGACTTATTAAAGTTGAACTGTTTACATTTCTACATGGAAAGATGATATTTGTAACTCATGAAACTTTTCTCAGTATTAGGGTAGTTGGAGGAAATAGATAGGTACACAGATAGACAAATAGATGGTACAAGGTGAGTTGAACATGAAGGGATTGTATCTAAAAAATAAAATTAAGGGGTGAGAGAGGAGAGGAGGGAGAAGAGAGAGAGATAGAATGGGGTAGATTATCTCACATAAAAGAGGGGAAAGGGGGAAAGGTGAGAGGGAATGAGTGAACCTTACTCTCATGGGATTTGGCTTAAGGAGATAATAACATACACACTCAATTGGGTATCTTATCCTATAGGAAAGTAAGGGGGGAAGGAGGTAAGAAAGGGTGGATGATAGAAGGGAGGGAAGATTGGGGGAGGGGGTAGTCAGAAGCAAATACTTTTTTGAAAAGGGACAGGATCAAAGGAGAAAAACAGAATAAGTGGGGCGGTGGGATAGGATGGAGGTAAATATAATTAATCTTTTACAACATGACTATTGTGAAAGTATTTTGCATAACTACACATGTACAACCTAAACGGAATTGTTTGCCTTCTCAATGAGGGTGGGTGGGAAGGGAAGAAGGGAAAGAATTTGTAACTCAAAGTTTTAAAAACAAATGTAAAAAATTATTTTTACATGCAACTGGGAAATAAGATAAAAAAGGCAATGGGGTAAAGAAATCTATTTTGCCCTACAAGAAAATAAGGGGGAATGGGATAAGGGGGAGGGGACATGATAGAAGGGAGGGCAGACTGAGGGAAGGGGCAATCAGAATGCATGCCATCTTGTGGTGGGAGGAGGGGAGAGATGGGGAGAAAATTCAGAACTCAAAATCTTGTGGAAATGAATGTTGAAAACTAAAAATTAATTTTTTTTTAAAAGAACCAACAAAAGGGGGAAAAAAGTTACTAAACTTTGCCCCAGATACCACTTCTAGGTCTACACAGCAAAGAGATCAAAGAAAGAGGGAAAAAAAAATATGTACAAAAATATTTGTAGCAGTCATTTTTGCAATGACAAAGAACTGCAAACTGAGGGGGTACCTGCCATGGGCTGCTCAGTGTCCAGCACTACGCATGATCCTAAGATCTGAATAAGAAATGACTAGACCATGTGGGTAGTTCAAGGAAGAACCATGAACTCCATTTATTGATTCTTAGGACAAGGTTTTTATAGAGCAAATGAGACAAAGGAAAAAAGGACTCAAGTTTTACCACCATTATCTAAGTCTGTTATATCCTGGAAGTAACACAGAATGGATAAATTGATAAATGGTGCCTAAAGTCTTGGGGTAGAGTCTTTGATCTCAAAACTCAAACAATCATGCTTTTAAGTGTAGCCCATATAAAAAGACCCAAGGAGCAAGCTTAACAAAAAGCCACATCGCATAGGACCTTCTATAAAGCACATTGTCAAGATTTTTATCTGAGTCCTGGATCAGGCCTCCTTGGCTCCCCACAGGTGCCCATCAAAGAGGGAATGCTTGAACAAGTTATAGTATATGAATGTGATAGAGCACTATTGTGCCATAAGAACTGATGAAGGGAATGGTTTCAGAAGATCTGGAAAGACTTGTATAAACAGAGGTAGAGTGAAGTGAGCAGAGTCTCGTGAACAATTTATATAATAATAACAATCTCGAAAAGACAAACAACATTAAAGGCCTTAAGAACTCTAATCAATATAATGACCAAGTATGATTTTAGAGGACTCATGATGAAACATGTTGCCCACTTCCTGGCAAAGGATTTAAGGGACAAATTAAAGCCTATTTTTGGGAGGAGGGAACATGGCCAATGTGGAGATCTGCTTTGCTTGACTATAGGTATTTGTTACAAGAGTTTTTGTTTTCCCCTCTTTTTCACTGGGGCAAGTGGGAGGAAGAGAAGATAGATTTTAGTTAATTGGAAAAAATAATTTATAATGTTTATCGTAGAAAGAGCACTGGATTAGTGCTCTTAGAACTCAGAGGGACTGGAGTCGGAAGCACCTGAGTTCAAATCCAACCTCAGACATTTAACACTTACTAGCTGTGTGACCTTGGGCAAGTCACTTAACCCTAACTGTCCTGCCTTCCCCCCTCCAAAAAGACAAAAAAAAGTTTGCCAGCTGCATTATTCTCTCCAAACATAAATTCTAGCTAGAATTTCGGTATCCTAAGGAAAAGCAAGATACGTGCATCCTCCTGTGGTCTGCTATGACAGAGTATCTCCAATTGTTTCAAAGAGGATCATGGAATTTTCAAGACATAACTTATTTTCACAGACTCTAAGAGTCCAAAGGGACTGCAGTGTCCATCTAATCTAACTTTCACCCCAAAAGGGTGAAGTTTCACTATAAAATTTTTGACAACTGGATATCTAGTCTCTGCTTAAGAACCATCACTGATGGAAACCCACTTTGGGACGGCTCTGATTGTTGGAAAATTCTTCCTGATATCAAACCTAAGTTCTCCTCTTTGCATCTTCCACCCACTGCTTCTGGGCCTACCCCCTGGAGCCAAGGAGAACAAGTCTAACTCCTCTTCCATATGCTTAAATACATAATAAATATTTCAAATATTTAAAGATCACTATTATATCCCACATCCCATCTTCCACTCTTCTCTTCTCTAGGCTAAACACCCCAGACTTTTCAATTGATCCTCATATGACATGGCTCCTCCCCCATCATGGTTACACTCCTCCCAACATTGTCCAGTTCACCAGTGCCATTCTTATACTGTGGCACCCACAACTAAGTACAATTGAATTTTATCTTATTAGACTTTGCCCAGTGTTTTAGTCTGCCAATATCTTTCTAGATGCTAGTGATTGTCTAGTGTGTCATGTCTCCTTCCTAAGTTTATGTCATCTACAAATGTGACTAGCATACCATCTATGCTTTTATCCAAGTCATTCATAAAAGTGTTAACTTTTAATTCACTTTGATTAAACAAATAAAAGTGAGTCACATCATACCTTTTTTGTGAGGAGGAAGGAAAGTAATATTGCAAAATGTTACAATAATAAAGGGTCACAGTTCCCAAAAGGATAGAAATCCCATAAAAAAAAACTTATGGACGAGTTACTAGCTGATGGAAAGGGCATCCAAGGGGATGGTCTCACAAATGTCAGAAGCCCAGTAAAGCTAAACCAGGGCAACTGATCATCACCAACTAATTCCCTTTTTTGTTCTACATGTCAAGACCCGTAAGCAAATTTGCTGATATATCAAGTTGCCTTTCATAAGGAGGCACCATGGTAGCAGAACAGAGCAGCCCACAAAGGGAAAGGTTGAGGATTCGTACCACTGTGACCACATTATTTAACTTAAGATCCTACCTTGTTAACTTCATTTTCCTTCCTGCCAAGGAGGACTAGCACCTCTGGTGTGAGGGCTTGCTGAGCCCTTTTCAGGGCTGTTCATTCATCTTCGGTGTCTACCTCTTACCCAACTCCTCACCTGTAGCTCCAAGAAGCTATAGCATGAGTAGCTGCCATACCCTGGTAAAAACCGTCTCGGCAAACAGTCTAAGCCAGGTTGAGAGTACCAATAGGCATCAAAGTGAGTTAGGGAGATGTCCACCCCAAACATGTGAACACTTCCTAAAATGGAATGAGCAAATGAAAACAATTTGCTCCAGTGGCCATGAAGGCAACTGAAGCAGGTGCTGTGGAGCACTTAGAGCTTGGTCAGACATCAAAGATGTCAGTCATCCACTGCAATCTGGGCCATCACCAGTCATCCTGACTTTTGTCTTGCCCCTGGACTTAACTGTGGAAGAGATAGTGAAGCTGAAGACTGTGCAACTCTGCCTCACTTAAATCTAATTCACTCTCAAGTCAAGACATCATCCCATGATGTCACTGATCCACTTCAAAAGAAAAGAATGAACAACAACCCACCAGCTCACTATGAATTACACAAGCTGGTTTAAAAATCAAACACCAGCAATGTCCTTTGCTCTCCACTGATGAAGTGTGCTGTCTTAGGCCAGGTACACATTGGTCCCCAATGCAAGAGACTAAATCAATAAGGCAAATAATTTTTTTAAAAGCCTTTTACTAAATACAAATTTTCAACAAGTCTATACTGGTGCAGATCTCCAGGTCCCTGCTTAAGGGACACAGTCAGGTCCATAACAACAACAGCCCATTGGAATAAGTAATTTGCCAAATCCAAAGAGATACTGTCTTAATATTGGTTTATATGAGTCCCCCAAAAGGCCCATCACTGAAGGTTATGCATGCCCTTAAAATCATTAATTAATGAGACAGCTAGGTGGCATAATAGACCCTGAGTAAGGAAGAACTAAGTTCAAACAACCTCAGACACAACGAGCTGTGTGACCCTGGGTAAGTTACTTAATCATGTCTGCCTCAATTTCCTCATCTGTAAAATGAGAATAACAGCACCTACCTCCCAGCACTGTTGTGAGGATCAAATGAGATAATAATTGTAAAGTACTTAGCACCATAGTAAGCTCCATATAATGTCAGCTATTATTGTTACTATTAATACGATGCAGCCTAATTGGCCTGGTCAAAACAAATAATGTCTAAGACATTCTACCCCTTTGGTCTTGGTCCTGTAGTGGCCACACTAGGACCATGAGCATGTGTTATACTTAAAAATAAACAATCTAAACCCAAAGAAAGTAAAAAAATAATCATAGCCACCACCCCCCCCAAAAAAAAATCAGAACAGTAGTAGCATAACCAAATCACAAGCTGGCTAGACGTCCGAAACAGGGACAAAAGTCAAATGAAGATAACACCAAGACAGCAGTGAACAGGAATAGAAAACCAGACTACGGAATCATAACAACTCAAAAGATATTTCTGCTCCAAAGTATCTGGAAAAAAATGCTATCTGGAAACAGAAGCTAAGGGTTAATAATCAGCTTGCTTACAAATTGTGGCTTGGCCTGAGATATGATCTACCAACCCCCTATTCTGCTCTGAAGCCCACATTCCCCAGGCTGCTGGCTGGGGGACCTCTCAGGTGACATCAACTCCCTAGGCAAGTGAAACCACACCCTGTGAACCAGAGAGAAATGATCCCCATTTTACCATTGACTAGGCAGAAGTCAATATATCTTCCCTTATCTCTTCTTCCTCAATCTCTCCCAAATGGCCTAGGTCCATCAGCCCTCCCTCCATCACCAACCTTTCCATGGCTTTCAAGATGGTACTCTACAACCACCACACAGGGGACAAAGACCATTGTTTAGTTAAAAGTAGGAAGACAAACAGTAGTATGTGCTCCTATTAGTTATCTATCAGCCTAAATGTACAATGTGGATAGATTTGTTGGGTTTGTGGGGGATGATTCCAGTTGAGGCTGTTATTTCATCAGCCCAGCCCATCTTAGTAGGGAAAATTCATGGGAAACCCCTTGATTTATCCAAATCATTCAATTTCCATCCAAATAATACTATTAACATGTAGCAGTATTGAATGAGGGGGGTGGTGTATGCAGTGGGGAGGCCCATACCTTCAAGGAAGGCACATAAAAAGAATGGGCAAGGTACAGGAATGTGCTAAAGCCTAGACCTAATCAAAAGCTGCAACATATAATTAATGAGGTATGCCAGAGCAGAAATGGAGTGAAAGATGTCATCAAGGAATTGTAGGATACAGAGAGACGATGGGCTGGTCATGTAGCAAGGGTGTGGGATTGTAACTGGCAGACATTCAAAGTGCTTAGATGGTACCCTAGTTAAGTCAGGAGAAAGCATTTTGGGTGAATCCCTTTTGACAAATTTATAGACAAGTCACACTGGATGTTAGGCATGAATGGGTTAAAACTGGCATCAATGGAGGAATTTCCTAATCAATGAGATCACAGATCCACTTGAGTTATATGTCTATATGTATATAAGCCCATATTTGTTTGTCCCATAGAATGTGGGCTCCCTGAGGGTATGACTATTTTATTTGTCTTTTTTCTGTGGTCCCTGACCCAAGATAGCACTTACTGAAAGCTTACTGGTTGACTGATTGATTGATTATACTGTCACTGTTTCCCAAAGAAACATTGGGATCATTGCCCAGTACCACAGCTGCATTCTCCAGGGTTCAGGCACTCTGCCTTTCTTGCTGTACTAACACCAGCACCAAGGAAATACATGGAGAGACAGTCATAAACAACTATACTGTTGGCAGGCATAAGCAGTCCCATTGCAACATGGGTTAGCCAAACAACCTCAGCCAGCAATGACAAGTCAATGCCAATTATCCTAGATGAACTTACTAAAGCCAACTTGGAAAACTTGTTATGGCAGTTGCTCTAGTTCCCGATAAAGAACAGTTGTGCAACTTTGCCTTGTTCACCAGGGAATTTTGTCCTCTAGATGGAAAAAGCAGCATAAAAAACAGACCCAGCTTCCACACAAATATCCCCCTGATAATAAAGGAAGTGGAAATTGAGATACATAAAATAGATGATATAAAGCTGAATTGTCTCTAAACAGACCAGAGCTAGAGCATTCCATAAGGTGTCAGTAGGTCTTTAACATACAAATGAGCTGTTCTGGTACTTCATCCAGGTAGCTTAAAAGACCCTGTCAACTGAAATATGTCTAAGGATGAAAACACTTTATATTATTAAACCCTTGGCTAATGAATCACCTGTTCTGGTTTGTTTTCCTGCTCCTTTGACTTTTACCTGACTTCTCATTGGTCTTACCTCACTTGGGGTCTGAGGTGCTAAACGCCCTGAATACCAATCATTAGGCAGGAGTGGCAGTTTTGGGGTGGTTCACGTGGACTCACTGACCTCCCACCAAGAAGCTCTCCTTGAGAGCAAGGACCATGTCTTATACCCATATGTGGCCCAGTACTTACTGCAGTACCTGACACACACAATGAACATTAAAAAAATATACTGGTTGATTGCCTGATTATCCTCCTTTGATAACTCACAGAACCCAGCATAATACTTTGCCTATGTAAAATGCTCAAAAAATACCTGCCAACTGACCAACTGATTATTAGCTTTCACTCCCTCAAAAAACGTAATCAAATGGATTTTAGAAAAAGGAAAGGAATTGTCTGAATTTTAGAAATTTGATTCTATTAAACTAAATTTAATTCAATTCAGCAAACATTTATTAAGCACTTAATAGATGCAGAGGGAGATACCAACTTTAAATATGAAATAGTTCCTGTTGTCATGGAAGACTATCTATAGCCCAGTTGGAGGATATGATAGACAGATAACTGTAACTCAAAATAACGTAGGAAGGGCATTAGAGAAGTATAAACCAAAGTGCCATGTAAGGCCTAAGACAATCAAGGAAAGACTCTTTGAGTAGGTGGCAGTTAAAACGGTTTTAAAGGATGGGTGTAAATTCAATGGGCAAAGAGGAAAGGGAAGATTCTTCCTACAAAAGAGAACAATATGAGTAAAGGTATGCAGGTGGGAAAGCTCAGGTTATGTCTGTGGAAAGAATAGTCCAGTTCAACTTGAATGTTAAATAAGGCAAGAAATATTATAGGACTGGAAAGATAGGGGGATGTCAGATTATGGAGAGCCTCAAATGCCAGACACAAGAATTTAAATCTCATTTGATAATTAATGAAAAGTTATTGAAATTTTTAAGTAGCAACGTGAACACATCTATGTATTAGGACAATCTGTCCAGCAGTGATATGAAAGTATGAAGATAACAACAACCATAATAATAACAATACAGGATAGCATTTATATAATACTTTAAGGTTTGCAAAGCACTTGAAAAAGGATCATCCCATTTGATGCTTACAACATTATCTCCATTTTACAGAAGAAGAAACTGAAGTAGATACAAGTGACTTGTGTCTGAGACTGGATTTGTATTCTAGTCTTACTGACTCTAGACCCAGTATTCCATCTACCTGTAGCACCAACACAATATTCACAGCACCAACAGTGACTATGAATATGCCGGCATAGTTCTCAATCACAAAATATAACAGATTCTCCATAAAGAAGACAGAAGCAAAATATTTATTCAGTCACCAGAAAATCAAATCCCAAAAGGAGAAACCCAAATCTATCACAGCAACAAAGAAGTCAATACACCATAGCACAGAAGGAAGCCACATCATCCTTTAGCCTTCCCACAAACACTCACAAACCTAGCTGGCTCCTTGGGTACATCCTCTCCTCCTTATAGCTCTAACTGCTCTGACTCCCTTCTATGGGCTCTGCTCCACCTTTCAGCAAGCTCCTCCTACCACAGGTTCTATGTGATTACATTCAGCCTATTAGGAGGCAGGGAAAATCTTCAAATTCCCTTAGGCCTATTAAGGGGCAAAGAAGATCTTCAAATTCTCGTTACCATTATACCACCCTAACACGGAGTTGACTCTTGATAAGATACAAGAGGAATCCCTGGCATTCATTGGCAAATAAATAGTCAACCAAGGAAAGTGGAATACATAATTGTGTTATTGCTAAATCAATAATAATAAGTACATCAGTGGTCCCAAATCGCAAAAGAAATTCCAATGGGCCACGAAATGGAGAACAAGAATCTCGGTACCCCAATAAATGAGCAGACAATGAATAAAAGTGACACCCGCCCCTGCGATAGAGCTAAATGGAGCACTGACCACTTGCAACTAGTATATCATTATAGAAAGAAGCTTTTCAATCACTGATCTGTGGCTGGACTGGCTCCAGAAAACAAGAGACGACCCCTCATTTCCTCATTCCTTCAGTCACTCAGTACCACTTTCTAAGAATGATGAACTGGAACCATCATGCCCTCCTGTCACTGAAAAGGGAAAGAATTTCTAAGAAAACCAAGGAGACCAGTGCCATAGATCTTGACCAAATGATCAGACCATTGGGAAGATGGAGAAGAAAATCAGAACAATACCTAGGCCAGGTTGAGAAATAATCTTTTCTTTTGTTCCAAGGAAAAAGGAGTACTCCAGGCAGGTCATTAAAATCCAAGGATGGCTTACAAACTATGCAAACTGAGAGGCCCAACCAAAGAAGCAGAATTGGAATAGGACAGTGCTCTGTGTTTGACTTTGTGAAGGACTGATGAGCACAGAAGCTATAGAACCATAAAAATGTCAGAGCTAAAAAGGACCTTAGAGGTCTAGTTTCTCAACCACATGTTCTGTCTGTCAATAAAATAATTTTTCAGTTGACTTGGAGATAAATGGATTTCTCAAGGTTGGAAAAAGATCCAAGTGCTCTCTTGTTCTAGAGGATTGGGAAAGTGAGTCCTATATTTAGAATAAGAACAAGGGCAAAATAATAAAATCTCACATTTATATGGCACTTTATAATTCAGTGGGAAATAAAATGTGAGCCTTTCTTTGGTCAGCCTAAGGCTAAAACTCAGGAGAGCAGAAGTGAAGTCCCAGGCTGGCCCTGATTCTAGTTTCTTAAAAATCAATACATAAAGAAAGCACAAACTTGGCAGATGTATCGAGACTTCAAATACTGATCTGGTGATCTGTTACCTGAGGCAGGCAAAACAGGTTCAATAAATACCTGTTGGTTGACTAATTCTTAAGGCATAGATTTCACCTCTGGCAGAGGTTAAGGACCTAGTGACCTAAGTCACTAGAATCAAATAAGCATGAAAGAACTTTACAATTCATCCAGTTAACTCCCCCATCTTTACAAGTCAGGAAGTAGACCAGGAGTGCCTATGTGATTTGATGAAGGTCATACAGCCAATCAGAGTTAATCTGGGGTGGAAGAGAAAGCATATGTTTGTTAAGTGGGGGAATAAAAAAAGGAAAATAAGTTACGGTAACAGTAGGTGAATAAGTGTGTAACTGTTACACACATTAAAAAAAAGGCTGAAATAGATTTCAATTCATTTCTCCTGCCTCCTAATCTGGGGTACCCCTTTACTCCTCCTTTTCTGGTATTTCAGCCCTTCAGAGGCTGTTGCTTCTAATTTTATTTTGTTCTACCCTATATTGCAAGGATCTGGGATCCCATCCACATGGGCAACTTCTTCTATCTTTGCAGGTAGCAGCCCCATCCACACCTGTCCACCCTGCATGGACAGTCATGTGTCATCAGGACCAAAGAATTCTCCACTCGTTACCCAGTCTAACGAAATCGTTACAGAATATTCTCTTGGCAGCCCGCGTTGTTAAGCTGGTCACTTTGCCCCTCTGGGCCTGTTTCCTCTTCTGTAAAACGGGAATTTTGGCTAAACTGGGAGCCTGCGCTGCAATACCGGGCTTGGGTGCACTGAATCCTGGTAGTCACCTCTGGGAGCTCCCCGATCAATCATCTCTCAGCCCGCCTGCTGGGGAACAAATGACAAGCTCCGGACTTGCCCTCCGAACCGGCTTCTGGAATCCCCAGAGACCAGAAGGGACTGAAGTCCTCCAGCTCCCCAGCTGCTGGCCAAGGGGACCGGCAGAACTTCTCTGGTGCACAGGCTCAACCTCGTGGGGTTAGTTTAAAAAAAAAAAAAAAAAAAAAAAAAGCACGTTCTAAATTCCACGCCTGCGTTCTGTTAACCCTAATTCTGTCCAGTCCGGGTAGAACCCGAGGGAAAAAAAAAAAAACCACATCTCTTCTCCTCTCCTTCCCTCTCCCCTCGGCTCATCCAGAGGGAATGAGGCCCAATCTCCAGTGCACAGAACGGTCACTTACCGGCTTCCCCCTAAGCGACCTTTCGTTTTCTACGCTGGGGAATCCGGAGGTCCTCCTCTCCAGACACCCCCCTCCCCCACCGCGCGTACTTCGACCCATGGCGTGGCAGAGCCTGCTGGGAGATGTAGTTCTACTTGGGTCTTTAAACCTCCCTGAGAGCCCTAAGCCCCTAGAGAGTGGCTAAAGAAGTCAATATAAGCTAGATCCGACTGGATCGTTTCATTAAGGGAGAGAGAGGGAAACAGGAACAAGAACAAAATCAGCATATCGAGCGGTTCTTATTTAATACGCTTATCCGCTAAAGTTGTGTTTGTGTCTCTCCCCCTTTCCACACTCCATGAGGTTATCATGAGTTGTTCACCTCTCCTAGTTCCCTAAAAAAAAAAAAATAGTATGCACACAGCAGGTATTAAATGTTTGTTGAATGAATTTATTTAACTTGGCTTCCAGCGTTGGTAGACCGACATTCAAAAGAAGGGAAATAATGGTATATTTATATATACCATTGGTATAGGGTATAAAATGGTATAAACACGTTTTAGAGGAAGGTTTTACAGATATTTTAAAATAAGAATTTACCCTAAAGGAAAGAGTAACTTTTGAATACAGAGGATTACGAGGCGGCATTGCTATTACTAGAAAGTTTTGTGATATTGAAGTTATTTTTAAAGGGTTGCTTTTTTTATTTTTTGTCAATTGCAGCTTTATATTTCAGGCATTCAAGTATAATATTCAGATGCAGCTCAATTTCTAAGAAAAATCATGCCAAAGATCCCAGGAAAAAGTAACATTACTCCTACTGGGCTAATCAATTAGAAAAACTCTTGCTTGCAATCAGAACAGGGAAAGAAGGAAAATGTGCAAGTGCACATCACTTACCTTCCACTCTGTGGGGTTTGGGTCTTCAGCTGCAGAAAGTTTTGAGTGCCAAGTGTTTGGTGGAACTGAATAATAATAATAATTAGAATAATAAATGACATTTATATAGAATATTAGAGTATTTAATGTTTTTTTACATGAGAACCCTGCAAGGGTAAGTACGTCAAGTATCATTTTCCCCATTTTATAGATAAGGAAACAAATTTAGAGAAGTTGAATGACTTGACCATGCTTACACAGCTAGAAGGTGTCAGAAGGGGGATTTGAAGCCAGATATTGACAAATCCATCACTCTATTCATTATGTATTTCATAGTGTTGGTGGGTATGCAGGGAAAATGACAGACTACATGACATGATGGTAGGCTGTCACTACCAAGGTAGGTTGGTGTAATGGACCCTGGTCCATTAGACTGCTCTGAAATCAGGAAGACCTGGTTTCAAATCCTGTCTGGCAGTGATTGATTTGCTATGTGACCACAAGCGAGTCACTTATAATACTATAAATATATCATGTATATATCACATATAAATGTATGCATATATCTAAATATATGATCATTAAATTTAATAATTATACAGCAGATAATTAATTATTAATTAATTTAAATAAATTAATTTATGTTGTAATTAAATTAATTTATTTAATAAATAATATATAAATAGATAATAATATAAAAATAAAGCAATCAAGTTTCTTAGCATCAGTCCAAGCTTTCAAAAATGTTCAGCTTTAAAAATTAGGGTGACAATATTGACAGTACCTACTTCACAATTTTGTCATAAATTTTATATGATGATATATGTAAAACATTTCTCAGACTTTAAAGCCTTATAGAAATGCCAGATATTGTCATTACTGCCCCCATTTCATGCAAATTGTAGCTTCTCATTAGCAGAATTATTGATTACCACCACTTTTGCCATTCTGAAGTAAGGTATATAGTACTTGGCGTTAGCGAAGTATAATGTGGGAGAAATATCTCCTCTCTGAGTTCATGTGGTGGGTTTTTGTTGCTTTTGTTGTTCAGTCATTTCCAACTCTTTGTGACCCTATTTGAGGATTTCAAAGATGGTGGTTTGCCATTTCCTTCTCCAGCTCATTTTACAGATAAGGAAACTGAGGCAAACATGGTTAAGAAAGTTGACCAAGGTCACAGGGTTAGAATGTGTCTGGAGGCCAAATTTGAACCTCAAGAAGATAATTCTTCCTGACTTCAGGCCCAGCACTCTATCCACCTTGCCACTTAGCTATGTGATAGTTAACTGCTACCAAAATATATTTACCATAATACAGAAAGTATAACCATTAAAACCTAAGTTTTATTGTTGTGCTCAAGCATAGGTTCAAGCCTCAGAGAAAACCAAAACAATCATTAGAATTCTAACCGAGCTTCTTATATGCAAAATTTCATTAGAGTGACAGAGAAAAAATTCTTTTACATATTATAATCTTGCACATTCTTCTCACAGCATAAAAGTTAAAGAAAAGGTAGATCCATAAGAGCATATTTCCTTCAACATATTGTAACTGAAACAAACTTGGTTAAACAGACTAAAAATCTCATATATCCCTTAAGAAAACAAAGTTCAGGGGTGGCAAGGTGGCACAGTGAATAGAGCACAGGCCCTGGAGTCAGGAGGACCTGGGTTCAAATTTGACCTCAGACACTTAATACTTACTACCCATGTGACCAATTGCCCTTCCTTCCCCCCTCCAAAAAGAGAAAAAAGAAAAGAAAAGAAAACAAAGTTCATCAAAACAAACTCAATAGATAAACTGTCAGGTTACAGTTTAAACCACATTCAAAGGGGGCACATATAGGCTAATTGGAGGAAATGATATTCAGGTCATCAAAACAACCAAGACAACTTGCAGACATGGGAAATTCTTCCTTTTACAGTTAGTTCCAGGAACTAACAAATAACTAAATCACTTTGACTCCCTTTTTGATTTCTAAGGAACATCAAGCAGTCTTCCCATATTTTGATCAGGTAAGGTTAGGCGGCAAAATGGATAGACCACTAGGTTTAGAATCAGGAAGATTCCTCTTCCTAAATTCAAATCCAGTCTTAGACACTAGCTGTGTGACCTTGGCAAAGTCACTTAACCCTGTTTACCTCAGTTTCCTCATCTGTAAAATGAGCTTGAGAAGGAAATTATAAATCGCTCCAGTATTTTTGCTATGAAAACTATACTATGGAGTCATGAAGAATTGGACATGACTGAATAAAAACAAGGTTGATATTAACAGAAAACAAACTTTTAGTTCATCAAAATTTGCAGGAGGATACATAAAAGGGGTTAGAAAATAAAAACATTAAAAATTTCCATTATAATAGGCAATCCCCTAAGTTCATAAAAGGGAAAATGGGATGACCTTTAGGAATTTTTTAAATATTACTTTCTATGAAAGTATTTATTTTATACCAGAAAATTCTCTCCAGAATACAGGGATATGCATTTTGCGATGTCCACTCATACGTGTTACAGTGAGGATTTAGAGCCTCCAACGAATAATTACACCAGCCTGGGTACTTTCTGTTCAGTCATTTTTCAGTCCTGTCTGACTCTTCATGACTCCGTTTGGATTTTCTTAGCAAAGATACTGGAGTGGTTTATTTCCTTCTCTAGCTCATTTTACAGATAAAGAACTGAGGCAAGTGGATTTAAGTTACTTGCCCAAAGTCACACATCTTAGAAGTATCTAAGGCCACATTAGAACTCTGAATCTTCCTGACTCCAGGCCCAGCACTTTATCCACTCTAACATCTAGCTGCCCCAAGTCTGGGCATACAATGAAAAGAATCAGACTTTAAAGAGAATCCTTTTTGTTGATGGAAAGCTGCCCAGTACAAATGAGGCTGTACAATTATACCTGTACCTCAGCCAACGCTTATAACTGCATTTCATCGCGAGGAAGAGAGGGGTTTCAGTCCAGTCCCAGGCCAAAGTGTAGAGGACTCAAGGTTTGAAGAGGCAGACCCTTTTACTTGTATCAGGGACAGCAAGGTAGGTAGGCAGTGGGAATGAGCCCCTCAAATACAGAGATACAGACACAGAGAAATACACAAAGATCACCCTCCAAGGGAGGAAGCATAACCATTGGAGGAAGAAAGAAGTGCTATGGACTTCACAAAGGCACCAACCTTCAAAGCCCAGCAGAGAGCTACACTGAAAAGGAACTTCATGAGGACGTTACAAAGGAAGGCGAGCTAGGTGACATAGCAGATAAAGTGCAGGCTGGAGTCAGGAGGACCTGAGTTCAAATTTGACCCTGATGCTTTCTAGCTATATGACCCTGGGTAAATCACTTTACCCTGTTTGCCTCAGTTTCTTCATCTGGAAAATGATCTGGAGAAGGAAATGACAAACCACTCCAGTATCTTTGTCAAGAAACCCCCGAATGGGTCACAAAGGGTTGGACATACATACAGCAAGACGAAACAACAACAACCACCGCCACTTAACCCAAAGACCCTGTTTGTATATGTGGGAAAGTTTGTTCCAGACTTTTAGAGGGAATGTTTTGCCCCAACTGTTCTCTCTATAACATCTTAGTAAATACCTTTGCTAAAAGGCTAATTGTTTGACTATATTGATGTGAAGCAAACTGGTGCCTAGTTGTGAGCAATAATACTAAAAACCAAGCCGGCAGATTCTATTGCTAGAATTGCCCTCCCAGGATGCAGCCCACCAATGCAACTAGAAGTTAAGGAAGTAATCCCACGCGGATATGATACATGTGTGAGGCATAATTTATGGTGAAGTTTCCCCATTCTGAAAAATCAAATCTAGAATGGCTTCAGTATTCACTAGGCCTAGGGTTAGGTCACCTGACCTTCAAGCAATCTGGGGCTTAGAGACCCTCCCCCAGAGCCAACTCAGCAGAAGATATGCCAAATAAGGTTAAGACTGC
>CM053589.1:69796313-69816538 GCA_028646515.1 Pseudochirops corinnae | reverse complement strand
TTAAATTAATATTAAAATCTAATAAATCTTGGCAGTGTTCATTTATGATTTCTTCAAAGACAGTGACCAGTTTTTTATTTTTATCATGATTTTCATGGAGTTGAGTCATTCTTAAATTATCTGTTCTTTCAACTGCTTTCTAGATCAGTTGGGGTTTTTTTTCTTGCTTTTTAGAGGGGGCAAGGCAGGGCAATTAGGGTTAAGTGACTTGCCCAAGGTCACACAGCTACTGAGTGTTAAGTGTTGGAGGCCAGATTTGAACTCAGGTCTTCCTGACTCCAGGGCTGGTGCTCTATTCATTGTGCCATCTAGCTGCCCTTGCTCGGTTGTTTTTTATATCAAATATTTTGCATTTTCATTTTTTTGATCGTTTGATTTTGTTTTAATATTTCTTGCTGTGTCATTGGAGCCATTGTTTTCACTTTGGTCTATTCAAGTTTTCTGAGAGTCTATTGCCCAGGTAAGATTTCCCACTTTCTCTTCTAAGCTATTTATTATCTTTCCAAATCTTGCCTCCAGAAGTTTGATTTCATTAAAAAAAAAAAAACCTCTTGCTTCATTTCTTCTAGATAATGGCTTAATTAATTTTTATTGCATTCTGTTGTTCCTAGCCCCTGGGATTGAGCAGCTAGCTAGGTGGCAAAATAGATAGAGTGCTGAATCTGGAGTCAGGAAGATTCATCTTCCTGAGTTCAAATCCAGGTTCAGACATTTACTAGCTGTGTGACCCTGGGCAAGTAATTTAACTCTGCCACAGTTTCTTCATTTGTAAAATGAAAAGGAAAGGCAAACCAGTATCTTTGCCAAAAAAAAATCCCCAAATGGGGTCACAAAGAGTTAGACACAACTGAAAACAACTGAACAATAGCAATAACACACCCTGGGGTTAGTTGAGTGAAGCAGAATTTCTTGGTATAATTGCTTTAAAGCTAAAAGGGGAGCTTGCACATTTAAATCAGTTTTTTGTTTTTGTCATTTTCCTGGACAAAGCTTTTATTATTTTTAAGTCTTCTTGTAGATGACATTCTAAAGATGTATATATTTAGACTGAAGAGAATGTTCCCCAGAGGCAGAATCTTATTTGGAACAAATTCCTTTAAAGTTTCTCTACATTGTCTCCCACCCCCTCTAATCCCTCTTTCACTCTGCTGTCAGATTAATCTCACTTATGTGCAGATCTGATCATACCACTCTTAGAGAAATGACAAGACGGTACAGTGGAGTCAGAAGGCCTGGGTTTTAATCTTTTTTTTTTTTGGAGGGGGGAAGGCAGGGCAGTTGGGGTTAAGTGACCTGCCCAAAGTCACATGGCTAGTAAGTGTTAAGTGTCTAAGGCCAGATTTGAACTCAGGTCCTCCTGACTCCAGGGCTGGTGCTGTATTCACTGCACCACCTATCCACCCCCTGGATTTGAATCTTAACAGCTCAAGTTTCTGCTTAACCTCTTTGATCTTGGACAAATCACCGAACTTCTTTGGGCCTCAGTTTCCTCATGTGTAAAAATGAGGGAGTTTGACTAGATCCCCTCTGAGATTCTAAGATTCAAGCTATGAAGAGTCCAACTTTGTTCCCTAAAGGACAGTTCAGGACATGGTCTGATAATTAGGAAAGGGCTCCTAAAACCATCTTCTCTCTAGGAGCAGAGAAGGGAAAGTATTGAAAAAATTTGTGATGAAAAACACACATGTTGACATCTTAGTTTTGCCCCTCTTATGGAAATTGGAAAGATAGGGGTTGCTGATGCTAGATACTACCCTCTTGGCTCTATGTTGAAGTCTCAGTGGTGGAACATCCAATCTAGACTTTTCCATTAAAGAAGAGATGAAGGGGAAAGGGTTTTTGACATCTAAATTAAGCCAGTTCATGGTCCTTTTTGACGTAGACATAGCTGCAAAAACTATGGACATAATTTCTCCATGACCAGTTTCAGTGATCCTATTTTTTCCAGGTTGATCATTGTAGCTCTCCTCTTCAGGACTTGAGTGTTCCCCTTTTTCAGATGTTTAGAAATGGGATAAGAGCAAAACTCCTTCTCCAGCCCACTGAGCTCATTCTATTAGCTATTTTCCCTCCAAACCAAGCTGGCTAATGAAAATGTTTTTAATTAATATGAGGCAGATTAAAACTCATTACAGCAAGGTCGTTGGTAATGAGAGATAATCATAAGGCAAATTATCGAGCTCAGAGTAAAATGAAGATGGAGCAGAGGCAGAGAGGCAGTACCAGCTGCTTCTGTGCTAATTTGATGGGGAGGGAAGAAAGGATGGACACCCAGCAGAGAGGCTTCAAATGGCCTCTGCCTGGGATAGGCTGCGGGGTACCATGCCAGTAGCATCTTCTATCCAGACAAAGTCTGACCAAACAAAAGGCTGAAGGTAGGTTTCAAGGTGGGCCAGTGAACTGGGTGGTTGTGTGCTGAGTAGTGAGCATAGAGAGATTCTGGGGGGAGAGGACTCGAGTGGGTGTATGGTAGGAGTGAGTTCATATAATAATAGCTATTGAGCACCAACAATTTGCTAGGTGTAGGGCAGAACATAATAATTATACATGTTATCTGCCTGTTGTGATTGCATTCTGCAGTAGATGGACAGGACAAAACATAGGGAGGGGATGAGAACACTGATTTCTGTTAAAAGCTTTCAGTACTAGTCTCCAGTTGAAGACTTTTTTTTTTTTTGGTATTAGTATCTTTTAAAAATGTACTGGATTTGGAGTCAGGGTTCCTGGGTTTGAATCCCAGCTCTAAATTCCTGGGCAAGTCACCTAACTAACCTTAGCTTCTTCATCTATAAAATGAGGGGGTTGGATTAGATGGCCTCCTGGGTCCCTTCCAGCTCCAAATGTATGGTCTATGACCCTGTAATTCTGGGTCCAACCCAATTCCCAGCAACTCCACCCTCCTCTGCCCTCCTGTCTCCCCAACTAGACTATAAACAGGGGGTGTGTCTTACTCTTGGTGCTCAGTAGGTGCTTATTAAAGATTTGTTCATTGACTGATTGATTACCCTAGTGACTGAACAGTGCCATGTACCTATCCAGTGAGTGCTCAATACTCCCTTCTCAGAATGAGCTAGAGAGGACTTCAAGGGTCATCCAGTCCAATCCATACCTGAAAAAAAAATCCCCTTTAGAGCATGTCCAACAAGTGGTCATCCAGTCTTTGACTGAAGATTTACAGTGAGGAGGAGTTCACTGCTTCTTGAGGAAGTCCATTCTACTTTTGAAAAACTCTCATTATTAAGCAGTTTTTCCATATACCAAACCTAAACATGCCTCTTTGCAATTTCTGAGATTTGACTCTGAGCAGCATAATTGTGACATTCCTTTTGTTAGTGGTATGCAGTGTGAAAATCCACTTACATGAGTGCATTTAGAAGTTGGTGTTAGATTACTGACTGGGTTCCATCTTAAATTGGAAAGAATTTCCCTCTTATTAAGAATAACAGTGCTTCTAGCCCAGTGTCCTCAGTCTTCAGCTTGGGAAGCAGCCCCTGTGGAGATGTAGCTTGGCCACTGCTCCTATAGGCATGGCAGCCACAACTACTCACAACCCAGAAAAGGAAATTCTTGCTAACAAAGTCCTTGGCGATGTCAAAAGGAAGGAAAGAGGCATTTAAGTGCCTACTATGTTCTAGGACCTGTGCCAAGAGCTTTACAAATATTCATCCTCACAATAACCCTGGGAGATAGGAACTATTATTATCCCCACTTTATAGCTGGGGAAACTGAGGCAGACAGAGGTTAAGTGACTTGCCCAGAGTCACACAGCTACTAAGTGCCTGAGGCTGGATTTAAACTTAAGTCTTCCTGACTGCAGGCCACATGCTCTCTCACCTTTCCAAGAATAGAAATAACACTAAAGAAGAGGCATTAACATCTACTTTGCAACTGTACCCTAAGGATCAAGGGACTTTTCCATCTTACTTACATCCTGTAATAGAGGACCATTAGAATGTGAGGTCCTTGAGAGCAAGGATTGTCTTATTTTTCTCTTTGTATGCTTGGTACTTAGTACTGTGCTTAGTACATAATAAGCACTTAGTGAATGTTTTATTTCATCCATCCATTCATTCATCTACTCATCTACTCATCCACTCATCTACTCATTCACTCATTCACTCATTCATTCATTCATTCATTCATTCATTCATTCATTCATACTATGGAAACCAGCCACAGTTACCCGGTTTCATGGTTGCTAGCTTTATTCTCTTGCCATCCTCTATCTCTTTTTGTTGGGTACCCAGAGTGTGCCAGACGTTGGATAGTGTATGGGTGTAGATGTGGCCCCTCAATGTGGACACTCTTATGTTAAAGTCAATATTCCTGTCCTTTGGGTGACAACTAAGCAGTCAGAACCTAACCACAGCTTAGAGATATTATAACCATTCACAAACTCTCCTTTTTTTTGGGGGGGGGGGTGGTATGTATATGTTCTGCTTTTCTTTTTTCTCTTAATGTTTTCTTTTATTTTTGTATATGCTTTGAATGAAATCGAATAGAATTTATTTATTTTCAAAGGTCCCTGTCCTGATAGCTGATATTCTAAGCAATATGTGAGTCAGACACAACTAAGTGTCTTGGGGGAATGTAATCAGAGAGGGTTTCTATATTTCAGAGACCATTATTACCTTGTCTTAACAGTCAGTCCCACTCAGGAACTGGCCTGTGGTAAGAATGGGAGGGGAACAGAGGCCAGCCTGGTCTTCATCTCTCTTTTTCCTCTAGCTTGTAGGATTCTAGAGGGATTTGATGGTAACTCCCTTGAGATTCTTGAGTAGCAGAGACAGATACCTAGGGTGAGGCCTTCCTAAGAAAGTGGGCAGAAAAGTTTTGCCTCCTCACCAGCCCTTGTTTCTCCTTCCTTCATGTCTTCCTTTTTGGCCTTCAGTCATGTTGTTCCCCTTGGCAAGTTGTTTCATCTTTTTTTTTCTTTTTCTCTGTTTTTGAACATGCTTGTGATTTCATCAGTGTTAGATACTCCTAAGAAGATATTTTCACTAGCAGTTCAGGATCTCTGTAACTTACACAGTCACGATGCAGCTTTAGAGAAGTCTCCTTGGGAGTGCTGGGGGGGGGCAAGTTAGGTGACTTGGAGAGGAAAGTTGCCATGCACTTGTCTGAGGCAGGAACTGAACCCAGGCCTTCATGACTCTGAGGCTAGGCTCTCTATCTACCAGGCCAAATTGATTCTTTATCTGTTTCCACAGCTCTAAAATAAAGTGGCTGGACTGGAGAGCCCCCTTCATCCCAAACATTCTAATATTTTCCTACCCATTCTCTAAGGTCTAGCTCAAGTCCCATCTTCTTGTGATGCCTGTCTTGACTGTATATACCAGCCCTTTCTGATAAAAATTATAGCTCGTGGAGTACTTGATTTGGAAGGGACCTTGGAGCTAATCTAGTCCTCAATTGACAGATGAGAAAGATGGGGCTTTGAGACTGAGGATGGTAAGTATTTCATTGTGCCAGTGAGAACCCCTGTCTGCAGACTCTGAGTCTTGTGCCTTCCCCCCATACCACACTGCCTATCTTCCCTTTCTCTGAGCTCCTCCCCCAGTTACTGCCTATACAATTCAGCGCTTAATTATATAATGCCTCATATTGTTCAAATGTGCTAGACTTGTCTCCCCAGCTAGAGGACAGGAATCATGTCTCACTTTCTCATAGATAGTCCAGCTCCTGGAGGCCCCCCAGGAGATACCAAAAAGGCCTCCAAACAGTTGGAGAAATGTTTCCCTGGAAAGTTATTTGGTTCTGCTGAGCAGGCTTTGTGTCCCTATGCAAGACCACATGCTAACCTTCCTGTTGGAAGAAACCAGCATTGCTTCTTCTGAAACTGATGCCTTGCAAGGGCCTCTTCAGGCCCTTTCCCTGTATCTTTGCTTTTCCTCTGGGCTGGTAATGGCACATTTCTCCTCTGCTGGTGCCGCAGCGTTGAGGACAATTATCTGAGCTGCATAAAAGCTATTTACCCATAATGGCCTGAACTTTCTGTGCTGTGATAGACTGGCCAGGTGCATGTGTGAATTGTATGTTTTCTCTTTCTTCCCTTGGCTGAATAGAGAAGGAATTATATTCCTTCTCTCTTTGTTGAGAACCTCATTTAGCTTGGGACGATCCTACAACATCGAGCATTTAGTAAATGCCTACTAGGTGCCAGGAACTCTGTTAGGTATTGGGTATACAAAGACAAAAACAAAGCAATCTTTATCCTCAGGGAACTGACAATCTGTCTGGGGAAACAATCTGTGCCCATATAATAGATCCAGCGTGATGGGGGAGAGGCACTGGGAGGATCAGGAAGAGTCTCTTTTAGGAATTGGTATTTGAGTCGAACTTGGAAGGGAGCAAGGGATTCTGTGTGTGTGTGTGTGTGTGTGTGTGTGTGTGTGTGTAGTATTTTATTTGTCTCCAATTACATGTAAAAACAATTTTCACATTATTTTTAAAACTTCGAGTTCCAAATTTCCTTCCTTCCTTCCTCTCTCCCCACCCCCTCATTGAAAAGGCAAGCAATTTGATATAGGTTATACATCTGTAGTCATGCAAAACATTTTTCCATATTAGTCATGTTGTGAAAGAAAACATGGACCAAAAAAACCCTCAAAAAAAAAAGTTAAAAAAGTGTGCTTCGATCTGTATTCAGACACCATCAATTCTTTCTCTGGGAATGGATAGCATTCCTCATCATAAGTCCCTCAGAGTTGTCTTGGATCATTGTATTGCTGAGAATCGCCAAGTCATTCACAGCTCACAGTATTGCTGTTACTTTGTACACAGTATGTGTCACTTTGCATCAGCTTCTGTAAGTCCTTCCAGGTTTTTCTGAGAGCATCATTTCTTATAGCATAATAATATTCTGTCACAATTACATACTGCAGTTTGTTCAGCCATTTCCCCATCTATGGGCATCCCCTATATTTCCAGTTCTTTGCCACCAGAAAAGAGCTGCTTTAAATATTTTTGTACATATAGATCCTTTTCCTTTTTTTAAATCTCTTTTTGGATATGTACCTAATAGTGGTATTACTAGGTCAAAGGGTATGGTTTTATGGGCCTTTGAACACAGTTCCAAATAACTCTTTAGAATGGTTGAATCAGGTTACAACTCCACCAACAATGCATTAATGTCTCATTTTTCCCACCCTCCAATATTTTTCATTTTTTTTCCTGTCCTATTAGCTGATCTAATAGGTATGAGGTATTACCTCAAAATTGTTTTGATTTTCGTTTCTCCACTCAGTAGTAATTTAGAGTGTTTTTTCATGTGGCTATAAATATTTCATGGGAAAACTTTGTATCTTTTGATTACTTATTAATTGGAGATTGGCTCTTATTTTTATAAATTTGGCTCAGTTGTCTATGTTTGAGTAATGAAGCCTTTATCAGAGAAACTTGCGTCAGAATTTTTTTCACAGTTAATAGTTGCTCACTGTATTTCCCTCCATCCTAGCTTCCCCTCTGTTCGTTCTGTTCTCTCTCCTTCCACCCTGTCCCTCTTCAAAAGTGTTTTGCTTCTGACTACTGCCTCCCTCAATCTGCCCTCCCTTCTATTACCGCCCCCCCCACCTACTCTTATCCCCTTCTCCTCCTACTTTCCTGTATGGCAAGATAGATTTCTATACCCAATTGAGTGTGTATATTATTCTCTCTTTAAGCCAATTCTGTTGAGAGTAAGGTTCCCTCCTCCATCTTTTCCTCCATTGTAAAAGCTTTTTCTTGCCTCTTTTATGTGAGATAATTTGCTCCATTCTGCCTTTCCCTTTCTGCCAGTGTGTTCTTCTCTCATCCCTTAATTTTATTTTTTTAGATATCATCCCTTATAATCTGTGCCCTCTGTCTATATACACTCCTTCTAACTGCCCTGGTAATGAGAAAGTGCTTATGAGTTACAAGTATCATCTTCCCATGTAGGATTGTAAACAATTTAAACTTATCAAGCCTCTTATGATTTCTCTTTCCTCTTTACCTTTTTATGCTTCTTTTGACTATTATATCTGAAAGTCAGATTTTCTGTTCAGATCTGGTCTTTTCATCAAGAATGCTTGAACATCCTCTATTTCATTGAATTTCCATTTGTTGTAATTCTAGCTCCTTTGCCCTCCAGAATATCTATTCCAGACCCTCTGATTTTTTAATGTAGAAGCTTGTGTTGTCTTGTGTTATCCTGACTGTGGCTCCAGGATACCTGAATTGTTTCTTCCTGGATGTTTGTGATATTTTCTCCTTGACCTAGGAGCTCTGGAATTTGCCTACAATATTCCTGGGAGTTTTCGTTTTAGGATCTCTTTTAGGAGGTGATCAGTGAATTCTTTCTATTTCTAGTTTATCCTCTGGTTACAGAATATCAGGACAGTTTTGCTTGATCATTTCTTGAAAGATGATGTCTAGGATCTTTTTTTTTTTTTTTTGATCATGGCTTTCAGGTAGTCCAGTAATTTTTAAATGATCTCGCCTGAATCTATTGTCCAGGTCAGTTCTTTTTCCAGTGAGATATTTCACATTGTCTTCTATTTTTTCTTTTGTTTTTTGGTTTTATTTTGTTGTCCCTTGATTGCTCATAATGTCATTAACTTCCATTTGCTCAATTCTAATTTTTAAGAAATTATTTTCTTCAGTTGAACTTTTTGACCTCCTTTTCCATTTGGCCAATTCTACTTCTTCAGGCATTGTTCTCTTCATTGTTTTTGGTACTTCTTTTACCATTTGGCCTAGTCTGGTTTTTAAGATGTTGTTTTCTTCCCTAAGTTTTTTGTGTCTTCTTTACCAATGCTGTTGACTTTTTTATCATGATTTTCTTGCATCATTTTCATTTCTCTTCCTAATTTTTCCTCTGCTTCTGTTACTTGATTTTCAAAATCTATATTGAACCCTTCCATGGCTTGAGACTGATTCATATTTTTCTTGAAGGCTTTGGATGCAGGAGCTTTATTCTTTTGAGGGTGTGTTTTGATCTTCCTTGTTACCATAGTAACTTTCTGTGGTGAGAATTTTTTCCTGTTGTTTGCTCATTTTTCCAGTCTATTTCTTCACTTTTGACTCTTTGTCAAAGTGGGGCTCTGCTTCCCTGGTGGAGGGTTCACTGTCCTAAACTTCAGGGTTTTTGTACAGCTATTTTCAGACATCCTTCCAAGGACCTATAAGTTTTCGGTTTTTCCAAGGTGGTATGATTTAAGGAGAGGTGTTTACTACTCTCCTGGCCTGTGCCCTGGTCTGTGTGTGACCACAAGACTCTTTTCTACCCTGGAACTGGGTGGAGGATCCCTGCTTCACTGCAGTTTACAAGCTCTGGTGTGCTAATGCTTCTTGGGACTTGCCCTGGGACTGCCACCCAGGACTGCAACCTCGATCCAAGTGTGGGCAAAGCTACAGAAACCTGCCCCCAGTGCTAACAAAGAGACCCCTGTATTCTCCTTCTGATCACTTTTTTGACCCCCTTAACATCTGTGGGCTGAGAGCTCCAGAAACAGACACTGTCACGGCAGATTCAGTGGCTCCCAAGGCCTGCTCCAGGTTTGCTGGAGTCTGGTCTGTGCTGGTACCACCTGTGCTAGACTGTGCTCCACTCTCACTCTGATGTGGCAGACCTTTCCTGCTGACCTTCTAAGTTGTCTTTGGCTGGAAAATAATTTCACCTTGTCTTTTTGTGGGTTCTACTGCTCCAGGAATTGTTTTATGAAATTATTTAAAGGTGCTCAGAAGGGTTTTGGGGAGAGTTCAGGTGAGTCAGTGCCTTTTTTCTGCCATCTTGGCTCTGTCTCAGAGCAAGGGATTTGAAGAAGCCAAGCTTGGGGAGGAATACATTCTAGGCATGTGGGGCATGGCCCATGCACAGGAATGGGGACAAAAGATGGAATATTGTATGTGAGAGACAACAAGTAAACCAGATCAATTGGACCATAGACCGTGTTATGGTCCAGCATGGAAGGTTGAACCAGAGAGGAAATTTTAAAAGTCCGGAATTGACTGTTTTGCAGATATTGGTTAAAGGCCTAACCTGGTTCTTCTCAGTCATATTCCCTCCTTTGGGTCCTCTAAGTTCCAAGGTACATGGTAGTAGACAGGAACAGTGTGATACAGTGGGAAGAGAACTAGATTTGGAGTTGGAGACCCTGCTTCAAACTCTGCCTCTGTGGCTTATTTACCTGTATAGGGAAGGAGGGGAATGGAGCATTTATTAAGTGTCTGCTGTGGGCGAGGCACTGTACTAAGCCATTCACAAATATCTCATTTTTAAACATATAAAAAATACAAATATCCCTTGATCAAATATTTACAGATACTATCTCATTTGATCTGAGTCTGTTTCCTCATCCATAAAATGAGAGAGGGTCAAACTATATGATTTCTCAGGTCCTTTCTATTTCCGAATCAATGAGTTAGTGATTCCTTTCTCTTTTATTGACTGCCTTATTGACAGTCTTAGTGACTGCAAGTTTCTCACCCGCCCATTCTGCTGGAGGAAGTCTTCACATGGTTTCTTGTCACTGGACTTTGATGAATCTGGAAGAGAAAATGAGGTGTGACTCTGTGACACTTTGTGTGACTCTGCCTCATTTAAATTCATTTTATGCACAAGTCAAGACATCACCATGATGTCACTGGTGCTCTTCAGAAACAAAGGGCAAGCAACACTGACTGCAAGTTTACACCTGCTCATGTAGACTTGAGCCATAACTGGCCTGCTGTCTGAATGTAGAAAGGGATGGTCATTCTTTGGACCCTGCTCTAGTCACTTCAACACTTACAAAGCATAGGTCCTCACTGGTCTTACAAAGATAATAGATGCCCTCAAGGAGCTTGCATTTTACTGGCATATATAGCATGTAATTGTTGCATTTAAAGAGAATATGGAAAGGCCTCCTCCATGAAGCCTTCCTTGACTGCTACAAAGTGAAGTGATCTCTCTTGCTTTTGAACTCTTAAAATATTTATCCCTATCTCTCATTTGATATTAGTTATATATTTCCTTGTGATATCTCTTTGATTGTCTTGAACTGTTATTTAAATTTTATATACTTGTTTCATGGGCAGCTAGGTGATACAGTAGATAGAATGTCAGGCCTGGAGTAAGGAAGACATATTTTCCTGAGTTCAAATCTGACCTCTGACACAAATTAGCTGTATGATCTTGGGCGAGTCACTTAACCCTTTTTACTTCAGTTTCCTCATTTGTAAAATGAACTGGAGGAGGAAATGGCAAAGCACTCCAATGTCTTTCCTAACAAAACCCCAGATGGGATCATGAAAAGACAGACACAACTGAAATAACTGAACAAAATTATTTATTTCATAGGTTGTGGCTCTTTCTTCCCTCTTCCTTCTCCTCTACAGAAGCTCCTTCGGGGCAAGAACTGAGTCTTACATTTCTTCTTATCCTCTATAACTCTCAGCATAGTGCCTTGTACCATTGTAGATACTCAATATGTGTTTTTGGATTTGATTTAATAGTACCCCATAATACTCAGTGATGTCTTACGTTCTGCATTTATATGTATGCTGACTTGTCTCTTAGCTCTTCGAACACAAGATATATTTATAAAGCTTTGAGAACCTTAGTTGGTCAAGGGTGATGGCTGCAGGCACACAGTGCAAGAATCAAATAAACATAGCCAACTCTACCAGTAAACAGAATAAAAGTCAGCATGTTATGATAAAGGGGAGCTCAAAAACTCCTTGCCTCCAAATGACTCCCTGCCTGGCTTGCCACTAACTTGGCACTTAAAATTTCCACCATTAGGATCATTCTTTTGGTTACCAGATGGGCCTGTTATATATAAAAGGGATAGCTAATTAGCACATTAGGAAATTAAGAGTGATTGATTTATCAGATTAGCTAGCTGTCGACTTGGGCTCTTGGCAGCTAAGTTTTGATACAGGAAATCTAAATATGAGACTACCTAAGGGACCTATTGTAGGTCTGATATTGTGGAAGGAGATTCTGAGCATCCAGGGATTAGGAGGGAAGATCCAGAGTTCCTAGAAAGACAGGGAACCAAAGGAGATATGGAAATGCCTCATAAATGTCCTTCATAATTTTGTTTGTGAGTTTGATGGTTATTGCTGCCTAGACCTCTAGGGCAATATGTCATAACGTCATAGGTCTAGACCTAGAATTCCAACCCCCTCATTTTATTTGAAGAAGCCGAGGCCCAGAGAATTTAAGGCACTTGGCCAAGGTCAAAGAGATAGCAAGCAGCTGACCTTGGGTTTGGACTGTGGTCCTTTGATACTAGTTCCTGGCACACAGAAGGTGTTTAATAAATGCTTGTTGGCTGACAGATTAGACTTCAGAACTCTTTCGCTTATGGCAATATGGAAAGTACGCAGGGGCAAGAGAAAGTGGAGAAAATGTCACAAGCCTGTCCTGTGTGGTCTTGACCCTGGCTCATCTCCTGACAGGTACACCGTCGTTCAGCTGAGCGCCTCCGAGAGCTCTGTTGTGCAAATAGAGGCACCTTCATCAAGGTGGGCCAGCACTTAGGGGCCCTGGATTACCTGCTGCCTGAAGAATACACAAGTACCTTGAAGGTCCTGCACAGCCAGGCCCCGCAAAGCAGCATGCAAGAGATCCAGCAGGTGATTCGAGAGGACCTGGGCAAAGAGGTACGGACTGGGCGCTTGTGGGAGAACCTGGAGTGGGGTAAGGGTGCAGGATTTATACTCAGAAGATATGGTTTTGAATCCTGGCTCTGCTTCTTACTAGCAACAAGTTGCTTAATTTCTTTTTGACTCTATTTCTTCATCTGTAAAATGGGTATAAATATCTTACAGGGTTTTTGGGAGGATTCAGTTAAGCTAATAGATCTAAGGGAGTCTAGGTGGCACAGTGAATAGAGCACAGGCCCTGGAGTCAGGAGGACCTGAGTTCAAATTTGGCCTCAGACGCTTGACATACTTACTAGTCGTGTGACTTTGGGCAAGTCACTTAACCCCAATTGCCTTCCAAAAAGCAAAAAAAAAAAAAAAGATAATAGATTCAAAGGACTTTGTAAACCCTAAAGCACTGTATTCCTGTGAGCTGCAATGAGGATGTCCTTTGGCCCATTGTTAATTTGAGTGCAGCTTTCTTTATTGAGATGGGGTACTTAAGTTGAGTGGCTAGGCCAGGAGAATTTCTCCAGTTTTCCAGTACTTCTGGTCAGGGCCAGTTGGATGTGGTATTATTTATTTGAGAGGCTCCAAGAAGACCCCTTCCCATTTCAAAATTTCTCCTCATTCTTTACCCTGAAATTTTACCATTAGATATTCATTCCTTTGCATTTTAAAGACTTTCTTTAAGAATAAGACTTTTGGCCCAGGTTTTGCCTCAGGAAAGTGTACAATAGCCATGAGGGTCCAGAGGACCCTTTGCCTCCTTCTGCAGCTTGGAAACCTTGTGTTAATTCCATATATACTTCTTTACCCCAGCAGCTTACCCCAGCTGAGCTTCTCCTTACCCCATTCACCCCAAGGATAGAAATTGGCAATTATGACTCTGCAGATATCCCTGAAAGAGGCGATGACTTAAGTTAGTTTCAATTAACCCCTTAATTTTTATTAGCTGGGGCAGCTGGGTGGTGCAGTGGGTAGAGCGTCAGGTATGGCGTCAGGAAGACTCATCTTTCTGGGTCCAAATTGGGCCTCAGACACTTATTAGCTGCGTTACCCTGGACAAGTCACTTAACCCTGTTTGCCTCAGTTTCCTTATCTGTAAAATGAGCTGGAGAAGGAAATGGTGAACCACTCCAGTATCTTTGTGAAGAAAACCTCCCAAAACAGGTCACTAAGAGTTAGAAATAGCTGAAAAATGATCGAACAGAACAACAACAATTTTTGGCTGAGATTTAGCTAAGAATGAGATGGGGTAGAAAGGGGAACGAGAAGAAGGGGACGAAAGTAAATGAGGAAGGAGGACCAAAGACAAGTGTCTCTGACTTCATGATACTGTCTGAGGCCATTCTTAGCTCCTCCTGTCAACACAAAGCTGGTGCTGGGCCAGTAGACTTTGAGACACAGACATTTCCATGTCTGATGACTTTGTGGCCTGGAAAGTGCTGGGTATGTGAGATAGTCAGATTTGTTGATTCTGAAACTTGAGGGAGCCAGATCATAAGGGGTAAATTTGGTTGGCCTCTGGACCTTCTTGCTTCTAAGGAATGTTTGCCTGAACTTTGGTGATTTGGGAGAGATTGAGAGAGGGGAGGAGATGTCTGGCTGGATGTAGGTCAGGAAGATAGGGGTCAGGAACAAGGGGTCACAGGCAGAGGGGAGGGGATTGGCACGGTGCCTACCCACGAACTGCTCTGCCTCCTGCCAAGCCTGTCAGCCTTCTGTTTCCAGCAGAACCAATTTCACCCCCAAATTAAAACTAAATAAATCACTTTAATAACAGTGTAAATCGTGTCTTTGCTCGCATGTGGCAGCACAGTAGGGGTGGGTGTGAGGGAGAGAGAAAGAAGGGAAAAAAAGAGATTAACCCTTTCACACCAGTCCCCGCTGCTTTGTTTCCAGAAGAGGGGCTGTGAGAAACAGGGAGGAGGGCATTTGAAAATTGAGGATTCCTTCAAGCTAGACGAGGATGCAACCAGCATCTCTTGAGTGCCTGCAAACAGGACTGGTCAGAGGGGAAATCAGGCCTCTTCTCCAGCTGGGCTGCGCTTCCCTAGCTCTCTTCATACAAGGGAATTTGACATTGGAAAAGGACACTGAAACCAGGCTGTATCTTTAGGGACGCCTTGTCTTCATTATCCCAATCCCTTCCTTTGCCAGACTCTTTCACAGGCTCTCTGACCAGGTACTCTCACAGGCATCCTGCCTTGTGAAATATCTGAAGTCCATCTCAGACCTGGGAGGGGATGGTGGTCCCTTCAGAAGTCCCTAAGGTTCCCCCTTGTTCTGGCTCTGGGGATCTCAGAAACCCCTGACTCCCCCCTCTTGGGCCCCACCTCCCTTCATTTACATGTTCCCCTCTTCCTGTCTCCCCAAAGATGTTTTGTCTCCTCCACCCTGGGGAGATGACATTTGTTTCCCGCTGACACACTGCCTGGGTGTGTTGGATTGGGTGACATTTTCCTAGTCTGTGGGTGGAGGGGAGGTGAAAAAGGGCTGTGTGGGAAGCAGGGTAGGTGAATGTGGGGGTGTCAGGGCAGGGGATAAAAATGTTTGTGTCTCCACCTCCCTCCTCCAGTGGTTCTCCAGCAGCCCTGTCTTTCTGGTGAATACCTCCCATCATTAAGAACACATTCAGAGTAGCCCCCCCAATAATAAGTTTCATACCTACATTAATCTATTATGGGTGTCTGTAGCAAGAAACTGATCTGGTAACAGGAACCAATGTGGAAGAGTGGAACAGGTTCTAGACTCAGAGTTAGGAAGACATGGGTTTAAATATCTACCTCAAACACTTAGCTCTGTGACCCAGGGCAAGGTACTTAACTGCCCTGCCTCAGTTTCCTTATCTGTAAAATGAAGGAACTGGACTTGATGGTCTTTAAAGTTCCATCCAACTTGAAGGCTATAATTGAATTCCTGATCTAAGGGACTATGTTAGCCAATGGAAGAGGGATCTAATTCTGCTTGAACCCAGAGGTCAGAAACAGGACTCATGAGTGGAAGCTATATGGGGACAGATTGCAGATGCAAGAAATAAATCAATACCAGAAAATAATTCCCAATATTAAAACTGTCCAGAAATAAAATGGGCTGTCTTGGTTCATGAACTTTTATATTTAGAATTGGAAGGGACCTTAGAGGCCATAGAGTCCAACCTTCTCATTTTACAAATGGGGAAACTGAGGCCAGTAGAAGCTGAATGATTTGCCCAGGGCTATACAGTATCAGAGGTTGGTTTCTGAACCCAGGTATTCTATAACTTTAAATCACTTCCCAGACAACTCCAGACCAGGCAGCAGCCACTCTGGCTCTCCTCCACCTCCCATCAGAATTTGGGATTATTGCCACTCCCCCCCCCCCCGGGACTCTGGGAGTGCATAGGTGAGCTTTTCCTTTACCACGTCCAGAAACCAGGACACCGTGCCACTTCCTAGCATCCTCCAAGGTTGCCCTTGGCCAACCCTTCCCTTCCCAACTCTACCTTCCTCCATTTGAAATAACAACTCTTTGAAGGCAGGAACTCTATTCACTGCTTGTGTTTATGTCCCTAGAGCTTAAAACATTGCTTAACTTAGCACATGGTAAGTATGTGACAAGTGGTTTTTCCTCCCTCCTTCCATCCTCCCTCCCTCTCTTCCTTCCTATCCTCCTTCCTTCCCTATCTCCTTCCCTCCTCTCTCCCTCTCTCCATTCCTTTCCTCCCTCCTTTCATCATTCCTTTCTTCCTTCCTTCCTACCATTTTTTCTACTTTGGAATGTTCCTTTTTAGGAAATAGTGAAATACTGGGTCTTTAAAAAGTGTTTGGATGGCTACCTTTTTGGAAGAGTTAAAATGAATTTATGTTTCCCTTAAGGGTTAGACTAAATGACTTATAAGATTCTCTTCCAAGTCTTAGATTCTGTGATTCTGTGTTACTAGGCTACAATTTCATGTACATTAAGGAAAGAGCTGAAGGCTGGCTTGCATTACTCTCTGTTTCTAGGAACAGTCTCTTCCCTTCCCCACCCCCCCCCCCCACTGTCTGAAATGGGAAGGTTGGGAAAACCTCTTTATTTCAGCTCTCAAACTGTATCCCCTGAGTTAGCTGTGCCACAGAGTGGGATGCTGACTGGATAGGGCCAAATGCTGGTCCATTTCTACCTGCACTGTTTGATTTGATTTGGTCTGTGTTGACTTAGGGCTGGTTCAAGACTTACCCCCAGATGATTGTGCTTCCCAGGAAAGTCAGGATTGACTTCAAGTCATTCCTACTCCCAAAGACCCAAAATAAGTAGGATAGTTCCCCTCTAGGGGAATCGAGGTTTGCAATTTATTGGATTCAGTATGATTCCATTTGATGCTGTATTATACTGCATCCTGACTCCTGGTCCCTTGGAAGCATACACCCTTAGAATGAAGGCAAAGGAAGGAGAAGGTATGTAGAATGGATGCCACCTCCTAGAGTGCTTGAGATCAGAGATTTATTAGGGGTAATTTGGGGTAAGGGAGGCGGTCCATTGTACACTAGAAATCAGAAAATGAGTTCTGTATTTGGCTTTGTCAGCTATCTATGTGATTTTTGGACAAGTCACATATCATCTTTGGGCCTCCCTTTCTTTTTCTAGAAAATGAGAAAGCAATTGCCCTGACCTAGCCTCAAGAGGATCATACCTGAGTGCCTTGGATAGTACTAGGCCATTGTTCAATCCCAGAACAATGGACCCAGTTCCATTGCTTATTCCACTACCCCAGTAATGGAATTAGGCACATCCTAATCCTGACAAGGAGTAATTCTTTCTTCTAGTTTCTTCTACTCTGGTTCTTAGAACGTTTCCACTTATGTGCTTCATAGAACAATACAGGGTGTTCTCCCCTGCCTGGGATGTACTTCTTCCTCTTCTCCGTCTGTCAAAATCCCATCTGTTCTTCAAGGCCCAGCTCAAACCCCACTTGCTACAGGAGGTCTACCTTGATCACTGTAGACTTTCTTGATTTCATAGATTGAAGGCAGCTGTAGTAGGTGCTGTAGAGCACCGAGAGCTTGGTTAGGCATTGAAGATGCCATTGCATTCTGGGCTATCGTCAGTTGCCCTGACTTTTGTCCTGCCACCGGACCTTGATGATTCTGGAAGTGAGGCTGGTGACTTTGCTAACCTCTGCCTCACTTACATCCAGTATATATGCAAGTCAGGGCATCACCTGTGAGGTCATTGGTCTTCTTTGAAAATGAAGGATCTACAACAACAATACAGAGTTAGGATTGGAGGGGGCCAAAGAAGCCATCTAATCTACCCCTTCATTTTTATACATGAAGAGCTGAGACCCAAAAAAGTTGTTAGTGATTTTAATTTAGGTCCTCTCACTCAGCTTTATCATGTTTTCTGTTGTTGTTGTTCACTTGTATCTGACTCTTCATGACTCCACGGACCATGCTACCCAACAGATTTTCTTGGCAGAGATACTGGAGTGGTTTACCATTTCCTTTTCCAGTAGATTAAGGCAAGCAGATATTAAGTGACTTGTCCAGGGTCACACAGCTAATAAGTGTCTGAGGCCATATTTGAACTCGGGTCTTCCTGACTCTAGGCCGAATGCTCTACCCACTGGGCCACCTAGCTATCTTTCTTTCCATTGTATCACTCTCTAACTAATGCTATAAAATATAGTCTATATTGGAGATATCAAACACACACACAGGAACCAAATTAAGATGTAATTAGGAAATATAATAGAACATGTATAATGTTAATATGTGTTCTTCTAAGTCAGTATGCAGCCTGCAGGAATCTTTATGTATCACTTAGTGGTCTCCAGCTTCTATCTGAGATTGATACCACTGGTCTCCACAGTTTATCCATAGGTAAGGATCTTTTCCTAAGTTATTCAGCTAATAAATAGTAGTCAGAACTTAAAACCTAGATCTCTTGCTCCCAGGCCCTTTGCTCATTCCACCACGCCATGAATGACTGAGTAATGTTTGAAATTATTTAGAAAACTATTCTTCAGATAAAACTTGACCCCAGAAGGAGTGGACTTGTAGGTTTACACATATGCACAACATGAATACAAGTGAGTGCACATGAAATAGTCTTAAATAGTTGCACCAGGAAGCCGCCTTTCCTCTCTTTTTGTATTAATTATTAATGTGAATCTTGTCGAGACTTGTTTCTCTAGGGCCTGAGAAGTGACCCCTGTGGGGCCATGTCTCTTCCAAGCCAGGCTTAGTGTCTGCTAACCACGCGCTGACTTCAGCATGGAGTGTGATGGTCAGCCCTTGGTTCTGCTGACACAGCTGCTGTGATGATACTGACCAGTAGATGGTGCTCAAGTTTGAGAGTGGACTGGTGGGGAACTCGATGGAGGCTGTGAGAAAGAGTTCACATTCAGGGGTTGGGATGATATAGCACCCTCAGCCATGCTGCTGAAGTGTTGGGCCAGGCCAAGGTGCATGGAGATCTAGTCTTCTGGATACTTTTAATCCCCTCCTCATCTTCTCTGCCTTGTGAAGCTGGGGCTGACTTGTTTCCATACACTGAAGAGGACATTCATAGAACCAAAGTCCAGCTTGCTTTCACTCAGCTCTGAATGGAAAAAATCCTCCTCTTCTCCCACCCTTGAGTACTTGGCTTTGTTCATGGACAGCTGAGGTGAGATTGGTATACCTTCTTCTCAAAGTATGTGGCAGAGCCAGTCACACCAGTCACTATTAAATACTCTTTTCCTTTTCTGTATGTTATGTGGGCTATATGCTGCTATGTGGTTGCGAATCATGGAATAAAGCAATCTTTGAGGAGCAAAAATTCTAAGCAACCCAAAGGGCATCTAGAGAGGCTTGTTAGGCAGCATGTTATCGGTGGTGACCTGTGCATCGAAAATGGCTTAAAAGTATCATCTAGGAGATATATAATTAGAAAGAGAGGTAGACTAGTCATGTTATGAGGGTGAGAGTTAACAGATAGACTCCATCTGAATGTTTCATTGGTACTGTTGTGATGTCAAAAGACCTAGAGGAAGACCTCCATTACTTGGTTTTTTTTTTTTTTACCCTTTTCCTCCTCCCCTTAAATTGGGTAAAAGTAACACAAGATGAGAAAGTATGAATGGGTTACCATATGTACGTTTGGAGGAAGTACCCAACTTATTGGATCTATTTAAATATTATAATAAGCTCCAAAGTTATAAATATTATAATAAGCTCCAAATTGTATATACAAATAGATAGATAGTGTCGACCACTAGAAAAGGTTTGGTTAAAGAGACAAACAGATAGTAATATAAAATTACAATATTTCTTCCTTATTCCCTTAAAGCTAGCTTTACTACTTGTTCATGGAGTACAGGACTGGAGTCCTGACTAACAAAAGAATGAGATAGCTTAAGTACATTTTAGGATCATCCCAATGAGGGGTGCCTGAATTACACAAATTTATGATCCCCATAATGGTTTAAACATTATATGAGAAAAGGAATTTCTTTTTTTTTCCTTTTTTAAAAATTCTTTTTCAAAAATTGATTTGTTTATTTACTTTTAGTTTACAAGATTCGGTTCCAGAATCCCTTGAGTTTCAAATTTTCTCTCCTCCCACCCATGGCATGCAGTCAAGTATAGAATCTGCAAATACTTTCACGTTGGACATTAGTCTGGTTG
>CM053589.1:69768965-69795813 GCA_028646515.1 Pseudochirops corinnae | reverse complement strand
ATAGTTCCAGATTGCTCTCCAGAATGGTTGTATCAGTTCACAGCTCCACCAACAATGCATTAGTGTTCCAATTTTTCCATGTCCTCTCCAGCATTTGTCATTTTCCTGTTTTGTCATCTTAGACAATCTGGCTGGTGAGATGTGGTACCTCAAAGTTGTTTTGATTTGCATTTCTCAAATCAAGAGTGATTTAGAGCATTGAAAAGAAATTTCTTAATTGGATAAATGGTAAATACAATAAAACAAGAGAGATGACAAAGTGTCAATTGAAATTACAATTCAGGACATCTGTGTTTCCTTTACCATTAACATTTCATAATAAGGTATATGTTCAGAAAATCTTAAGATAAGAAAAAGTCCCATTACTCAAGTTAATACCTTGAGTTGAGGGTCTCGTCCTGAAGGGCGATAAAGTAGGCCTCTTCTGGCTTGTTGACATAAGAAGAGATATTCTCTGGGCTCACTCAGAGAAGCAAGACAAAGCCGAGTCTGAATTGGAAATTTATGATCTCTGGATGCCTGTGTTAAATCCTACTCCCAGCCTTATCTGGTCTCTGGAGTGGCTGAGATAGAAAGAGAGCTTTTTTGTAAGATGAGGCAGAGTAGCCTCTTTGATTAATTCAAACTTTAGCCAAAATATGATATTAAATGATTATCAATAGATAGGATACATAGATAGATAGATATAGATATATACATATGTGTATATTCATTTCTTCATTAATTCATTGGGTATATATTGAATAACTACAATGTGTAGCATATAGTGTGAGATAAAAATCCCAGAGTTCATAGAACATATCTAATAGGTGAGACAAGACATGTACATAATCCTCATAACTATAATACAATATAATTTCATGGCCAAAGAATTCATGCCTGATACTGATTTCATTTTTGTCTTTTTATCCCTAGTAGGTATTTAATACATTCTTAGCAGCTGATTGATTGGCAAGCTTCTTTATACTTAACTGAAACTGAATTAATGTTAGATATCAGATGAAATCTGTTCCTAAGACCATGTCTTAAGCTTTTCCAGATTGGTAGAACCTGTCAAAGCTTACGCCTATGGGCATAACCTTCAAGAACTCAGGGTCATCTCCACACCACAATGGAGGCAGTAGTACTTATATCTTTGACGGACACTTCAGATGGGCAGTGAGCTGTATCTACATTAGAAGAGGAGAAAGAGAAAAGATTGATGTGTTTTTGGAAATTGTATACCACTTTGAATGATTTAATGAGTTGTTCCTTAACACTAAACCAGCTTTTTAGTGCTGCTATATGGATGATACTTTATGGATCACGGAACATCGTTTGATTCTGAAAAATCAAAATTATGAGCAATGCAGAGGGTAGTGAAAATGCACACATTCGGTAAATAGGCTATAAGTAGGCTGGAACATACTGCCAAAAATGACTTGAAAAGAAGTAGTAGTATAAAGGATATCATCTATGATTTTTAAAAGGAGGTAAGGGGGTGATAAGTCAAGAGCAAGGGAAATAATGATGATGGTTAATATTTATACAGCACTTTAAAGTTTGCAGAGCACTTCATGTACATGATCTCATTTGATCCTCCCAACAATCCAATGAGGTATTATTATCCCCCTTTTGTAGATGAGACAGCTGAGTGAGGCCAAATGATTTGTCCAGGGTCACATAGCCAGTAAGTGTCTGAGGCAGGCTTTGAACTTAGATCTTCCTGACTCCAAGTCTAGCATCCTATTCACTGTAGCACCTAGATAACAGATAGCTCAAATATTGCTGTATACTCATAAATGCTAAATTATTCAGAAAGAGGAAGGTCTCCAGTGCATTTGTTAGATCTCTGAGAGGCATTATGGAAGGACACAAACAAGAATCAGTTAATCAACAAGCATTTATTAAGCATCTACTTTATAATAGACATTGTGCTAAGCATAAGGATTTAGATCCAAAAGTGAGACTGTCTCTGCCTTCAAGGAACTTATAGTCTACTTTCAGCATATGCTGTTGGAGAGAATTTCTATATAGATGAGGTCAAAGGAAAGAGAGCTCATTTCTAGCTGGGGAATTATTAGGGAAGCTGATTCTTGACCTGGGCCTTGGATAGATATAACTTCAACTAGACAGATATATATGTAGATATCTCTACCCTTAGAGATAGATAGATAGACAGACAGACAGATAGATAGATATAGATATAGATATAGATATAGACATAGACATAGATATAGATATGCATAGGACAGGAATTGGGGAAGATACTATGTGTGGGAAGCTGCATGGCATGTTCAGGGAATGATGAACAAGCCAGTTTGACTAGAGTGTTATATATGAGTGGGCAAGTTAATGTGATTGGAGTCTTTTTTTGAAGAGCCTTGAATGCCAGTCAGATTTAGTCAGCCAGTCTGAGGGGGAGGGGAAACATAGTGAGAAACAAGGAACAATAACAGGGTTTTGGGGCCTGTTTTTAGATGGCAGTAAAGAACACAGTAGTGAAAGAGTAAGAAAACTGGGAAGAAAACCAAGATAGTTAGTACAGTGACATGTAAATCAAAAAAGGAGAGAGTTCCAAGGAGGAGGAGATAGCAGACAGTATTAGGTACACTGAGGTTAAGAACCCCAACGTTGAGAAGAGGGCCTAGATATGGTGATTAGGAGATCAGTGGTGCCCTTTGAGAGAGTATTTTCAGTAGAGTTGTCAAAGCAGAAGCTATGTTACAGTTTCCAATCCATTACAATAATGTGTGGGGACCACTCCTTAGAAAAGTTCGACTCTGAAAGTAAGAAGGGTCAGTGAAATAGCTAGAAGGAGCAGTAAAGTCAAAGGAAGGTTACTTTTAAGATAGAGGAAGCCTGTGAATAAGGGAAATGGATAGGAGTCGTGACTTGAAAAGGGTGGAGAAGGTTTGGAATAGCAACTCTGCTAGGGAGTCAACGGGATGACTAATAGGATTGTTGAACAGCACATTACATGTAGCTGTAGCTGGTCGTGCATGTTCTTTCGTTTTCTGCCCCTTGTGTATATATGCAATTTATAAGTCAGCTTCCATTGCAACAGATTTCAAGGGATTATCCAGTGTCTTTTTTTGGACAAACCCAACACATCTGAAACCGAATCAGTTATTTCTTAACCCACTCACTTTGCAGCCTCTTATAATCTGGCTTCCAGCCTTGACATTCAACTGAAATGGCTTTCTCCAGAGTAACCAGTGATCCCTTAAGTGCTAAATCCAATAACCTTTTCTCGGTTCTCATCCTACTTGACACTGCTGGTCACCATGTTCTTGAATACTCTCCCCTCTTTGGGTTTTTGTGACACTATTCTTCTGATCCTCTTCTGACCAGACCGACCATCCCTTCTCAGTTTGCTTTGCTGAATAATCATTTGTGTCCTGTCCATGAAGCATGCATATCCCTGAAGCCTCTGTCCTGCGACCTCTTCTCTCTCTACATCTTCCCTTAGCCTTCCCTGGCACTACAATGCTGCTGCTCCCTAGCTGTCTTCCTGACATCTTCCTGAGCTCCGCCCCTCTACCTCTGTCACTCTGTCATCAGCCCTGGGGCCTGGGCTTCTGACCGGGGAGATTTCACCATTCCAAGTTCAACATAGACTCACCCTAATAGTGCTCCCTGGCCTTCTTCTTGCCTTTTACTGTTGTCCAGTTATGTCTGACACTTCCTGACCCTGTTTGGGGTTTTCTTAGCAAAGATACTGGAGCAGTTTGCCATTTCCTTATCCACTCATTTTACAGATGAGGAAACCGAGGCAAAACACGGCTAAGTGACCTGCCCAGGGTCACACAGTCAGTAAGTGTCTTAGGCCAGATTTGAACTTGGGTCTTCCTGACTCCAAGCCTGGCGATCTATCCAGTGGGCCACCTCGTTGCCATTCTGTAAGTATTTCAAGCTTGTCCCAAAGTGCAACTCGTTGTATTTCCCCCTAAACTCAACCCTTCTATAGATTTCCCTCTTTCTGTTAATGGTACTGTTTGCCCTTTCAGTTACTCATGTTTGAAACCTGGACGTCATCCTTGATTCTTCCTTTTCCTTCTCCCTAGCCCCCTCCCCCCCACCTTGCTTGTCATCTCCATTCATTTGTTAGCTCCTATTGATTCCGCCTCCACAGCATCTCCAGTGTTACTCCTCCTCTTCCTGCTTAGATAGCCATCACCCTAGTTACTGCCGTCATCACCATCTGTCTCAACTATTACAATATCCTAATGTGACTCTCCTCTCTAATTCATCCTCTATACAGTTTCTAAGGCACATGTCTAACCTGCTCAAGAACCTTTAAGAGGCTGCTAGGTAGCACAGTAAATAGTGGGAATCAGGGAGACCTGAGTTCAAATTCAGGCTCAGATACTTACTAGCTGTGTGACCTGGGGTGAGTCACTTGTCCTGTGTGCCTCAGTTTTCTTCTCAGTAAAATTAGGATAATAATAGCATCTGGGACAGCTAGTTGGCACAGTGGATAGAGTACCAGGTCTGTAATCGGGAAGACCTGAGTTAAAATCTAACCTCAGACACTTACTAGCTGTATGACCCTGGGCGAGTCACTTAACCTCAGTTTCCTCATCTGTAAAATAAGCTGGAGAAGGAAATGGCAAACCACTCCAGTATCTTTGACAAGAAAATGGGGTCATGAAGAGTTGAACATGACTGAAAAATAACTGAACAGCAACAACTAAATCTGCCTCACAGGGTTATTGCGAGGATTAATGGAGTAATATTTGTAAAGCATTTTAAAAACCTTAAAGTACTATTTTTGTTGTCATTAGATTGTAAGCTCCTTGAGGGCAGGGACTGACTTTTGCGTCTTTTTTGCATTTTTCAGTACTTAGCACAATACCTGGCATACAGGAGGCATCTTATAAATGTTTGTTGGCTATTTGGCTGACTTCAATGGCTCCCTATTGCCCCTAGTCGAAAAAATATAAATTATTCAGCTTGGCATTTGAAATCCTTCACAGTCTGTCTCAGGCTTGCTTTCCTAAGGATATTTTTAAATCATCCCCTTTCAATTTTTTCTTATAAATAAAGTAGCTGATTTGTTATTGCTTGAGCTCAGCATTCTGTCTTCTGCTTCCATGTCTTTGCACAGGTCATCTCCCGCACCTAAAACAGACTTTCTTCTCCCCTTTATTTCTTAGAATCCATGATTTTCAAGCCTCATCTTAAATGCGCCCTCCTATAGAAAGCCTTATCTGATCCTCCTGCTTGATAGGGCTCTATTTCTCTTCAAATAACCATGTATGTATTTTCCTATTTACATTTTGTATCCCTCCAAATTTTGATTTTATATCCCCAGCACCTAAGCCCAGGTCTCACAAATAGCAGTGCTTAATAAATGCTTGTTGAATGTGATTAAATTATCCCTCTTAAATCTATCCCTCCCCTTAGGTTCTTAATAAAAGCTTTTGGGAGTGGATTGTACCATTCCCCTTAAACCCATCCCTATCCTTGGCTTCTGTTTCTGTTAATGAAAACTAGGCCATCCTCCTAGTCTCCTTAGGTTATTATACTCTTGGATCCATCTTTGACTCTTTCCTCCTCCTTACGCCATGCATTTAGTCAGTTTGCCAAGTCCTGTAGTTTCTACCTCTATGACATAATTTGCATCTGACCTCTCTTCTCTGGTGTAATGCATTGTTCTAGTTCAAAGCTTCATCTCTTCTCACCTAGCCTATTATAGTAACATTCTCAATGGGCTTCCTGACTCCAGTCCATCTCTTCTCTAACCTATCTCTAAGAAGTCTTCCTGATGTATGGCCAAAATCATGTTACTCCTCTATTCAGAAATCTTCAGTGGCTCTTTTTCCCCCCAAATAAAGAGTAAAATACTTATTCTGACATTCAAAGCTCTCTATAATCTTGCTCCAGCCTCCCACTCAGCCTTACTTTATACTACTCCTCTTCGTGCATTCAGTATTCCAGGCAAACTGGATACTTTCTGTCCTCTTTGTCTCCACACCTTTTCTCATGCCATTTTTCCATTTAAATATGCTCTACCATTCAGCTCTCAAGATAGCAGATGGAATGTGTCCAGAGTTCCCCTTGTAATACCCTTTGAAAAATGAGTTTTCTTCATCCTCTTTCTCTCTGTACCTCAGTCTCTCTTCAGCCATGACAGTTCACAGTCTCTCCGGAATGAGATTTAAATTGGCAGTCTCAAGATGATATTGGCCCTTAGAGATAAGGGCCACAACAGCGTCTATAAAAGAGAGGCTTTTATTGATGCCTGTGCTACATATCTCCCCTTGGCCAAAATTTTTCACTCCCCTGAAAAATCATTTGAAGGTACATCAAAACAACATTAATATCTTACAGAATAAGCCTATAATGCAATAAGGAGAAAAACAAAATAACACTAGCAATAGTAATAAAAATAATAGGTAAATAGAATAATAATAAGCACTACATTTATATATCACAAAGTACAAAACAACATTATGTATAATTTATCATGCCATCTTCATTTCTTGAATTCCCTTTGTTCTATTAAGGCCCAACTCAAATGCCACTTCTTTCTTCCCAGGTGAAAGAGACCTCTCTCTTTTCAGATTTTTCATACTATTCTCCCTCGGATTCTTTGTGCTTATCTTATTCTCCTTGCACCATAGTAATTTGTGTAATTTTTCTTCCCAACATTATTTGAGAGTAATAGGATCTGTCTCCTATCTTTTATCTCCAGCTTTTAGGACAGTACCTTGCACAGAGCAAGTGATTAATAAGTTATTATTTAATTGTTGGAATGCTGCTCTGCATTGAATATAGTCTGAAAAAAGTAGATGTTTGGAATTTTTTTTCAATTCTACAAAGATTCTTCCTCCATTGGCATTAGTTGTAATGGTATTTGGCTTGCATCTGTAATTTGTATCAGGAATTTTCTCTCATAGTTCTCCATAATGTCTATGATAATTTACTATCACATAGATGCTTAGTCACTAAAAAACTGACCAGCAGACTGTCTATAGCAGAAGGGGTAGCTAGGGAACTCAGTGGACAAAGGACTGGGTTTGGAAATGAGAAGATTCATTTTCATGAGTTAAAATCCAGTCCAGACACTTACTAGCTATGTGACCCTGGGCAAATCACTTAACCCTGTTTGCCTCAGTTTCTTCATCTGTAAAATGAGCTGCGAAAGGAAATGGCAAATCATTCCAGTATCTTTGCCAAGAAAATGAGATCATGAAGAGTTGGACATGATTGAAAACAATTCAACAGCTAGTAGGAGAAGAGTGAATGAGGTTATACCATAGAGAGGCAAATAGAAGACCTACTAGTCTTGTAGTTCAAGAATTCATAGGATTGTAGTTTTAAAGCTGAATGGGACCTTAGGTAACATCTCACCTAACTCCCTCATTTTGCCATTGAGGAAATACCCCAGTATTATCATTGGTAATGGAATGTAGAGGCAGCTAAGTGGCACAGTAGATAGAGCGCTGGTGCTAGAATCAGGAAGAACCAAGTTCAAATCCAGCCTCAGATATTTACTAGCCTTGTGACTTTGGACATGTCACTTAACCTTTGTCTGTCTCAGTTCCCTCAGAGTGAAATGGGAATAATAATAGCACCTACTTCACACAGTTTTGGTAAGGATCAAATGAGATATTTGTAAGGATCAAATGAGATATTTGTAAGGCATTAGTCCAGTGCCTGGACACTTAATAATTTTTCCTTCCCTTCCTTCCTTCCTCCCTTCCTGCCTTCCTTCCTTCTTTCCTTCCTTCCTTGTACTGAGAAGATTACTTCAAAGAAGAAGCCAGTAGTAGTGCTTATCTGGGGATGTGCTGACACACTTAACCCACTCGCTTTGCCTATGGAGTTTTATATCCTACTGGAAGGAACAGCATGACTAAAGTCAAGGAGAGAGGTACCAGACTTGATATAGAAGCTTAGAGAAGGAAGAAATTGATTGTGAGCTAAAGTAGTTAAGGAAGGCTTCATGGAAGAGATAAGACTTGAGCTGAATCTTGAATATTGAATAGGATTTGGAAAGATTGAAGGGCAGTGAAGAATGTACTAAAAATTGGTGGAACAACAGTATGAGCAAAGGTATAATGTGGGAATGAACATGTATTCGTGAAGTAGTGAGAAAACCCTCATGATTAGAGTGCAGGGTTCACCCTGGAAAGGACTGGGAGACAGAATTCAATAGATTGTAATGGCACTAGATCATGGAGGTCCCTGGATGCCAGGTTGCAGAGTCTGTACTTTATTCCTGAAAGGTTTTTGAATGAATAGAAATTTTGGTTTAGGAATATGACTATGGAATCCCCACACGGTGTCTTGGCCTCTTCCTTTGTGGGGAAGTTCATAAGTTCATGGATTCAGAGTTGGAACGGACCTTAAAGGCTACCTAAGCCAATGTTCTCCTTTAACAGAGAGGAAAAGGAAACCCCAAGAAGTTAACTTGCCCTAGATTACACAGGTAATAAGTGATAGAGGCAGGATTTGAACCTAAGTTCTTTGGCTGCAGGTCCAGCAACCCTCTCTACCATACCACACTCCCTCTTGAGTTTTTCTGTTCATGGTTCCTGCTGTCTTGGCTTTCTGATTTCCCCATTATCTATTGAAAATATGCCTTTTCTTCTCCTGATAGGCCTGTCTCACACCCTGTCTTTGAAACCAGTCCTCTTAGCATCGCATTCAGGCTCCCTTTTACCCTCCTTAGGGGCTGCCAGCAGCTCGGTATCTAGATGTTTATTGCTGTAGTTAAGAATAGATCCTAACACTTGAGGGGGACCAAGGGCTTTGCTGTTGCTTGTGTTGTACCTTATGTCCTCAAGAAGGACAAGTATGGCCTTGACTTGTAAAAGCAGAGTTATAATAAGTACTTAGAAAGCACATTGTTCCTCCATGAGTAATGCTGCAGCATTGATGTAACCAGCAAGGAACCATGCCACCTGGAGAGAAGGACGGGAGAATAACTTTTTCCTATGGGTAATTAGGAGGGAACGACTGCTGTACTTCTCCCACCATAAGACTGAGAGCTAGGAATTCTATTCTGAGAGATAGGGGGAAAGTTTTCAGGGGAAGAGGTAGGAAAGGGTTCAGGAAGAGTGGCAGATAAGTCCCGCACCTGCAGAGTGGGATTGTGTTAGATGTAAATTCATAAATAAAATTCATTTTACATTAGAGGTAGGAAGGACCTTAGAAGTCTTCTAGGCCCTAGGTGTCAAGCATAACTGGTAGGCCTCATGTAGCCCACAACACTCCCAAATGCAGCCTGAACCAGATTAAATGTAATTGAGAAATATTTAATGAAATAAATAAGAACACAAGAAAACATGGGTAGTATTACATTTTAAAGCTAGGTTGACATGTGGCCTGCTGGGATCCTTCTGTGTGGTTTAGAAGTCCCGGTCTCTATTTGGATTTGATGCTAGTGATGTGTAGTCTGTTATCCTCTACATCAAGGTGCTTAACCTGGGGTCTTGCTTTTTAAAATATTTTGATTAATGTATTTTAGAATAATTTTGTTTCTTTTATAGTCCTATACATTTTTATTTATTTAAAAACAGAATACTGAAAAGGGATGCATAGGCTTTACCAGACTGCCAAAGAGCTCCATGACACACACAAAATTTAAGAACCCCTACAATATCCCCAACAAGTGGTCAATTAGCTTTTGCTCAAGCACTTCCAGTGACGGGGAACTCACTATTTCTATGAGCACCTCCAGTGACGGGGAGCTCACTATCTCTAGGAGCACCTCCAGTGACGGGGAGCTCACTATCTCTAGGAGCACCTCCAGTGACGGGGAGCTCACTATCTCTAGGAGCACCTCCAGTGACGGGGAGCTCACTATCTCTCGGAGCACCTCCAGTGACGGGGAGCTCACTATCTCTAGGAGCACCTCCAGTGACGGGGAGCTCACTGTCTCTAGGAGCACCTCCAGTGACGGGGAGCTCACTATCTCTAGGAGCACCTCCAGTGACGGGGAGCTCATTTTCTCATTTCTTTCACTGATGAATTCATTCAGCGTTTAACAAACATTTACGGGGCAGTCCATTTCACTTTTGGACAATTGTAATTGTTTTGAAAGTTTTCCTTTAATGTGAGCCAAAATATGCCTTGCTGTAACTTGATTGGGCCTAGTTCTGTTCTCTGGAGCTACTATATCGAATTAAGTCTAATCCCTTTTTCTATATGCTAGCCACTTAGATACTTGAAGGCAGCTGTAAATTTGCCTTCTGAGTCTTTCATCTGTCTAAATATCTCTACTGCCTCCAGCCATTCCTCAGATGACATGGTTTTGAATCCCTCTGACATCGTGGTTGGCCCCCTCTGGCCAACCTACAGCTTTTTAGTTGTCGAGCACAAGAAGGACTTAGGGCATCCCTTTTCCTGAACACTCTACTTAGTGTAACTTGAGACTGAATTAGTTTTTGTTACTAACATGTCACATTATTGACTCATTTTTCAATGCAAGCATTTATTAAGAGGCTACTGGATGCAAGGCCCTGTGCCAAGTGCTGGGGATACAAAGACAAAATAAAAACCAATCCCTGCGCTTCAAGGAGCTTATAGTTCACCATTACATTGTCCTCCCCATGCACCTGAAATGAAAATCCTTCACCCCTCAGAGCTTTCTGTTTTGATTGCTGTTGTGCTAATAATAGCTGGTATTTACATTGTGCCTTGAAGTTTGTATCCCCGCCATCTAGCACAGTGTATGGCATATAATTGACACCAATAAATGTTTGTTAATTGATCAAAAAAAGCCTTTTCATACATTCTCATTTGATTGTCACAACAGACTTGGCGAGGTAAACACTATAATTATGCCCATTTTGCAGATGAGAAAAACTGAGACTCAGTGAGATGAAGGAACTTGCCCAGGGTCATATAGCTGCGAAGCATCTGAGGCAGGTTTCAAACTCAGATCTTCATGACTCCTAGTCTATAGCTGTATACACTGTGCCAGATTGTACTCTTTCCCCCTTAGAGAAACCTGACAGGGTTTGCTCACCTTTTGTCCAGTCCCCTATCCCGCTTTGGTCACTTACTTTCTTATTATGCTCAAGTTATTCCAGTGCAGCCCACTGTGATGGCAACACAGGTGCGTCTTCAGAGCTCAGGTTTGTCCCTTAGAATCCCTTCTCTGTATCCATGCATACCCCTTCCCCTCCTAGCTACCTCCCTTCCTGCCTTCCCCAGTGTAATCAGAAAGCAGAAGCGCTGGGCCGCTGCTGTCTAGTGGTAGAAATAGAATAGAGGGGACCAAGTGATAAAGAGCTGATGGGAGTGAGGATGGGGGAAGGGAAGACAGACGTTCGGCTTCTTTTCCCTTCCTGTTTTCCCAGCAGCTATCAGTAAAAAATACATTTATATTAAAAACATAATGAGGAATAAAAAAAAAACAGTTTTGCCCCCAATAACGCAGGACATCAAAAGGAGATTTTTATCAATTATGAGAAAGATTTTGGCCATAAAAAGGTAATTTAAAGAGTCGGAGATGGATGGCAAGAGGCATTAATGTCAGCCAGAACAAATGGGCTTGCATTAGTCAATGAGAAGGAGTGGTGGAGATGCTGTCTGGGGCTTTCTTTCACAGCTCATTGGCAGTTCTGGCCTCCAGATTGTCTCTTGCTTTGGTCCCTTCTTTTCAGTGTATCACTGAGCACTTACTAAGTGCCTACTATGTGCCAAATGCTGTGGTAGGCACTGAGGTACAGACAACAATGGAACAGTCCCTGCCCTCAAAGAACTCGGAGTCTGTTTGGGATGACCAGATGGTGTGCATGTGTGTATATATGTATGTGTGTGTATGTATATGTATGTTCAAAATAATCCATACTGTATTTTGGTGGGGAGGGTAATAGTAGCTGGGAGAATCAAGGCAGGCATCATGTAGAAGGCAGTCCTTGAGCTGAGTTTTTGAAGTGTTTACTAAGAGATTCTAAGAGAAAAAAGTGAGGAAGGAATGCATTCCAGGGCCGAGGTACCAGCAGGTAGTGAAGGTATAGGATTCTGTGTGAGAAGCAGCTAAAGGCCTTTTGCTGGCCTCTCTTACCCATCCCCACTGTAATCACCCTGGTTCAAGCTGTCATCATCTCTTACCTAGCTGATCAACCACTAGGGCTCTCCCTGACAGATTACCTTGTATTTAACTGATTTATATATTCTTGTATTTATTCTCTTTATATATGTGTATTCATATCCTCGGTTAGAATATAAACTCCTTGGAAGTAGAGATTGTTTCCTTCTTTGTACATCAGTCCCTATTGCCTAGCATTGTGCCTGGCTCATAGACACTTCATGAAGACTGTTTCAGGGACAGCTAGGTGGTGCAGTGAATAGAGCACCAGCCCTGGAGTCAGGAGGATATGAGTTCAAATGTGGCCTCAGACACTTGATACTTATTAGCTGTGTGACCTTGGGCAAGTCACTTAACCCCCAATTACTCTGCCTTCCCCCCTCCAAAAAAGATCCCCAAAAAAAGAAAGAAAGAAAAGACTATTTCATTGATTAATTGGAGTAACTACTACAATTATTGTCTCCTCATTCCAATACCTTATTAACATTTCATCATGTCTTCATCATCAACACTTCCCTGTTCAAAAATCTTCAATAACTCCCAATTACTTAGTAGATAAAGATCAAAATACTTAGCTTGATGTGTAAAACCCAAATGATCTGATTCCAATTTACCTTTCTAGCCACTACTTTCCTAGAAATACTCTTTTTGCTTCAGTCAGTTGGGACTTGTTATTCGTTCATTTCAGTCATGCCCGACTCTTTGTGACCCCATATGCTGTTTTCTTGGCAAAGATACCAGAGTGGTCTGCCATTGCCTTCTCCAGCTCATTTTGCAGATAAGGAAACTGAGGCAAACAGGGTGAAGTGACTTGTCCAGGATCACACTGCTAGTAAGTGTCTGAAACCGAATTTGAACTTAGTTCTTTCTGACTCCAAGTCTAGTGTTCTATTCACAGAGCCATCTAACTGCTCATCCAAGTGGGACTCCTTGCATATATCTGTGCTTTCCTCCTTCCACGGCTTTGATCATTCTGATTCGTTCGGGAGAATATAAACTTTTTAAGTGCAAGAACTGTGTCCTTTTTTGTCTTCGTATTTTCACCACTGAGCTCATTATCTAGTATGTAGTAGATGTATAATAGATACTTTTTGAGTTGAATTTGGAGCATACCCCCACCTACCTTCACCCCCATATCTCTGCCAGTTGAAATTCTGCCTTTCCTTCAGTGGCCAGTTTCAAATGCCAAGCTTTTGTTCTCTGATCTTTTCCTCTTCTGTATCCCTTAGCACTTCGTACCTTTCTTTGTGGCTCTCATCCTGGCAGCGGGGTGGTGCAGTGGATAGAGTACTGGACCTGGAGTCAGGAAAACTCCTCTTCCTGAGTTCAAATCTGGCCTCAGACACTACCTGGACAAGTCACTTAACCCTATTTGCCTTAGTTTCCTCATCTGTAAAAATGAGCTAGAGAAGGCAATGGCAAAGCACTCTAGTGTCTCTGCCAAGAAAACCCCAAATGGGGTCACAGAGTTGGGCATCATTCAAAAATGACTGACCAGCGACAAATGTGGCTATCATTGCCTTTTGCCTTATATCATAGCTATTTGTGGACTTGCTTTATTCTCTCTTTCCCCAGGCCACAGTGTCAAAATTATAACAAGGGCAGGACAGCTAGGGTTTTGCCTCAAGGTGCCATCATGGGCTGGGGTGGATAGAGAGAGCAGCATATCCTCTTCATGACAGACCTTTGTCCCACCATTCTTGGGCCTCACATTCTTTTACCTCACACTACACAAAGCTACCTAATGTACCTGTCTCCAAGGGCTGTCTTGCCTGAGACACCCAGTATGTTTGAGTGTTACCTGTTGGGGATTGGAATTCACTAGCAATGTTTTCTGGGGGACTGGTCAGTATCTCACCCAAGACCAATTGTCATCTGCATGTTTTCCTCCTCCCTCCAATGAACTTAATCATTCTTAGTTACGGTTGTGTGTTAACTCATTTTTGGCAATACTCCATAAAAGTTTATTGAATCAGAGTTGTAGACTGGGAAGCACTGTTGATTACATGATGCCTGGAAGGATCAGGGATGCCATATGGGAGTGTCCCATGGTGGTGGGGATATGCCTTCTGAAGCCTGCATGCTTTATATGTCTTCTCCTTCCTTTGTTCCTGTGGTGCTTGGGTACTTGTCTACATTTGTGCTGAGAGCAAGTGTGGGATAGGCCAGCCTTACCCGGAGCTTGTGATTTGTAAAACATGTGTAAACACTACTTTGGAGCCTTTAACTGCTCCATGGAAAATTATTTTGATGGAGGACAAAAGTACTAGAGTATTAGAACTAGACATGGCTTTATGTATCAATCATCCAATCCAGGAGTTCTTAACCTGGGGTCCATGGATTCCCAAAAGGGGTCAGTGGATAAGATTTCAAGGAATTTGTGAACTTGGATGAGAAAAAAATACATAATTATTTTAATACAATTGATGTTTTTTTTAATCCTATGTATTTTATGTTATACATTATTCTGAGGAGTTCGTTAAACTTCACAAAACTGCCAGTGGAATCCACAATACAGAAAATGTTAAGAATGCCTGATCAACATTTTGCTTGCCTTCTCAATGGGTTGAGGAAAAGCTGGAGGGAAGGAGAGAATTTGGAACTCATTATTTTACAACGTAAATGTTGGGCTTCCAGTGCCAAGATGGCAGATTGAGGAAGGAACCCTCTGAAGCCCTTCCAAATTCCCCTCCAAACAACTGGAGAACTGCCTCAGAATTGATCTAAGAGTAGGGAGGCAGGAAAGGTCTGTCTCACTGGAGTGGGAGAATGATGTCCAAGAGCAGCAGACAGCCTCACGTCAGGATTCCTGCAGCAGGGCTCCAAGCCTGGAGTAATCCACCAACTAGGCCCCACATTCCTGCAAACCAGCAGCCCCCTAGGCATTTGAGCAATCTGTGCAGCATAGCAAGGTGCCATCACACTGACCTCACACCCAGGACATGCCACCAGTGAACTCTTGACCAATTTGCTGACCAGTAGTGAAGCTCTACCCAGGGCTGCCCAATAGTGAGACCCTGCCCCTGGGGCCTAGCAGCAGAGAGACCTGTTTCCATAACAACCCAGCAGAAAGGCTCCACCCAGGTGAAGGCCAGCAGCTAAACCCCTACATCCAGGGGAGGCCAACAGGGAGGCCCCACCGCTCAGTACAAGCCAGAAAGGAATCTTACCCTCCAGAAAAAATAAGCAGCTAAGTCCTGAAGCCCAGTGAAAGCCAGAAGCAAGACCCAGAGCCCCAGCACAAAAAGCCTGGGACAGTGCAGGACCAGAGCCCAACTCTTACATTAAATACCAAGTCACCAGGAAAAAAAAGAAGAAGAAGAAAAGCAAAAAAAATGAGCATAAAACAAAAAAGAGCTTGACTAAAGAAAATTACTATGGTGATAGGACAATAGTGTCAAAATGGCTATATGTGAAACCCCTCAAAAAATATAATTTGGTCTCAGACCCAAAAAGAATTCCTGGAAGAACTTAAAAATGGTTTTAAAAAGCATATTAGAAAAATAGGAGAAATATTTGGAAAAGAAACGAGAGTAATACAAAAAAGAATCATGAAAAGAGAGTCAATAGCATGGGAAAAGATATACAAAAATTTACCAAGTAAAATGGAATGGGCCAAATGGAAAAGGAAATACAAAAGCTCACTGAAGAAAATAATTCCTTAAAAATTAGAATTGAGCAAACAGAAACTAATGACTATATGAGACATTAATATACAATAAAACAAAAGCAAAAAAGCAAAAAGATAGAATAAAATGTGAAATTTCTCATTGGAAAAACTAACTGACCTAGAAAATAGATTTAGAAGAGATAGTATAAGAATTATTGGACTACCTGAAAGCCATGAACAACAACAACAATAAAAGCCTGGATAACATCTTTCAATAAATTATCAAAGAAAGCTACCCTGATATGTTAGAACCCAAGGGCAAAAGAGGAATTGGAAGAGTCCACTGATCACCAACTGAAAGAGATCCCAATGAAAACTCCCTGGAACATCATAACCAAATTCCAGTGCTCACAGATCAAGGAGAAAATATTGCAAGCATCCAAAAAAGAAACAATAGCCCAATCTTAGAAAAAGAAATTGGACAAACCATCTATGAACTTCCTAAGAAAAAAATCCCCAGGACCAGATGGATTCACAAGTGAATTCTACCAAACATTTAAAGAACAATTAATCTCAATACTATATAAACTATTTGTAAAAATAGGTGAAAGAGTCCTACCAAATTACTTTTATGACACAAATATTGTGCTGATACCCAAATCAGGAAGGGCCAAAACAGAGAAAGAAAATTGTAGACCAATTCCTGATGAACATTGATGAAAAAATTTTTAAATAAAATATGGCAATATATCACAAAAAGGGTTATGACCGTGTGGGATTTATACCATGGTTGGTTCAATATTAAGAAAACTGTTAGCACAATTGACCATATCAAATAACAAAACCAACAGAAATCATAAGATTATTTCAATAGGTGCAGAAAAAGCCTTTGATAAAATACAGTACCCATTCCTATTAAAAACACCAGAGAGCATAGGAATAAATGGAACTTACCTTAAAATGATAAGTAATATTTATCTAAAACCATCAGCAAGCATTATCTGTAATGGAGATAAGCTGGAAGCCTCCCCAGTACAATCAGGGGTGAAGCAAGGATGCCCATTATCACTTCTATTATTTAATATTATACTAGAAATGTTAACTGTAGCAATAAAAGAAGAAAAAGAAATTAAAGAAATAAGAATAAGCAGTGAGGAAACAAGACTAAAATAAGCCTATATCAGCAGTTCTATATATTACCAATAAAGTTCAGCAGCAAGAGATAGAGAAATTCCATTTAAAATAATTATAGACAATATAATATACTTGGGAATGTGTCTGCCAGGACAAGCCCAGGAACTATATGGACACAGTTATAAAACAAATATAGTCAGATCTAAACAATTAGAAAAATATTAATCACTCATGGGTAGGCCAAGCCAGAATAATAAAAGTGACAGTTCTACTCAAATTAATCTATTTATTCAGTGCCATACAAAAATATTTTTAAAAATCTCATAGAACTAGGAAAAATAATAACAAAATTCATCTTGAAGAACAAAAGCTCAAGGAAAATCAAGGGAATCAGTGAAAAAGAAATACAAAAGTAGGTGGTCTAGCCATACCAGATCTCAAGCTATATTATAAAGTGGTGTTTATCAAAGCAGTCTGATGCTGGCTAAGAAACAGAGTAGTGGATCAGTGGAATAGATTAGGTACAAATTACATTATAGTAAATGACCATAGTAATCTAGTATTTGATAAACTCAAAGATCCAAGCTTTTGGAACAAAAATTCATTATTTGACAAAAACTACTGGGAAAATCAGAACGCAGTATGGCAGAAATTAGGTATAGACATCTCACACAATATGCCAAGATAAGGTCAAAATGGGCACGTGGTTTGCACATAAAGGATGATGCCATAAGCAACTTAAGAGAGTTTGGAATAGTTTATCTGTTAGATTTATCGATAAGGGAAGAATTTAGGAAAAAGAGAATATAGAGACAATTATAAAATGTAAAATAGATAATTTTGATTATATACAATTAAAAAGATTTTGCATAAACAAAACCAATACAACCAAAATTATAAAGAAAACAAAACTGGGAAAAAAAATTGTTGCAACAGGTATCTCTGATAAAGGCCTCATTTCTCAGATATTTAGAGAACTGAGTTAACTTTATAAAACTTCAAGTCATTCCCCAATTGATAAATGGTCAAAGGATACGAACAGGCAGTTTTCAGACAAAGAAATCAAAGCTATCTATAGTCATATGGAAAAATGCTCTAAATCACTATTGATCAGAGAAATGCAAATTAAAACAACTCTGTGATACCACTCCACACCTATCAAAGTGGCTAGTATGACAGAAAAAGAAAATGTTGGATATTGGAGGAGACATGAGAAAACTGGGACATGAATGCATTGTTGGTGGAGCTGTGAACCGATCCAGCCATTTTGGAAAGCACTTTGGAACTATGCCCACAGGTCTGTTAAACTGTACATAACCTTTGATCCAGGAATCCCATTGCTTGGTCTATATTCCCAAGACATACAAAAAAATAGAAAAAGACCTATTTGTACAAAAATATTTATAGCAGCTCTTTTTATGGTGGACTAAGAATTGGAAATCAAAGGATTGTTGGGGGAATAGCTGAACAAATTGTGGTATATTAATGTAATGGAATGCTACTGTGCTATAAGAAATGAAGAGCAGACAGTCTTCATAATAACCTGGAGAGACTTATATAAACTGATGCTGAGTGAGGAGAGCAGAACCAGGAGGACTTTGTACACAATTACAGACACATTTTATGTGTGACGACTAACTTTGATAGACTGGGCTCCTCTCAGCAATGCAAGGTTATAAGACAACTCCAAAAGACTCATGATAGAAAGGAATATCCACATCCAGAGAAAGAGCTACAGAGTCTGAATGCAGCTTGAAGTAAACTACTTGCTTTCTCTCTTTGTTTTTGTTTTGTTTATTGTTTCTCATTGTTCACTCCATTGGTTATAATCCTTCTTTACAACTTGACTAATGTTTAATGTAAAGGTATTTGTAGATCCTGTATTTGATTGCATGCTGCCATGGGGGAAAGGAGTAGGAGGGGGGGAGAAGGGAAGAGAGATTGTGGAACTGTATGTTGTAAATGAAAAGTAAATAAATGAATTTTTTAAAAAAGAAATGATAAGCAAGATGATTTCAGAAAAACCTGGACTTACATGAACTGATGGAAAGTGAAGTGAACAGAATCAGGAGAATATTGTACACAGTAAATGCAGTATTATTCAATGAATAATTGTGAATGACTTAACTCTTTTCAGCAGTACAATAATCCAATACAATCGCAAAGGACTAATGATGAAGTATGCCATCTATCTCCAGATAAAGACCTGATTTTGATTGAATACAGACTGAAACATGCTATTTTTTACTTCCTTTCCTCCCTCCTTCCTTTTCCTTCCTTCCTTCCTTCCTTCATTCCTTCATTCCTTCCTTCCTTCCTTCCTTCTTTCTTTCCTTCCTTCTTTCCTTCCTTTCTTCCTTCCTTCCTTCCTTCCTTCCTTCCTTCCTTCCTTCCTTCCTTCCTTCCTTCCATCTTCCCTTCCTTTCTTCTTTTATTTGAGTTTTCTTATACAAAATGTCTAATATGGAAATGTTTTACATAATTGCACCTGTGTAACCTTTATCTGATTGCTTACCATCTCAGGGCGGAGGAAGGGAAAGAAAAGAGGAGGGGAGGAATAGAATTTGGAATTCAAAACTTTAAATAAAAATGTTTTAAGAATTTAAAATATTAAAATAAATAAAGCATATTTTTAAAAAAAGAGTACCTGCTTTCATTCAAGCCTCACATTTGACAGATGAGGAAACTGAGGCCCAGAGAGATTAAATATAACGGAAAGAGCACTCACTAAATTAACTGTGGAGTTGTAGGATCATAGATTTTAGAGCTAGGAGGGACTTGAGAGGCCATCCAGTCTAATCTCATTTCTCACATGAGAAAACTGAGGTCTGGTGTTTGGGTGAGGAGGGGGGGAAGGGAGGAGATAATGAGGTGACTTGCCCAGGGTCATACAGATAGTATCAGAGGTGAGATTTGAACCTAGGTCCCTTGACTCCAGAGCCAGGGCTCTTTGAATTCTACTATGTTGTGTCCCAACCCTCTTAATGTATAGAGGAGGAAACTGAAGTCCAGGGAGTCAGAGTGACTTGCTTAACATCCAACAGGTAGTGACTGAGGTGGGATTTGACCCCAGAGCTAGAGCTCTTTCCACTAGGCCCTGTTCCTTCCCTCAGAAGACCTGAATGTGAGTCCTGCCCCTGACATTTGCTAGCTATGTGACCGTGAACCCGTCTCTTCATCTCTCTCAAAGGGGCCTAACAGTTGTATTATCAGCCTTGTGGGATAGTGAGGAAAGTGCTTTGTAGACCTTAAACTGATATGTAGATAGGATTTATCATTGATATTATTATTTTTATAACACGTTCCTCGTTAGGAGGAAGTGCGAAGCTGGAAGTTAAGGACCTAGCTAGTGTCTTGCTTCTGAGATTTCTCTCCGTTTACATTGTATATATCTGTACGTAGTTTTTTGCATGTTGTCACTTCCATTACAGTGTAAGCTTATTGATGGCAGAGACTCTGATCCAGGTTTATAAACTCTTTGTTTTGTACTATTCAAAGCACTTTTACATGTTGCCTTATTTGACTCTCAAATCCACCTTGTGAGGCAGGTAAGGGAGAGATTAGTATGCCCATTTTATACCTGAAGCAAATGAGGCTCTCTGGGATTGAACTGGCTTGCCCAAGGTCATTTAGGAACTAGAGCCCTGGTGTCTTGACTCTTAGGACCGAGCCCCTTCCATGATCCCATACCAGTCTTTCCTTGGACAGGCACTGGAATGCTACAGGCACCTCCCTGCTACCTCCTCAAAGATCCAGTGAGAATACAACACAAATGTGAAATTGCTTAGAAAAGGACAAATTTAGGATGGTGCTGTTATCTCTCTTACCATTTCAGCAATAGCAATACTAAATATTATTTATTGTACTTTATTGTAAAATATTATTTATTTTTTATAGTTTATCATTATAGCAATTCTATTATATATCTATATTGGTGTTATATTACATTAGTTATGTTATTACATATAAATAATAATATTATTGCTGTAGCTCTTTAAGGTTTACTAAATGTTTTATTATTATCTGCATTTTACAGATGAGGAAATTAAGACACAGATTTTTTTAAAGTGATTAAGAGGTTAAGTTAAGCCCAGCATCAAGCAGCTACTAAGTGTCTGATGTAGAATTCAAACTCTGAGCTTTCTAACTGAATCCAAAATAATTCTCTGGCCTTGGGCCATTTCAGACAACTGGGGAGACCCGAGGAGAATGATTTTTCCCAGATTCAGAAGCTCTGTAAACAGTTGGTTCCTGAACTGGACCCACCACCTGCCTGCCCCAGGACTTTACTCTTTTAGTATCATCACTGTGCCCAGCAGCAGCAAGAATCCAGACCTTAAGTGTGGTTGATTTATGTTAACCGTAAAGACAATAATGTTTTATCTCTAATGTGCTAATCTGTTTTTTATGTTGATTATTAATACACCAGCTGTGCCTGCTTTCCTATTCATAGAGTTGCAAGAACAAGCCCATTTTACAGGCCTGGATCACTCAGTAATTTATGTGTTGGCAGACTCTGCTGTGAGGAGGGTAAATCAGACATCTTACACACATTGCTATAGAAATAGAACCCAAAGCAAGCTTGACACAGTGACCTTGGGAAGGGACTTGAAGGCAATGGATAAGGCTAAGGGAGGGGCTGAACTGAGGAATGGGTGCTGCTGGGGTGGGAAATAGGCCAGTTTGGGATGAAGGGGAAGGAAGAAAAATTGGAAATGTGTGATGGTAGAATGGAAAAAGAACTGGAAAATTCCTTAGGAAACATCATTATGTTTTCTTGTGTCTTGTGGTAGAGACCAAGAGGAAATGTAGACAGAAAAGCATAAGAAGAGGAAGTGAAGAAGGGTGTTGGACTTGGAATCAGGAAGATTTGAGTTTGAATCTTGTCTCAGTGATGGGGAACTCACCACCATTTGCAGCTGCCTGTATACCTAGTGGTATGATGCTGAGGAAATCACTTCATTTCTTTCTGCCTCAGTTTCCTTATCTGTAAAAAGAGAATGAAAACAATAGCATTTACCTCCTGGGGTGGTTGTGAGGATCAAATGAGATAAAATTTGTGAAGCACTTTGTAAATCTTAAAAGTGCTATATAAACGCTAGCTTTTATTATTGTTGTTGTTATGGTTGATACTAGAGAGGAGAGAACACCACCATCCTAAATCTGTTCTCTTCAAAGCAATTTCATATGTGTGTTTCCATTGGGTCTTTTGAGGGATAGCAGGGAAAAGCATTTCAGTGTACTTTTAAATTTAATTTTCCTCGTTATGGTGAATGGGTTGAATGTGGTGATGGGAAGACCTTCTGGCAGCCCCAGGGAATGGGAATTAGGACCCTGATAGTGGCCCCATCAATGACCCGCTCAGTTGTCAATACTGCCCAGTAGGTCTCACATCCCTTCCCCTCTAACTTTCCAAGACATCTGCCTTTGGAAGCAACCATAGGGCCTGGGGCTTCTTGTTCACAGATTTAAGAAGAGAATTAAGGGGTATGTGATAGCTGATTTCAAGTAGCGTGAAAGAGAAAATATATTGTTTCTGCTTGTCCTGAGAAGGCAGAACCGGGAACAATGGGTGGAAACTGGAGAAAGGCAGATTTGGGTTTGCTATAAAGAAATATTTCCTAGAGTTAGAGCTGTCTACAAGTGACACAGGTGGCCTCAGATGGGAGCTAGTCCCCATCACTGGATGCTTTCAACTTCAGGCTGTAGGACCAGTTATGTAGAATGTTCTAGAAAGGCTTCCTATTCAGGAATGGCTAACCTCTAAATTCTATTCCACTCTAGGATTCTATTTTGTGAGACTCTTGTTTCCTCCTACCTCCCTTCTCTTCTTTTCCCTCCCTTCCTCACTTTGGTCTCTTGCCACTTTCCTGTATCTAATTAAGGGTACGGTTTTCATCTTCTTACAGTTGCTCCAGTTTTCTTCTGCCCACCTCCATGCTCCCCACCCCCAGTTGCCTGTTGTCAGTTGGCACCTCCTGCTTGTTCAAAGGGAACCTGTTCCAGTGAATGCTGAGCACTCTAGGAGTTATTACATGGGGAATCTGGCAAAGAGTCCCTGGAGTTAAGTGGGCAGAGCTCCCCAGGAGCTGTGGGAGGGTCGACTCTGTGGAAATGTTGTGATAATTATTAATGAAAAATAGATAAATACTCAGGGTTGACGGCCAGTTTTGGAGGCCATCAGTTAGACCTGTCACTCATTAGTGGCTAAGTGGGGGAGAAGGGGGGTTCCAATCAGATCTCCCCAGCTTAACCAAAGCCCTTTTGTAAATTGTGGGCTGTGAGAGCTGACATTTGATAAATTATTCTTCATAATCCACTATCGGCTGTCATAAATCTAATCTTTCAACTTTTCCTATCTTAATAACTCCAGCAGCCATAATGGGTGACATTTTTGCTTCTGTATTGGTGATACAAATGGCTAGGGTAGGAGACAAGAGAGAAACTGGGCACATAAGCCTGGACTGGGGGCTGGGCCCAGCGTTTCCTCAGTTAATGAGACCTCTGCCCCACCTCTCCACCCCCAGTTTTTCAGCTCCTTTTTGTGTGCAATATTGTCTTCCCCCATTGGAATATAAACCCCTTGGGGGCACATGTAGCTTTCTTTTTGCTTGTATTTCAATCCCCTGAACTTAGCACAGTGCCTGGCACTTAATAAGGGCTAAAATAAATCTGTGTTTATTGCCTTGAGATGTGGGATTTGAACCAATGTTTCCAACATAGGCAGTGGACAGTGTCTGAACAACTGAAGTTAACAAACAAGACTCAGTGCTCACCTGTGTGACTTGGATGGGAGGATTCCATTGCAGTACCCAGCACATCAGCTGGTCTCCACCATGTGTATTTTGCATAAATTTGCATATCATAGAATACCAAAAAGCTGAGAAATATCCTCTGCTCTTATGGACTGGGTGCTCTGGAGACTTGCTCAGTATGTCTTCTTAGGTTAACTGAGCCTGATAGTTGCACATCATGTTACAACTTAAAAGCATATTCCGACAGGTACATATTCCTAGGGGCTACAAGCATTTATTGAATGGCTCAGGCACTGGGGCAAACTATGGTAAACCAGAAGGGTACCTTAGAGGTCCTATAGTCCAACGTTCTCATTTTCCAAATGAGAAAGAAAAAAAGCTGAGACCCACAGAAATTAAATGACTTGTCTAATGTCACAGTGGCAGTAACAAAGCTAGAATTCAGACTCAGCCCCTCTGACCCCAGGTGTCAACAAGAAGTCAGCAAGCACTTTAAAAAAGTTTATTTATTTTACTCTGAACTTAAGAAATAAAGCAAGTATTTCCATAACATAGTTGAATAGAAAAAAAGATGATTGTACATGAAATTGCACATCTGTGATGTACAGCTTGCTATTCCTTTTAAATAGATAGTAAAGTTATCATGTAACTTTCTTCCTTTTTTTCTTCCCTCCTCCCTCCCATCCTGAAGATGGTTACCACTAGACACAAGTGTGTGTGTGTGTGTATGTATATATATGTACGTGTATCTGTATGTATATATCTGTATACATATATGTGTATATATGTAAAACCATCCCATACATATTTTTATTTATCAGTTCTTTCTCTGGATACAGATAGCATCTTCTTCCATAAGTTCTTTATTATTAATTTGGGTATTTATAATAGCCAAAAAGACTTATTCACTCCAAGTTGTTCTTAATATAATATTGCTGTTACAGTCTCGGTTCTGCCCATTTTACTCTTCATTATTTCATGCAAGTCTTTCCATATTTTTCTAAAACCAACCTTCTTATCATTTCTTACAGCACAGTAGTATTCCATCACAATAACATACCACATCTTATTCAGCCATTCCCCAATTGATGGACATCCCTGCACTTTCTCATTCTTTGCCAGCTTGAAGAAAGCTGCCATAAATATTTTAGAACATATAGGTTTATTATAGAACACATAGCATTTATTAAACATTTTACTGTGTGCTAGGAGCTTAGCACTAAGTGCTAGCAGTACAAATACAACCAGAAAAATAGTCCTTTTCTCTTGGAGCTTACATTCTAATGAAGGAAGAGAGTGCATAAGAGAGCTGAAATGGGAGTGGTGAAGGCCCTGAGAACTAGTATGGTAGACAAAGTCCAGGGGAGAGTCAGGACTGTAGCCTGGAGATGAATGAAGATGTGAATGGCCTGGGCTTCTTCCTTAGAGCACTGGAACCAGACAATCAGAACAAGTGGCCACAGGGGCAGAATGGTAATTCCAATGAGAGTAGTAAAGGGTGACATTAGTTTCCAGAACAAAAGATTTCTTTACCGTGGTAGACCAGATCCTACAGCCCTGAGTCTGCAGTCTACCTGGAGAGAAATGATGTGTCTGCTATACTATACTCCCTCTCTCTGAGGCCTGGACTCTAGTCTTGCCTTTGCCACCTGTTAGCCATGTGGCCTTGGCCAGGCCCCTCTATGCATCTCAGTTTTTCTTGTCTATAAAGCAAGAGAGTTGGATTTGATCTTTAAGATTCCTTTCCACTTTAAAATTCTCTGATTTTAGATGTTATCACCGTATGGCAGACGAAGGAACCAAAACTTGGAGAGGTTGGGTGATTTATTCAAGATCATACATATTTCTGTGCATGTTGACATGGAAAATAACATGCAAATTGGGGGAAGAGGTAAGGCCTTGGGACTGATACATCTGCGAACACCAGATCAATGAAAGGAACTGGGATAGGAATCCTGTCTTCCTCCCTTCTTTCCTTCCTTCCTTCCTTCCTTCCTTCCTTCCTTCCTTCCTTCCTTCCTTCCCTCCCTTCTTCCTTCTCTCTTTCCTTCCTCCCTCTCTACCTCCATCCTTCCTTCCTTCCTCCTTTCTTTCTTTGAAATGTAATATATTTTTGTGCCCTGCCTACTTAATCCCTGGATTTCCAACTTGGGGGATCTTCCCTCCCGCAATTGAGTTCTCCTGTTTGGCTGACTGACTTAGTATGTCATGTAGGGTCCACTCTGAAAGCTTCTTGATTGTTTCCCCATTTATCTGCTGGGCCTTCTGTTCTTCAATGGGAAAGAATGAGATTGGGCTGACATGCGTTGCCCTTCACAGAACTAGGACCCTGTCTTCTTGAGGCTTTTGGCAAATCAAAGGTTTGGTCATTTGTTCCAACCTCGCCTCCAGTAATCCAGTTGAGGTTGCTAGTCTGTAATTTTGGGGGTCAGCCCTTAGAACAGGTGGGATCCATATTTTCCTTTCCCCAGCCTTTAGACCCTTCACCCCTCCTTCTTGAGTTCTCAGAAATAATAGCTAATGGGCCTGTAATAATGTCAACCTGTTCAGTAAGTACCCTAGGGATAATATGAGCTCTTTGAAAGAAAAGAACTACATACATCTAAGCTATTATTATTGTTTATTATAATAAATTGCTTTGAGGAGGGAACTAGAGGTATCTACCCCAATGCTGAGACAGTGCTGCTGGCTTTGACTATTTGTATGAGAGACTTGAATTTTTTTTAGGGTTGAAGAAAAGTATCTCGAGTTTCCTTTTTTTTCCTGTCTCATTCCAGGATGCAAGATGTATTCTGAGAGGCTCCACTTACTCTTCCCCTGGTCTGAATTCTCTTTAGTTTATCTCCCAATCCAGTAAACATTTATTATTTACACCCTCAAAGAGATCCGTGCTCTCATAGATTTCGGTATTCCCTCCATGACTGCACAACCTATGTCCCTCTTTTTGTCTGTATCTTTTCATAAATGCACTGCAGAAGGGGGGTCCACCCATGATGCTGGAACCCTTGCTTACTTTCTCTTGATATCACCAGGCTACCAATGGAGAACACGGCTCCCCATTTACTAAGTTGCTATTAAATGCAAGGCACCATGTGAGATACTAAAGGTACAAAGATGGAATTGATGACATAATTTTTGCCTTTCAGGAGTCTAAATTATAGTTATGGAGTAAGATAGGTACATAGATAATTGTAAAGACAAATTACCATATTGAAATAGGAGCAATATTTACCAAAATATATATTCTTCCTCCCCACTTTTCCCCCTCCCACCCTCCCGCCCCCCCCCCCCCCACTTCCCATGTAGGCTGTGATGAAG
>CM053589.1:69695729-69768465 GCA_028646515.1 Pseudochirops corinnae | reverse complement strand
GTTTACCTTCTCATGCTTCTCTTGCTTCTTTTATTTGAATGTCAAATTTTCTATTCAGTTCTGGTTTTTTCCTCAAGAATGCTTGAAAGTCCTCCATCTCATTGAATGACCATATTTTCCCCTGAAACATTATACTCAGTTTTGCTGGGTAGGTGATTCTTGGTTTAATCCTAGCTCCTTTGATCTCCAGAATATCATATTCCAAGCCCTTCGATCCCTTAAAGTAGAAGCTGCTAGATCCTATGTTATCGTGATTGTGTTTCCACAATATTCAAATTATTTCTTCTTGGCTGCTTGTAATATTTTCTCCTTGATCTGGGTTCTCCAGAACCTGGCTATAATATTCCTAGGAGTTTTCTTTTGGGGATTTTTTCCAAGAGGTAATCAGTGAATTCTTTCAACCTCTATTTTGCCCTCTGGTTCTAAAATATGAGGGCAATTTTCTTTGAGAATTTCTTGAAGGATGATTTCTAGGTTCTTTTTTTGATCATGGTTTTCAGGTAGTCCAATAATTTTTAAATTATCTCTCCTGGATCTATTTTCCAGGTCAGTAGTTTTTCCAGTGAGATATTTCACATTCTCTTCTATTTTTTCCTGGGTCTCTGTTTAATAGTATCTTGATTTCTCCTAAAGTCATTAGCTTCCATTTGCTTCATTCTAATTCTGAAGGAATTATTCTCTTCAGTGAGCTTTTGAGATTCTTTTTCCATCTGGCAAATTTGGCTTTTTAAGACATTCTTCTCTTCATTGGCTTTTTGAGCCTCTTTTGCCATTTGAGTTAGTCATTTTTTAAGGTGTTATTTTCTTCAGTCAGGTTGTTGACTTGCTTTTAATTATTCTTATTTCTCTTCCCAATTTTTCCCCCACTTCTCTTATTTGGTTTTCAGAATCCTTCTTAAGCTTCTCTATGGCCTGTAACCAGTTCATATTTTTCTTGGAAGCTTTTGGTACAGGAGTTCTAACTGTGTTGTCTTCCTCCCATTCCATGCTTTGATCCTTTTTGTCCCCAGAAAAGGAATCTAAAGTTGGATTGCTGTGCTTACTTTGATTCCTTTGCTTGCTCATGTTGCCACTCAATGACTTGACTTTTGAGCTTTTTGCCATAGTAGAACCCTGCTTCCAGAGAGGAGAGCTTTGTCCCAAATTGCTGGGGTTTTCGAAGCTGCTGGAGCTATAAGTTGGGTGCCCTCTCTGAAGCCTTCACAGGCTTTGGCACCTGGTCACACACTCCAGGACCTCCACCCAAGACAGCAATCCAGATCCAAGCACGTTAAAGCAAGAGCGATTACCCCTCAGAATGTTCGCTTGGCCCCCCTACGATCTGCAGGTCAGGAGCTCTGAAGCAGCCATGTGGAGGCCACTGCATGGCTGTAGCACCTGAGCTGCTTCTCCCTTCCAGGGGCAGAGGCCGGACCACACTCTCAGTCCCCCTGTTCCCAAAGTCCACACTGACTTTTTACTTTATCTTTGGCATTTATGGGTTGATATTTCTGGAAGCAGCCACAGCTGCTGGTGATATTCTGTCCTGAAGTCTATCCAACCAAGGCTGTTCAGGGCTGCCCTGGGGCTAAAATCACAGGCTCAGGCAGGGCTGGGCTTGGCTTCCAGTGTGCTGCAATGGACCCTTCCTGTAGGCCTGCTGGGCTGCCTTTAGTGGGATATTTGTTTCCCTCTGTCACTTTATGGCTTCTGGAGCTCTAAAGTTTGTTTAGAGTCATATTTTATAAATATTTGAGGTCATTATGGGGGGAGCTCATGGAGTTTTCTTGCTTCTATGCCACCATCTTGGCTTCCACCTTCTGTTTCTTTAACAGAGTGTTAATTTGAAACTAGGTGCTAAGTACCTCTCAGCTTTCCAATACAAAGGAATCTTCAAATTTCATTACCATTACAGTCTTCAGATTCCCATTACCATTACAGAGGCCTAGAAACCATGTCATATGTAGATTGGTTGATGTTTATCTTGAAGAAGATCTAAAGAGGGATACGGCAGTTGTCTTCAATATTTGAGGAGTCATAGGTACAGGCTAGGAGGGCCCTCAAAGGCTATCTAGGCCAATTCCTTCATTTTACAAATAAAGAGACTGAGACCCACAAAGGTTAAGTGACTTGTTCAAGGTTACATAGATCATAAGTGTCAGGATTTGAACCCATAACCAGTGTTTTTCCTACTTTTCTCTTCTGCATAGAAGAACAATTAGACTTGTTCTTGGCTAGTGAGTGGAAGTTATAAGGACATAAATTTTTGGCTCAATGGAAGAAATTTCCCAATAATTTGAACTATTATATAAATGGAATGGGATGCCTCAGGAGGAAATGAGTTCCCTATCCTTGATTTTCTATCAGGAACTGGAAGCCCAGTTGTTGAAGATGTAGAAGAGATACATATTTCAGGAAAGGCTGGTCTAAATAACCCCTAAGTCTCTTCTAATCCTGAAAGTCTGACTCCACACCCAGGCATTTGGATATTTATTCAGGTACCAGTAGAGAAACATATACTTTTAGACTCTGGGAATTCAGAGGAATAGCCCCTGGAAACCTTGCTTAATTATGTAGCTATGTGGAAATTTGTACAGCCAGTCAGCATTTATGAAGTGCTTACTGTATGCCAGTTTCTAAGGATACAATAAAAGACCAAAAAAAAAAATGGCCCCTTTGAGTCAAGGAAGTCATACTTCCATTGGTTGGCTTTTTGGAGATTCTTTTTTTTTTTTTTTTTTTTTGGTGGAGGGGGGAAGGCAAGACAGTTGAGGTTAAGTGCCTTAAGGTTAAGTCTTAACTTGACTATCACACAGAAGTGAAAGGTTTATGTGAACTTAAGGTACCCCTGTTACCATTCTGTGCTTTTTTTTGTAAGCTAGCTGAAATCTCTGAGTCTCAGAGGAATATAACATTTATTTTTTAAACTTGAGCATTTTTTCTGTTTTTACAAAAACCATAGAGGGTAGAGGAAAGGATGGAGAGAAACTTCTTTCCAATTGTTTTTCTTTCTGCAGACAGGGACATCGATAAATTTGAATCATGGAACAACAGTAATTAAAAACAAAAAAAACTAGTAATTTTAAAATGCAGTTGTTTTATTTAATTGATTTTGCTGCCAGGATGGAAGGTGGGAGGTTTGGGGGGGTGGAGTGGGGAAGGAAAGGCAAAACCCGAAGAAATCAAGACAAGCTTCTGGTGAATGACTAGGGGGCAGCTGAGGGCCCAGTTTGAATCTAATTGTTGTAAATACTGCAGTTTGTTTCTGCTAATGATTGCTACTGAAAGGATTTGGGGAGCTGAATTGGAAGATTGAGTGGAGGGGCATTTGTTTTTAGCTGTACTGAAGGAAAAAACTCGATTTTAGGGACAGGGCCTTCTGTTTTTTTCCCTGCTGTCCATCAGCATAAAGCATTTCCAAAGAACACCTTGCATCAAGGTTCCATTTGGAGACGTTTTATTCATATTTAATTATAGGCTGCTGTGCCAGTCTTTAATTACCTTTTTATAAAGGCAGCTAGGAACATGGCACTAGCAATAAATTATTGTGCTCACGTGTGTGTGTTTGTGTGTGTGTATTTATGTGTGTATGGTGGGGGGGTAATGACTTCCTGAAAGTTGGGGGAAAAACTGTCACTTATAAGAGGTGGGTAATGTATAGAGTGGACACACACCAACCAGGCCCTCAAAGGACTTATGTCCTCACCCTTTGCTGCCATTGGCTCACTTTAGGAATCCAGTGCTAATTCCTATAATTCTGGTTTGTTGGAGGGGGCATAGGGTGGTAGTATCTCCAGAAGTTCTGGTCCCTCCCCTATTCCTTTCTGTGAGATGGAGACAGTGGTGAGTACTATAATGGGTGGGTGGGGAATCTCTTTTGGGTAATGACTTTTAAGTCATCAGAGGGGAGGGGCAATTGATTGGATGTGAGGACCACAGGGACATGCAATAGTAAAGTATAATGAAACCAGCTCTGGATTGGGACTCCGTGGGCCTGGTTTCTGTTGCCACATCTTCCACTTACTGTTCATATGACCTTGGGCCAGTCATTTTAATCTCCTTGGGCCTCAGTTTCCTTATCTGTAAAATGAGGTAGAAAGAGTCATCATCAAGGTCAGAAAGACCTTCATCTGACACATAGTAGCTTTGAGACTTTGACTTAATCATCTGACTTCTCAGTGGCCCAAAGCAATTCTCCTAAGAGTAAAAGCTGTCAGGAAGGAAGGAGGGAGGGAGGGAAGGAGGAAGAAAGGAAGGAAAGAAAGGAGAGAGAGAGGAAGAAAGAAAGAAAAGGAGAGAGGAAGGAAGGAAAAAGGGAGACAGGAAGGAAGGAAGGAAAAGAGGGATAGAGGGAGAAAAAAAGGAAAGGGAGGAAGGATGGAGGGAAGAAAAGAAGGAATGAAGCATTTGGAAGGTAGGTGCTATTATTATCCCCACTTCACAGTTGAAGAAACTGAGGCAGACAGGTTGAAGTGACTTCCCCAGGATCACACAACTTAGGAGTGTCTGAGGCCAGATTTAAACTCACATCTTCCTAACTCCAGTGGCATCCAAAGATGGGGCTGATTGATTCTACCACCATCAACGGTAGAGAAAGTTAGAGTTCCCTACACAAATGAAATACCTTTTTTCTCTTTTTTTCTTTTTTTTTTTTTCTTATTCTTATTCTTACTCATGGTTGTACAGACCGTGATTTTATTTTATTTTTTTTAATCTCTATGGGGCTCTGCTTCCAGAAGGGAAAGCTCTGTCCCAAATCGCTGGGGTCTTCCCGGCTGCCGTAGACTTCCAGCTGACTGGATAATGAAGACTCCAAGATCGAGGCCCAAGACGGCGATCAGGATCCAGGCCGCTCAACGCAAGGGCCCTGGCCTGAAAACAATCGCTCAGTCCTCCTGCTTTCTGCAGGCCTCGGGCAGGGAGCTACAACGCAGAGGCGGGTGCAGAACCTCTGCCTTTCGCTTTTCCGCTCTGGAGACCTTTCGGCTGGACCGCTTATCTCCCCCTTTTGCAATCCCCACTTGCAGCTGGTGCTAATCCGCCCCTGGTGCTAATCCTCCCCTCACCTGAAAGGCTCTTCTGCTGCCCCGGGGCACAGCCCCGGCTTCAGGCCAGGCTGGCTTCGGTTCGCAGTGCTGATATGATTCCTAGTAGCCGAGCTGACTTTAGTGGGAAGTATCCTTGTGTGTGTTTTGGAGTCGTAGGATTGATTTAGAGTCCTATTTTATGGGTATTTTGGGGTGGCTGTGTGAGAGCTGCGATGTGTTGCTGTTGCTATGCTGCCATCTTGGCTCCGCCCCCCCCTTTTCTCTTTTTTTCTTAATTTATTTTAAACTTAAATACACAATAAAGAAAAAGTGAAACTTAGATACACAGTAAGAAAAAGAAACATGTTATAAACTTAAAAACAAAAGAAAAAAAACTGCCATGTACACAGCAGAACATAAGAGAGGGTTCAAAATATGCAGCCATAAATTTCCGTTTCAAGAAAGCCTATATAAGAAAGACTACACATTGTGTTCAGAGCCGTCAGTCTTTTCTTCCCTTCCTAGTACGTTTTCTTTTATTTTCTGTGCACTTTTTACATGGTTCTTTTTTCCCTTCTTCTCCCTCTCCAAAGGCTACAATTAAGGATGGATATATATTTACACATACACACTTTTATATATATTTATATATACATACATATACCCATACATACATTGCACTTACATATACATACTTAGATATCTGTAATCATAATCATATGTAGATAGATACATCATATGCATCTATGTAAGATTATATTATACTTATGTGTCCTCTGTTTCTCTGAGGATGGATAATCTCTTCCTTTATAAGTCCAAGTTTTTCCATATTTTTCCAAGTCTACTAACTCATCATTTCCTCTACCATAGCAATATTGCCACCTTATACTGTCTAGTTATTTTAAATAGTCTCAAACAACACTGAATATGGCCAACACATAGTGTAGTTTCCCTGTTTTCCTCTTGATTAAATCTATTTTAGTCTTAACTTTGTCTGAGATCATGATTACCGCTCCTACTCCTTTTTCCATAATAATTCTATTCCTGATCTTTATTTATGTTTGTGCATATCTCTTATTTCCTATCCCTCCTGACTCTTCTACTTTACTTCTACCTGATACCTTGCCCTCCTATTACTTGACCTACCCACCCCTCTCCTAATTATGTATTGGATTGGACCTGTGATTTCAGCCAGTCAGTCAACCAAAGTTAATTAAATGCTTCCTATGTGCTAGGCCCTGTGCTAATGGCTAGGAATACAAATATTGTCAAAAAGGAAAGACAGTCGCTGCCCTCAAGGAGCTTACCATTTTAATGGAGAAGACAGTACATCAAAAGAAGCTAAAAGGGAGAGGGGGAGGGCAGAGATGGAGAAGTCGGATTGTAGACTCTAGAGAAATGAGGAAGTTTCATAGTTAAAGGGAATTCCTTATGTGTAAACTACCATATACCAATGCAACTTGCACCTTCTCTGCAATTTATAGTCTTAGAGTTGTGTGGGACAAGGTTAAGTGACTTGCTCAGGGTCACACAGCCAGAATGGGTCAGAGGCAGAACTTAAACCTGAGTTTTCTAGACTCTGAGGCCAACTCTGTTTCCCCTACAACCCAGTGCATCTAGTTTATTATAATATATAGGGATATATTATATGGGACAGCTAAATAGAGTGGATAGAGTGTCAGGCCTGGAGTCAGAAAGACCAGAGTTCAAATTTGAGCTCAGATACTTACGAGCAGTGTGATCCTGGGCAAATCAATTCGTCCTGTGGGACTCAGTTTCCTCATCCATAAAGTCAACTGGAGAAGGAAATGGCAAACCATTCCAGCGTCTGCCAAGAAAACCCCATGCACTAACAGGATCATGAAGAATCAGACATGACTGTGACTGAACAACAAAAATAACATTATATAGCATATTATATAAAATGTTCTATTAAGATGTTAACATAATAATACACATTTACATGGTACTTTGTAGAAACAAAGAGCTTTATTTACACATTATTTCATTTCAGTCTTTACAGTAATTATCAGGTGAGGTAGGTGGTCGAGATCCTGATTTTGCAGGTGAGGGGTTGAATGACTTTGCCTGCCAAGTCATTTGTTCACAACAGTGGAACCAGGTCTCATTGCCAGGTCTTCCAGTCCCACTATTCTATGGAGCCTCCCAGTTTTAACGGTGATCCTTTGCTGGATGTGAGCATTAGAGAAATGTCACCTATTGGTGGTACTCCTGACTCTAGCCCCTGCCTGTGCGCAGACCCTGATTTGCAGCTTGGCTGCCCTCTCTGTCCTATCATAAAATGCCTCCTTGGATTTAGGAAGAGGCTTTGCAACTTTGTTCAGTTGGTGGACCCCTCTGAGCTGGATTGGCTGACATTCTGCAGACACAGGGGAATTTATTTCTGCATTTTGGGGGAATTAGGATGATTTCTAAGGTCCCTTCCATCTTGAAGGTTTTGCAGTTGTGAGTGTAGCCTCTAGGAAATGAGGAATGGAAATCTCCAAGGTAACTTTCCTCTCTTGGGTTTTACAGATGTGAGAACAGCTGCCAGGAGGTGAGGAATCAAGTACAATATCTGTTGGAAAACCCTTCTTGTACCTTGCCCCACAACGTATTCTCCCTGGGACCTGGTGCTATCTGAAAAAATAATTTTTTTGTTGGATTGGGACAAATTGTATCATGAGAAAAGCCAGGACATTGCAGAAGTCATAGGATCCTAGCTTTCAACCCTAGAGGTCATTGTAATGTTAATGGAATAGGAAGATCTTCCCTGTCCATCAATAGGCCTATGTGACCCCATGTCAGTCACGAATGTCTTGCTACTTTCACAGCTGTGATACATCCTGAGTTACACAGAGCCCATTGTGGGAGGAACTTGCCTAAGGAGGAGCTTGTTTGTAGGAAGGTTTCAATTCCTTTTGGTACTAAGCTAATTAGGCCCTGAGTCACGAGCGTTGTGGTCCCTTCTGGCTCTGAGTCTATTAATTAAAAACTATATATACTGGGAGGTTAGTATTTTACTTTGGGGTCTTGCTTATGAGAAGGACCTTTTGATTACCTGGATGGGATTCTGAGTAACTGATTGTTAAGAGCCCCCAGCTACCCAGACGTTGGTACTCTGCCGGTCTGGTGGTATATGTACGTGGTTACATTATTCTGTTTAGACAGTTGGAGCCCTATCTGTTGGATTCTTTCTTGGATACTCACTTCTTTCTACTTATCTGTACTTATCTGTCTGTTAATTAAAGTAAGATTGTTGACCCCTTTGAAGCTGTCTTTCTGTTAGAAAAGCAAATCAAAGAACCTGGGCTAGGGGCAGCTAGGTGGCACAGTGAATAGAGCACCAGCCCTGGAGTCAGGAGGACCTGAGTTCAAATTTGGCCTCAGACACTTGACACACAAAAAAAACCTAGCCATGTGACCTTGGGCATGTCACTTAGCCCCAACTGCCCTCCCTTCCCCCTCCAGAAAGCAAAAAAAAAAAAAAAAAAGAACCTGGGCTAGCAGGCCATCCTGGGTGTGCTAGTGTGCTTGCTAATATAGTCATCTAGGTCAAACTCTTCTCCTTAGAGAAGACTCTGGCCCAGAAAGATTAAATTATTTGCCCAAGGTCACACGTGTACTATGGGCAGCTAGATGGCTCCATAGTAGAGACTGCAGGGCCTGGAGTCCAGAAGATTTATCTTCTTGAGTTCAAATCTGGCCTCAGACTACACATTAGTTGTGTGACCTTGGGTAAGTCACTTAACTCTGATTGCCTCAGTTTCCTCATCTGCAAAATGAACTGGAGAAGGAAATGGCAAACCACTCCAGTATCTTTACCAAGAAAACCCCAAATGGAGTCATGAAGAATCAGACACAACTGAAAACACATGTACCAAGTCACAGAGTCAAGATTTGAAACCACCTCCTTGACCACCTCTGTGAAGAGGAAAGAGTGGTGCCTCCAGAGTCAGTACTGGGTTCCAATCTTGCCTCTTTATCTACCTGTGAGATGTTATATAAGCCACAATTTCCCTGGACCTCAGTTTCCTCATCTGCAAAATAAAGAGATTGGATTAAGTGGCCTCTTAGGGCTCTTCTAGATCTATCATAGTCCTTTTCTTTTTTCTAGCCCCTCTAGAAATGTTTTTTCTCATTGTCCTACTGGTTTCTGCCCAGTGTTTTCTTCCTGTTGAAGGTAGGAAGGGAGTCAGGGGCAGGGCACTCTGCCCCTCAGTGCTGAGGCTCAAGAAGGGATCATCTTTATTTCCCATCCTGTTCAGAGCAGGATTCTTCTTTTTTGTTTGAAGTGGGAAAGGTGAGGCAATTGGGGTTAAGTGACTTACCCAAGGTCATGCAGCTAATAAGTGTCAAGTGTCTGAGACTGAATTTGAACTCAGATTCTTCTTAGTGGCCCAGGAACTATGAACTGATAGACAGACGCTACAGGAAATGCTTTTACTTTGTTGGAGATTTCCAAATCTAATTATTCTTCCTGAGATTAGCAGCTGGTGGGCATCAGCGTGGAGTGATGGTGACTGGGAGATGATGAGTTGAGAAATTGGCTTTTATCCTGTTTAAAGGAAAGCCCAGTTTCAGTTCTTCTCAGATGAGAAAGCAGGGAGTAGAACGAGGCTACCAAGGGATGATCCGAAGGACTTCCTGTCCCAAATCCTGGGTCCTACAGTGAGAATCCTGGCTACCAGGCTTACTCAAGTGGAAACCACCAGCCTTGAACCGAGAAGCTCTGGGATTGAGTTCTGGTTCTGAAACTTGCTAAGTCATTTAAATCCGTCTCTTAGTTTTCTCATCTTTCACCATCCGGTATTTTTGTGATGGTGGCTAGGCGGCCCAGAAAATAAGAGTGCTGGACCTGGGGTCAGAAAGAGCTAAATTCGAATTTTTCCTCAGATACTTAACTAGCTGTATGTCCCTAGGTAAATCATTTAACTTCCCAGTGACTCAGTTGACTTGTCTATAAAATGGGGATAATTATAGCACCTACCTTCAAAGGTTGTCGTCAGGATAAAATGAGATAATATTTGAAAAGAGTTTTGCAAACCTTAAAGAGCTATATAAATGCTATTATGTAGTGTTATTTCTTCAACAAGGGTTATAATATTTGCTCTACATGCCTCACAGGGTTGTCATGAAGAAAGTGTTTTGTAAAACCTTAAAAGTCAGTTGCTGTTATTTGAGAGTGGATAAGAGGAGATGCATCTTGTCTCCTCATAAACCCAGTAGCAAAAAATGATTGGAAAAAGAACAAGGGACTGTAGATTTAAAACTGCAAGGGACCTTAGAAGTCATCTAGTCCAAACCCCTCATTTTCCAGATGAGGAAACGGAGGGTAGGTGGCTCGACCCAGGACACCACTAGTAAATGACAGAATTTAGATTTGGATCTAGGTTTTCTAATTCCAAATACAGCACATTTACCCCTGTACACAGGGATGAGAGAGAGAGAGAGAGAGAGAGAGAGAGAGTGTGTGTGCGTGTGTGTGTGTGTGTGTGTGTGTGTGTGTGTGCGCCACCTCAAGTCAGACTCTGGGACCCCATACCCTTTTGTATGGAGGAATGCCATCCTGTCCTACTAGCTACAGATTCTTGGCCTTCTTCCCCTGTTGCCAGAGCCTTCCTCCCTGGTGAGATGTTGACAAATGGGAAGGAGTTCAGCAAAAGCCACAAAAATGATGAAATGGTTGAAGGGAATGATTTATGAGGAGAGATTAGTGGAGTAACTGTGTGGCTTGGCAAAACAAAGGGACAGGATGACGGGGGCAGAAGGTTTCTGCAGCCAGAGGAGGGAGAGGGATAAAGACAGCAGCAATATGAGGCGAGAGAGAGAAGGCATTAGACACCTTAAGATACCTCTAGACATCTGCTCTGGACCTCAGTGGGGTAAGATTGAAGAGAGAGAAATTTTGGCCTGACCGAGCTCCTGGGAAGTCAGAAACACCAAAAGAACAAAGGAGTCACTGTCCTTTCTTATGGAGTGTTCACACCTTACAGTAGGATTCATAACTTCATCTCGCCATCCTCACCCCAAACAGGTTGTTGTTGGGGTTGATTCAGTCATGTCCGACTGAATTTTACATTTGTTATCTCATCTGATCCTCATTAACAGTCTCGTGAGGGAGGTATCATTATTATTTCCAGGGGTTTTTTTGTTCTGTTGTTTTTCAGTTGTGTCCAGCTCTCTGTGACCCCATTTCCTTCTCCAGCTCATTTTGCAGATGAGGAAACCAAGGCAAACAAGATTAAGTGACTTGCCCAGAGTCATGTAACTAGTAAGTTTCTGAGGCCAGATTTGAACACACAGAGATGAGTCTTCCTGACTCCAGGCCTGGCACTCTGTCCATTGTGCCAGCTAGCTGCCTCTAGCTAACCCCATATAGGATAGCCTACTTCTTTTCTTAAAAAGCAAGGAAGTTATTCTCAGAACTTGATTGTCGCAGGAAGCTGCATCTCTGTTGATGTACCTTCCTGTGACTTTCTGGTCCTTTGAGGGCATTAAAGCCCCATAAAACATGGAGGAAGGGCACTTTAGACTTGGCAGATGTACCAAGACTTTTGGGTCACCATACTCTGGCTTGCTGATCAGATAGATTTTCTGTATGCAGTCAAGAGGAGGGGGGAAGGGAGAGGTGAGTCAACACAGGCTAAGTACAGTATCCCTGTGGAATATCCTTTTTGTGCTCCTTTTGTTAACTCTTCAACAACCTACGGGTGTCTCATTTTGTTCCAGTGTCAAATCTAAACTAACAGGGAATGGGCCTGAGTTGAGCCTGCCCACTGCATACTATATTCATGGAATCATAGAATGGGAGGGACATTAGAAACTGTCTAATCCTATCCCCTTATTCTATAAATGAAGAAATAAAGGTTCAGAGAGGTTGAGTGACTTGTTCAGTGGTGGGAGGACTATGAACAGAAACCAGGAGTTTTGTTGATTCCTTCTCAAGTATGCTTTTTACTCAAACCAGTACAGAAGATCTCTTTAGTACCTTCTCTGGTTTTATAATGCCATCTTTCTCTTACAAGTATCCTAGAGGGAGCAGAGGATGGGAGATCAAAGAGCATCCCCTCCCCAGATAGAGAAACCAGGACACAGATAGAAGAGATTTAGCTGAGGATGTTCAGTGAGTCAAGGTTACAGATGAGAACCAAAATGGAGCCTTTTGGCTCATAGCCCAGAGTTCTCCGTAAGATTGGGCTGAGCCTTGGAGCAGGGATGATGGGGCCACATGCATTCTCCAAGGCTGCTTCTTAGGGAAGGGAGATGACTTATGCTTTCTGTGCCTAGGGCCTGGGATTTCAGAATTATCCAGACTAGCAGAGCTATAATTCATCCTGTCTGATTTATCCAAGGCCACATATACTATCATCACTTGATTATCACATTACTAAGGAGAAGGGGGCTCATATCATGAAACAATAGATAATGATAAATTGTTCTTATGATGAGATAATATACAGTTTTGGGTAATCCAGAAATAATTTTTCTTTTGCACATAAACCTAAAACATATAAAACCAGTTTAGCAAACAAGTATTTATTTGTTGTTCAGTCGATTCAGTCATGTCCATTGTGACCCCATTTGGGGTTTTCATGGCAAAGATTCTGGAGTACTTTGCCATTTCTTCTCCAACTCATTTTATAGATGAGTAAACTGAGGCAAATAGGGTTAAGTGACTTGGCCAAGCTAGTAAGTGTCTGAGGCTGGATTTCAGCTTAGGTCTTCCTGAATCCAGGCACAGAACTCTATCCACGTGCTGCCTAGCTACCGAGAATTTATTTAGCACCTACAATTTACCAGCAACTGCGCTAAGCACTAGGGATACAAAGATACAAGTGTTGTTTCACTGTCCTCAAGAAACGTACTTGTATTTTTTTTGTGTGTGTCTTTTTGGAGGAGAGAAGGCAGGGTAATTGGGGTTAAGTGACTTGCCCAAGGTCACACGGCTAGTGTTAAGTGTCTGAGGTAAAATTTGAACTCATGTCCTTCTGACTCCAGGGCTGGTGCACTATTCACTGTGCCACTTAGCCACCCCAAGGAACTTACATTCTAATGGAGTTTTAAGCAACATGTTTACTTTTTATACACATACACACACACACACACACACACACACACACACACACACACATACACACACACACATATAAGCATCTGGGTGGCACAGTAGATGGAGTATCAGGCCTGGAGTCAGGAAGACCTGAGGTCAGATCTGACCTCAGACACCTACTTGCTGTGTGACCCTGGGCAAGTCACTCAACTCTGTTTGCCTCAGTTTCCTCATCTGTAAAATGAACTGGAGAAGGAAATGGCAAACCACTCCAGTATCTTTGCCAAGAAAACTCCAAAATGAGTCACAGAGAGTTAGACAAAACACATATAACACATATATTTATATGTATAGAAAATATATATGCAGAATATATATGCACATATATACACAGAACATATATAGTATGTACACGTACACATATACACACACGTATATATCTATATATATATACATACATACAAAATGAGTGCAAATTTTGGAAAAGAGGACACTAGGAAAGGCTTCATATAGAAGGTGGTGTTTAGTGAATCTTGAAGGAAACCAGGGATTCCAAATGGGAGAATGCATTACGGGCATGGGGGACAGCCACTACAAAGGCACATTGTAGCATCATGTGTGAAGAACAGAAAACAGGTCAGTACGGTCAGACCTACAGTGTGTGGAGGGGGAGTCATATGGAAGAACACTGGAAAGATAGGAAGAGGCCAACTTGTGCAAAAATGTTAAACGCCAAACTGAAAACTTTATATTTGATGCTAAAAGCATCACTTTGGCTATGTGAAAAATGAAGGGGAGTCAGGGAAAGCTTGAGACGAGGTGACTTACCAAGGAACATTGCTATAAGCTGTGTAGGGAATGATGAGGGCCTGAATTAGAGGCTGTATGAATCAAGAGAAGGGGACATATACAAGTAGAAACAACAAAATTTGCCAGTGTATTGGAATATGTGATGAGTGTGATTTAGGAGGCAAAAATGATACCAAGGGTGTGAGCCTAGGTCAGTGGAAGGAGGTGGTTTGGTAATAAACAGGGAAATTCAGTAGAGGAATGAGTTTTGGAGAGAGAATTATGTATAATATACATATATTATATTATATATTATATATATAAGCTTGAGTAGTCTATGGGACATCCAATTTGAAATGTTGGTGATGTAGGACTGGAACTCAGGAATCATCTACATACAGATGATAAAAACCTGGCCTTTCCTTTGTCTCTAGCCCCAAATGTCTCCCAGAAGGAATTTCATGTTATTGGAAAGAGCCAGGGCATCCTGGGTGGCCACAGATAGTACCTGTGGGCTAAACAAGAGTTGTTGATAATAATTCCTTTCTTTTATAATGCTTATACAGCTTAAATTGGGTCACCCTTTCACTCTTTTCATCCTTCTATTTACCTTCTGGACAGATCCAGGACCTGTTTCAAAGTTTTGAGGACACTCCCCTTGGCGCTGCCTCCCTTGCCCAGGTCCATAAGGCTGTGCTGTATGATGGGAGAACTGTGGCAGTGAAGGTCCAGCACCCAAAAGTACAAGCCCAGAGCTCCAAGGACATTCTGCTGATGGAGGTGAGAATCATTTTTCTTCCTCTTTCCAGTCATATAGGTTTACTGGGAAATAAGATGTTAAGTGTTTTTTGTTTGTTTTTGTTTAATAGTATTTTTTTCCAATTACGTGTAAAAACAGTTTTCAACATTGAGTTTTTGAAAGATTGAGTCCCAAATTTTTTCCCTCCCTCTATCCCCCCAAGACAGTAAGCAATCTGATATAGGTTATACATGTGCAATCATGTATATTTCCACATTACTCACGTTGTGTAAGAAGAAGCAAAACAAAAGGAAAAAACTATTTTAAAAAACCCCAAAGTAAAAATAGCATACTTCAATCTGCGTTCAGACACCATCAGTTCTTTCTCTGGATATGGATAGCATTTTCCATGAGTCTTTTGGAATTGTAATAAGATGTAAAATTAAGGCTGATCACAGTCAGGGCTTGACATAGTGGGAGAGATGAAGGGAAGGAAATTAAGGTTAGCTATAGTAATTGGCCCTGCCCACAGATGGCGCTAGGGACTCTGGAAGTATGTGCTAAAGCTCAATATGTATTAGACATCCAAAGAGAGTATTTACTTGAGTTGTAATAATTTATGACGTGAGTACGTTCTGGTAAAAAAAAAGAAGCATAAAAGGATATACTTAAAGAAATTATTGTCAAATAAACCTAAAGTACAGCCTCTAATTTATCTTTTTATCTGTCTATATACATATATATATACATACACATACATGCACATATGTATATACACATACACACATATATTCAGTTCAATACAATAAATATTCATTAAAACACTTACCATGCCAAGGCAACATTCCAGGAATGCAGACAATTCTCTCCCCTTTCCTCCCAAACCTAGTACATTTCCCTTAAGAAGGTCATTTTAATCTACCAGATATCATAAAATCTCAGAATTTGAAGGGGCCCTCAGAGATCACCTAGTCTAACCTGTTCCTGATTAAGAATCCTCCCTACAATATTCTTGATAAGTGGGCATCTTGTTTCCACTTGAAGACCTCTAGAGAGGAAGAACCCAATTTATCCATCAAGCAACAAGTATTTTATTAATGCTTTAACTGTAATTTATTTAATTTTATTAATGCATTAATTTATTATTTATCTAAACATTTTTGTAAGTTTAATAACTAAATATTTATTTTTATTTAAATTTAAATTTTGGTAATGACTACTGTGCCAGGCACCTTGCTAAGTTAGCTAGGTATAAAAGTTAGCATAAGTATAAAAAAGCAAAAACAACTGCTACTCCCAAGGAGCTTATATTCTGATAGGAGAGAAAATGTGTACATAAAGTGGACTGTAGATGATACGTATGAAGTAGATATAATGTAAGTACGGAGAGGAAGGCCTTCTATAGAAGGCAGCATTAGATTTTTTTTTAAAAATTCAAAATAATTTAAAATAATTTTATTTTTTATGAAGATATTCTTTCTCTCTCTTCCATATCCCCCTCCCCATTCCTACTGAGAAAAGCAAACCTCTTGTTACAAATGTGGAGTGAAGCAAACAAATTGCTACACTGGCCAGGTCTCCCTCCCTGCATTCCCTCCCCCCCCCCCCCCAAAAAAAAAAAGTTTCAATGCAAACTGAGTCTGTCACCTCTTTATCAGAAAATGGGTGGCATATTTCATCATGAGTCCTCTGGGATTATAGTTGGTTGTATTTATCAGGATTCCTATTTTTTTTCAAGTTATTTGACTTGGAGTATTGTTGTTTTAATACAAATTGTTCTCCTGGTTATTCTCACTTCACTTTGCATCAGTTCAAAGGAGTCTTACCAGGTTTCTCTGAAACTATCCCAGAAGGTGACATTTGAAGTGAGTCTTGAAACAAGCCAGGGATTTTAAGAGGCAGAGGTGAGCAAGGAAAGTATTCAAGGCATAAGGAACAGGCAGTGCAAATGCATGGAGGTAAGAGGCAGAACATCATTGGTGTGGATGAGGAGAGTTAGGCCAGCATGGCTAGGCAGTGAAATATGTAGAGGGGAGTAATATGAAAGAAGTCTGATAACATAGGAAGAGTCCAAGTTGTAAATACCTTTAAATACCAGAGGAAATAATATTTGATCCTAGAGACATTAAGGGGATATTAGAAATTGTTCAATAGGACAGCAACGTAATTAGACCTAGTCTTTGAGGAAACCACTTTGGCTGATGTGTGACAGGTGGATTAGAATGGTGAAAGACATGAGACCAGTTGGGAGGCTTTTGGAATAGTCCAAATGGAGATGAAAAACTCCTGAGTTGGGGTCAGGACTATTTGAGTGTAGAAAAGAGGATGTGTATGAGAGATATTGTAAAATCTCTCATGGCAAAATTTGGCAACTGATGAGATAGGTGAGGTGAATGTGAGAGGGGTCAAAAATGATACTGTGGTTTCAAACCCAAGTAACTGGAAGGAAGGTGGTGTGCTTGATACAAAAAAAGTTTGAATCAAGGGTGTATTTAAGAGGGAAAATAATGAATTTTACTTTGGACATGTTGAGTTTGAGATGCTTATGGGATGTCCAGTTTTAAATGACCAATAGGCAGCTTTTGATATATTGCTGGAGTGTAGGCTAGAGGCTAAGGCTGGTTAGAGAGAGCTGATAGTCTTTAGCATATGGATAAGGATTGTACCATGTGAGATGATGGGATCTCTTAAGTAAGAGCATATATCTAGAGAAAAGGTAAGTGGTCCAAGGACAGATCCTTGAAGTATATCCATAGTTAATAGATAAGACATGGATGATGAGTGAGTGAATGAGATTAAGAAGGGAAGGTCACACAGGTAGGAGGAGAACCAGGATAGAACAATATCATGAAAACCCAGAAAGGACAGTAGCGGAGAAGAAAGGGATCAACTGTGTCTAACGCTTCAGAGAGACCAATGAGGCAGGGGATTGAGAAAAGGACACTAGAATTGGCAATTAAGAGATCATTGGTAACTTCAGAGAGTGTGGGAGTTTACACTTTTTTTCCTAGGCCTCTGGTTGATTAGGAGAGGAGGGGTATAGGACAATGCCTAGCAGCAATGACAGGAACTGGTTAGGGTTGTTTTGTTTTAAGATGAATGAACTACTTATGCTTTCATATCCAATGGTCAAACAAACTCATACACCTGAAAATAACTCCTCTTAAAAAATTATTTATTTTTAACATTCATTTGAAAAAAACTTTTGAGTTCCAAATTCTCTTCCTTCCCACTCCCTCCCCCCGTTAAGACGGCAGGCAGTATGATATCAGTGATACATGTGAAGTCTTGCAAAACTTATGTGGAAGTTAATCTTGAGAGAATTCCTGTTGGAGATTCTATATTTAGGGGTTTATCTTTTGCTACAGGAATCTCCCTTCACCTTCTGTGATGTTCCAGCATCATTCTCACAGCAGGATGAGAAGATGGTCACAAATGGGATTGTAAAGGGACAAAACTTGTCAATCCATTTGTCATTATGTCCCTCACTCCTTTCTTTCCTTTTCTCTCTTTCTTTCTCCTTTTCTTTCCTTTCTACTCTCCCCTTTTCTGCTCTCGCTCCCTTCTTACTTCCCACCTTCTCCTTTCCCTCTTGTTTGCTTCTTCCTTTCCTTCTTCCCCCTCTCTCTTCCTTTTTCCATTCATTCATTCATTCAGCATGTATTTATTGAGCATCTACTATCTGAATAGCACTGTGGTTAAATCCTCAAGGGCATAGAAAAGGTTGTTATGATTTAGTCCCTGCTTTTCAGGATCCCACAGTTCAGCCGGGGAGAAAACACACACACACACACACACACACACACACACACACACACACACACACACACACCAATTAAATAACTAATAGTACAAGTCAGTCTGTGATTGAGTACCCAAGAAAACTACTGATTTTTAAGTATGTTCAATAGGAGTACAGATGAAAGAGATTACTATGGTCTACAGCACTTGTGGGGAGAGCTCTGTGAGTGAATGGGACTTAGATTAGACCCTAAAGGAGAGAAAATGTGTTATAGGTGAGGGGTGGGATGGAGGAGAGAAGGCAAGTCAGAGGGGTATTAGGTGGAGAATAACTTGAACAAAGGCTTGGAGTCAAATTGAGCATGGGTCATTCAGGGCACGGTGAGGAGATCAACCTAGCTAAAGTAGAGGGCCTGTATTTGGGAGTTGTAGAAGATAGGCTTGGTTGAATATCCAAGGTTACACCATAAAGAAATTCATCATCATCATCATGATCATAGCTGAGAGATGCCTTTCACAACTGTAGCCAGCAGGAACATTTTTAACCAAGCAAGGGATAGATAAATTATAAAAGATAAAATTGCTATTTTGAATTTTATAAAACTGAAAAACTTACTAGAATAAGAGCAGTGGAGCTTGAGTAAGAATTAATTGGGGAAAAAATCCTTGTTTTACATATCTCTGATAATTATATTTATCTAAAACAGGGGTGGAGAACATGCAGCCATGCCTCTAAGCTGCAGGTTCCCCACCCCTGATCTAAGAGATACAGGGACTTGATACAAACATAGAAGATCAAGAACTATTTCCCAGTGAATAAGTGGTCAGAACATATGAAAAAAGTTCATAAAAGAAGAATACAAACTATTACTAATCATATGAAAGATTTCTCCAAATCAATAATAATAGGCTGTCACAGGTGAAATTCTCAGAGATAGAGTTTTGGGTATGATAAATTGATTTATTAATTAGGCTAGCAAATGATCAATAAACCGAGGTCACTGAACTATCTAGGTGATCAAAGACCCCAAGCAAGTGTTTCAGGCCACCTTAAGTCCCCTGTCTTTCTTCTGACAGTACTTCCTTGAGACTTCCTATGACAAGCAAAAGGGAGTCCTGTTTGGTGGATGTTTAATGAGGAGATGGGCTAAGAGTTCTCTACTCCCAATTACTTCATCTTGCGGGGAGGACAATAGCTGGAGAACCTGGCCTGGTCATGGAATCCAAGAGGGCTCAAGTAGGCTGGGCTAGAAGAACCATCCTAATCAGGATCTCCCTGGCTTAATTTCTCCTTTGTAGTCCAGGTCACCCCCAACTTTGATTAGAAAGCTAGGACATAAAGGTTGCCCTTTGGTAGCTTGAATTTAGCTCCTACTGGCTTCTGTTTATGGGATAAACAAAGAGGCTTAGGAAAGGCTGGAATGTGATCACATTCCTTAGCTACAATGGGCCAGGCGAAGTTTCCCTTTGGAGATAAATAGTTTTCACTTCTCTCCCTTCATTGCAGAGATGGGGGAATCATGAGTGTGGAATATTGTACGAAATTCTCTTAATGCTAATTTAAAGAGAAACTTCTTTTGAACAGAGAAGGAAATATTACAAATTTATATTAATAATGAAATGATACAGCATTAAAATTAATTTTCCTCAAAGAGAAATGCAAATCAAAACAACTGAGATTTCGCATCACATGTCACATTTGGTAAAGGTGACAAAAGATGAAGAATAGTCATTGAAAAATGATCTGCTATTATGTTGCTGGTGAAACTGTTTTGGAAAACAGTTTGGAAACATGATAAAAATATGATTAAAATGCCCTTGCCTACAGAACTGGCTTTGGAGTTAGAGGAACTGAGTTGAGATTCTGTTTCTTGGATAAGCCATTTTAGACATTGTCAACCTCAGTTTTTCTCATCTGGAGAATGAAGTGGTTGGACTAGATGACCTCTGGGGCTGATAATGTTCTAAAGCAAGCTTTCTATTTGGGTCAAAAGGCATGAGCATTTCTCACTCACTCTCTCTCTCTCTCTCTCTCTCTCTGTCTCTGTCTCTGTGTCTTTCTGTCTCTCTGTCTTTGTCTTTCTGTCTCTCTTTTTCTCTCTGTCTCTTTCTTTCTGTTTCTGTCTTTCTGTCTCTCTTTTCTCTCTCTGTCTTTCTGTCTCTCTGTCTCTCTCTGTCTTTCTGTCTCTGTCTTTCTCTTAGCATAATTCCAAATTGCTTTCCAGAGTGGTTGGCCTAATTCACAGTCCCACCAACATGTTTGTATCTCTTCCAACTCTATGAATCTATAGTTCCATGATGCATGTATGCCAAAAAGGTCATTGAACAAAGAAAGCACTTTTTGTGGTAGTACAGAATTGTTAACAAAGTGGTTGCCCATATGCTGGTGGAACATAGAAGTAATGAAATGTCATTGTACTGTAAGAAATGATGAATATGAAAAATGCCAGGCGGGCTTAAGTGATGAAGTCATACATTGTGAAGTAAGCAGAATTTTAAAAAGTACACATAGTGATTAAGACAACGTAAACAGAAAAATTAATGACAACAAACAAAACAAAAGAATGTGGTAGAATTACAATGAACAAGCCTGACCCAGGAGAAGAGTTAAAAAACTTACTTCTCTCCCTTCATTGCAGAGATGGGAGAGTCTTGGGTGTGGAATATTGTATTTACTCTCAGACATGTTTAATGGGTCAGTTAATTTTGCTGAAATACTTTTTTTTTCTTTTTAATGTTTGTTGCAAGGGATAGCTTGCTGGGTGACTGAGGAAGGACTATATCTGGAAACAAATGTGATATGGAAACAAAAGGCATCAATAAAAATGAGATTCAAAATAAAAAGGTTAAGAAAAAGAGAAGACAATAAGTAAGGTTCAGTTAGGCACATTGGGGCCAGAATGTGGAGCATATTAAATGCCAGAATGAGGAGTTCAGACTTTGTTTTTCAGTCAGTGGGGAACCATTGAAGGTTTTTGGGTGGGGGAGGAACATGATTAAAGTGGTCCATTAGGATGATGAATGTGGCTGTGATATGTAAGATGGATTGGAGGGGGCAGACACTGGAAGCTAGAAGGCATTTAGGAAGCTATTTATTACCCTAGTACAGGTACAAGGTGGTGAGGGCCTGGACAAAGGTGGTGACAAAGGGGATGGAGAAAAAGAGATAGCTATGAGAGACATCTTGAAAGAAGAATCGACAGGACTTGTTGACTGATTACAGGGCATGAAGGAAAGGAAATAGTCAGAGATAGATGACTTTGGTCTCTAAGCCTGGGTCATTGGAAGAACAGTAGCAACATTGACAGAAGTATTTATCCCCAAATCTGGCTGAGCCTGGTGGGAGTGGAGGTAGACAGGAGAGAAGTAAAAGGAGAGAATTTGGTGTGTCGGGGCTATGTTTATTGACTCCCTTGACCTCTTGGCTTTGTCATGCTACTATGATAAGAAAGAATTTGCCCAGAGATTCAAAGACTCTAGAATATTGAAATTGGGAAGGGTCTTAGAGATCATTTAGTCTAACCTCTTTACTTTATAGATGGGGAGATTAAGGTTCAGAGAGCTTTCATCTTTGGACACTTAACTCATCAGATCATTCTTTGTCTACGTCCTTTCTTAATACTGGGTTCTTCCAGAGAAGGCATTTGGAGAGGAAGGCCCGCTCTTTACCACAATGGTCCTCTTTGGCAATCTAGAGATACTGGCTTCGCAGATACCAGTAGGTTACCAGCTTCCCCGGTAGGGGCAGGGTAGGGCAGGCTAGGGGTGGAGGGAAGATGGTGGGGTTAGAGCTTGTCCCATACCAGCTGTCTTTTTCTAAGCTTTGGGTATAGAAGGCAGAGGTTGCTTTTTTTTTTTCTGTATGCTAGGCCTAGGGACTCCATGAATAACGGACAGTTAAGGACAGCAGCAGTAACAGCAATAATAACTGTCTGGCATCTCTTCTTCCCTGAGATAAGCATCAGAAACTTTGGCAGTCATATCCTTAAGCGAGGTGTGTCTGGAGTGCAGAACAGTTCCTTCTCCCTAAGGCACAGCCGAAGCCAGGGCCAGGGGCCAGGCACCAGCACTCCTCACAGCTCTGGGGGTGCGGCTGAAAGGAGGGCTGAGAGGGGGAGGAGGACGGAGGTCATGATGGTGTCTCACACTGCTGGAGTAAAGCCCTCTCCCCCCAGCAGCCCAGTGAAGGGAAGGCAGTATGGTACAGTGGGAAGAGTCACTTCAGAACACCTGAATTCAAATTCTGCCCCTGATGTTTCACTCCCTGTAAGAAACAGAAACTGTCCAAATCCAGCCTCAGATACTTAACACAAAACTAGCCGTGTAACCTTGGGCAAGTCACTTAACCCCAACTGCCCTACCTTCCCCTCTCCAAAAACAAAAACAAAAGAAATAGAAACCAAAGGAAATAGTTAAATATGACAGAAAAAATCATAATAATAATAAGTAATTTAGGCAAATTATTTTGCCTCTTAGGCTCAGTTCCTTTGTCTGCAAAATGAAGAAGTTGGACTAATTCAACTTTAAGGTCCCTTCCAAGCTCCTGAAACTTTGATTCTGTAAACCAGTGAAGTAGATGGTGAAAAGATTGTCATCTCCATTTTACATATAAGGAGACTGAGGCTCAGAGAGATTAAGTGTTTATCCAGAGTGAAATAGTTATGGGTTCTTCAACGCTTCCAAGACTCTTTGATATACTGCTCTGTCTTTTATTGGAGATGACCCATGATGCCTTACTATTATTAAACCTTTTTTTTGTTTTCTTTTAACTGAGCTGAAATGTGCCTCCCATCAACCCTAGAAGAAAAGCAATCTGATGGAAGTTTGTGGCGTTGAGGAGTGAATAATAAGGGATAGGATTGCCTAAGGACATCAAAAAAACAGAAAAGGACTGATTTGTATAAAAAACATTTATAGTGGGTCTTTTTTGTGGTGGTGGCAAAGAATTAGAAACTAATTTGGGGAATGGCTGCAAAAAAACTATGTATTATGCAAAAGTAAAAATTATGGATGTAGGGGGCAGGTAGGTGGTCCAGTAAATAGAGCACCAGCCCTGGAATCAGGAGCACCTGAGTTCAAATCCGGCCTCAGACACTTAACACTTTACTAGCTGTGTGACCTTGGTCAAGTTACTTAACCCCAATTGTCCTGCTTTCTCTTCCCTCCTAAAAGCAAAAAAAAAAAAAAAAAAGAGAGAGAGAGATTATGGGTGTAATAGATACTATTGTGGTATAAGAAATGCCTAAAAGAGTGGTTTTAGAGAAGCCTAGGAAGACTTGTATGAACTGATGTGGAGTACAGTGAGTAGAACAAGGAGAACAATATATACAATAACAATGACATTGTAGAGACAAATAATTTTGATAGACTTTAAGAATTCTTACCATCATCACTGATGGTGAGCCCACCTCCTAATAGATCATGGATTCGTGGTGCAGAATGAGGCACATGTTTTTGGACATAAACTTTGGGAATTTATTTTGTTTGACCAGGCCTATTTGTTACAAAGGTTTTTTTATTCTTTTAAACAGGAGTATGGAAGAAGAGAAAACAAAATACTTGTTAATTGAAAAATTAAATAAAATGAAGATAAAAAACAAAGATAACAAGGGATAAGCTTAATCTGCTTAAAAGATGGTTATATTTTAAAAGAAGAGCTCCACTCATTTTTTTGATTGATTAGGAAAGACCTTTTTGAGCAACTCAGATGCTTGACAACTCTCTTGAAAGGTTGTAGAACTGAGTGGTACAAAGTCCTGACCCTTGAGTAGATGTAGAGAAAATAGGGTCCCACAGAGGGCATTTCTTGGACACGGAGGCAGGACATTAGTCGGTATTATTTGGTGATGACTTTCCGTAGTTTGCAAGGAACTTTACAAATATTATTTCATTTGATCCTTACAACATTGTGAGGTAGATGCTATAATTATCTGCATTCTACAGATGAAGAAACTAAGTCAGACCGAGGTTAAATGACTTGCCCAGAGTCACACAACCAATAAGGGGCAAAGTAGAATTTGAACTTAGTTCTTCCTGGTTCCAGGTCCAATGTTCTGGTTCCTAGGTACCACTTAATATCACCTTAGCCACAAATAACTAAGCCCCCCTTCCCCAGAATACTTAACTTAATGCAAAACACACATTTGCCATGCCCTTTATATGACCCGACTTCCCAGATCTCTGTACGTACATATTGTGCTCAGAACTTATGACTCAAGAATCAAGAAGAGAAGGGCAGTCAGTGATCATTTTTAAGGTTCTGTCAATCTTATTCAATATTTGTCCCTTTAAACCAGTGGTCCTTAACCTTTTTTTGTGTCACAGAGACTTTTGGCAGTCCGGTGAAACTTATAAACTCCTCAGAATAATGCTTTTTAAATGCTTAAAATAAAATGCATAGGATACAAAGGAAGTCAATTATGTTGAAATACAGTTATAAAAATATTTTTTAAAATACATTCACAGAACCCAGGTTAATAACCCCTGCTTTAAAAGTTCAAATTAAACTCTATTCCTGGGTGTATTTCCAGAGGATCTTATTTATATCTAAATGAATAGTTGCCCTATGGGATATCTAAATGACCAGGAGCTAGGTCTTAGCCATTACTATCCCTACATCCACCCCTCCATAGCATTTCTGGACTTTGTGGTGTTTCCTGTCTGTGTAAGAGAGTATGGGGGCACAAACCCTATCACCATAGCCTTCAGCCTTCCTCTTACAATTTTACTCTTGACCAGAACTCCAAAAAAGCTCTACCCTAGTTATTCTTGAGTGATGGGCAGGACAGCCCAATTCCCTACTCCATTAATTTAGGGAGGAAAGAAGGAAGGAAGGAAAGAAAGAAGGAGAGGGAGGGAGGGAAGGAAGGAAGTTAGGAAGGAAGGAAGGAAGGAAGGAAAGAAGGAGGGAAGGAAGGAGAGGGAGGGAAGGAAGGAAAAAGAAAGAAAGGATTTATTAAGTGCCTACTTGTACCAGGCATTGGTCCTTTCAACAACCCTGGGAGGTAGGTGCTGAGGAAACTGAGACATATGAGGTTAAGTGACTTGCCCAGCATCATACAGTTGGTTAAATGTCTGAGGTAGAATTTGAACTCAGGTCTTCCAGACTCCAGGCCCAGTGGCTCAATCCCCTAAGCCACCTAACTGCTTAACATTTATAAAGCACTTTAGGGTTTGCAAGGAACTTTACAAATATTATTTCATTTGATCCTCACAACATTGTGAGGTAGATGCTATAATTATCTGCATTCTACAGATGAAGAAACTGAGTGAGACTGAGGTTAAATGACTTGCCCAGAGTCACACAACCAATAAGGGGCAAAGTAGAATTTGAACTTAGTTCTTTCTGGTTCCAGGTCCAATGTTCTGGTTCCTAGGTACCACTTAATATCACCTTAGCCACAAGTAACTAAGCCCCCCTTCCCCAGAATACTTAACTTAATGCAAAACACACATTTGCTATGCCCTTTATATGACCCGACTTCCCAGATCTCTGTACGTACGTATTGTGCTCAGAACTTATGACCCAAGAATCAAGATCGAGCTTATTCCTCAGTTTTGTCAGGGCCACATTAAGTATCTCCAAAAAATATAGAACCATGACAACCATGCTTTCAGCTTCTTGAAAAAGCATTTTTGGCTGATGGTTGTAATTTTGGTTGTAATTTTATGGTTGTAATTTTGTCCAATGTCTAGAAGGGATGGTAAATAGTTGGTATTTATTTTCAAAGACGAAGTTAAAAAAAAGAGGCAGTTGGGTCATATTTGAATCGATTTATTTTCTAGTGACTAATTTTAGATTCGTGTGGATCTTAATTATTGCTTGCTATTTGAATATATGCATCTTCTGCACTTAAATCTTTTTTTTTTTCTTCCATGAGTCTTAATAGTGCTTGGCACATGGTTGGTGCTTAATAAATGTTTCTGATCAATCCAAGGATTTAGTAACAATATGGGGGTAAGAGTACTGATCTGAGTCAGGGGACCTGGGTTTGAATCCTACCTCTGATGCTTTTTAGCTGTGTGGCTGTCTTGATTAACTTCTCTGAGATTTATTTTCTTCATTGGTAAATAAATAACATCCTTAGTATCCACCTCACAAGGTTCTTTAAAGGTTAAATCAGATAATGTATATGAAGTACTTTTGTAAACTCTGAAGTACTATAGAAATCTCAGCTATTATTATTATTGGGTGATTCATAAACTAGCCTTTGGAATCCCATCAGCAGAGAAGACTTAACTCCCCCATCCTGTCAAGAAGGTTTGATAGCCTACTCTTCAGAAATCCTGCCATCTTGTCTCCCATCCAGAGCTTCAAAGTTAGAATGATTGAGTCTGATTATTTGGTTACAATCTGAATGATAGTAAGTTTGATGGATACGAGTGCAGTGGGGAGCAAACATACATAAAGGTGATATAGATGGTATATAAAGTTAGGGAAAGGGAATGTCATTATGGGGCAGTGCTCATCAAGAAAGACTTTTGGAGAAGGTGAGTCAAAGTGGCCTCACTGCTTTGTTTACAGTGCTGTGTTTATTAAATGCCTCTGGAATTGAATAGAAAATTAGATGAGTGGCTAAATCAGAGGATATGGATTGGAGAACCAGAAGAGATAAAGGAAAGAGAATGAATGAGAAGCATAGCCTCAAGCTGTATCCTGCTTGGAGAATGTCAGAATTGCTCCCTGGGTCCTGTGCTTGGTTTCTCAATCTCCACCCATTAGGGATTATAGTATTGATAGGAGAGGGGATGAAGATCACCTCATTCTGTCCTTCCTTGATTTTCACGTAGCAGCACATTAATTTTGTCCTCTTAACTGATTTTCTATGTACTAGGGTATTTGGCCCTACACTGTAGTTTCTCAGACTTCTCTTATCATAGAAACACATAATTTTTGAGCAAGTTTAATTCATACGTAGGAGGAGATGCATTTTAGTAGAGAATAGGCTCCCATTCCCTACGTTATAAGTGGTCAAAGGATATGAACAGTTTTCAGAAGAAGAAATCAAAGCTATTAATAGTCATGAAAAAAATGCTCTAAATGACTAATAATTAGAGAAATGCAAATTAAAACAACTCTGAGGTACTACCTCACCCCCATCATATTGGCTAACAGGACAGAAAAGGAAAATGACAATGTTGGAGGAGATATGGAAAAATAGGGACACTAATGCACTGTTGGTGGAGTTGTGAAATGATCCAACCATTCTGGAGAACAGTTTGTAAAACTGTGTAAAACCCCATAGGTCAAAAATATTTATAGCAGCTCTTTTTGTGATGGCAAAGAATTGGAAATTTAGGGGATGCCCCTCAATTGGGGAATGGCTAAACCAGTGGTTCTCAACCTGTCGGTCGTGACCCCTTTGGGGGTCAGAACAACCCTTTCACAGGGGTCATAGGGGTCGCCTAAGACCATCGGAAAACACATATTCCCGATGGTCTTAGAAACTGAGACACTGTTCCTCTCTCCGTCTCCAGGCGGATCTACCCTCGTGCCGATACACCCACATACGAGTGTTAAAGGGTCGTGGCATTAGGAAGGTTGAGAACCACTAGGCTAAACAATTTGTGGCTTATGATTGTGATGGAATACTATTGTGCTCTAAGAAATGATGAGGAGAATGGTTCCAGAAAAACCTGAGAATATTTAAATGAAGTGATGCAAAGTGAAGTGATCTGAACCACGAGAACATTGTATACAGTAGCAGCAATATTGTACAGTGATCAGCTGTGAAAGACTTAGCTACTCTGACCAATACAATGATCCCAGACAATTCTAAAGGACTCGTGTTGAAAAATACTACCCCCCCTCCAGAGAGAAAGCTGATGAACTCTGACTGTGAACTGAAGCACATTTTTTCCACTTTTTTCACTATCTTTATTTTTCTTTCCTTTTTAAATTGCAACATGGCTAATATGGAAATATGTTTTGCATGACTTCACATGTATAATAGGCAGGTGGGGTAGGGGCTGAAGGGAGGGAGAACATTTTGGAATTCAAAATTTTTAAATGAATGTAAAAAAGAAAAAAATAAAGTATGACATACCAAAAAACAAAAACAGAGAGGAGGCTCAGCTACTAATGTATTCTGCCATTGTTATTAATAGGCATAGGGATAGAGTCAACAAGATCTGGGTTCAAATCCTGCTAGGAATACTTATGAATAAGCGATTTAACTTGAACCTGAACTTCCCCATCAGTAAAATGGGACTTACATATACATGCAGTACTAGCCACACAGGGTAGTTGTAAGGCTTAAATGAGAGAGCTCATGTAAAGCACTTTGTAAATTTTAAAGCTTATATTGGTTATTATTACTTATAAGATATACAACTCTGGTCGAGCTACTTTACCTCCTTGGGCCTCAGTTTCTTCATCCATACAGTGATTAGACTGAGCTCTATGACCTCTAAAGTCTTTCCCAGCTTTTTCGTAGAACTTGGTGAAAGATTTTGTTGTACAAAATAAGGACTTTGGATGTGGCCTAAAGTATAAAAAGAAGTCTCTCTGGTATTTAATCTCCACCTTTTTCTTTATTTCCCCAATGCTTTTCCCTTTGAGTGTGATGAGTGAATTATCCTATAATCAAGTCCAGAAAGAGGGCGGGAGTGAAAGAGAGATCTCTCTTCCTGGCTGGGTGACCGTGGGCTGGCTAACAGTGACTCCTTGATTTCAGGTGCTCGTTGGGGCTGTGAAGCAGCTGTTTCCTGAATTTGAGTTCATGTGGCTGGTGGATGAGGCAAAGAAGAACTTGCCTCTGGAGTTAGACTTCCTCAATGAAGGGAGAAATGCAGAGAAAGTGGCCAAAATGCTTAAACGCTTTGAGTTCTTAAAGGTAGGAATGAGGGAGAGGATGAGTGCCAAGTGGTCTAAATGAGAAAGGTGCTGGGTTCAAAGTGAGGCGATGACTTCTCATTGTGAATTGGCTACTGACATCCCCCTAGGAAGATTCGTTTACCCTCTCTTGGCCTTGTAAAATGGAAAAATCCTTCTTAAGATAATGAATAAATTAATACTTGGGAAGCAGATTTGAGTCCTTGTAGAAAAGACTCTAAATTAGTCATTCTTAGCCATTTTGTATCATGGTCCCTTTTCAGCAATCTCTGCTTAGAAGGTTCCCTGTATCTGAAATATCTTTTTTTTTTTTTTTTGGCTCTCTTCACCTGTCACATTCCTACTCATATATATTAAAGCTCATTTGGAATACCAGCTTTTCCCCTCATCCCCTGGTCAACAATAACCTTCCCCCTCAGACTTTTTACACTTGATTTTGAGCTACTTTATTGTATTTATCACATAATATTGTATTTTTTTTGCAGTTTAAGTTTTTATTTTGATAAAATCAGAATAGGTAGTACATTCAGTTCTGGCATCTAAATTAATATGATAAGCAATTACTAAATCTGTGGTAAAAAGGAGCAGCTAGGTGGTATAGTGGGTAGAGTGCTGGGCCTGGAGTCAGGAAGACTTAGCTTCATGAGTTCAAATGCAGTTTCAGACACTTACTAACTCTGTGACCCTGAGCAAGTCATTTAACCCCATTTGCCTCAGTTTCCTCATTTATAAAATGAGTTGGAGAGGAATATGGTGACCCGCTCCAGTATCTTTGCCAAGAATACCCCCAAAATGAGGTCACAAAAAGTCAGACACAACTGAAATGAGTAAGCAGCAACAACAATGTTTAAGGCTCTGTACTAGACTCTGGGGGCACAAAGACAAAAGACAAAACTCTAAGAGTTCGTATTCTCCTGGGGGTGTGAGGTGTTGAGGAAGAGGGATGACTGGAAACATTCTCAGGCAGAAGTTGGGATTTAACCTGAGTCTTAAGGAAGGCATGATTGTAATTATTAGCTTGGAAAATTCAGCTCAAGGAAATGAAGATCTCTCTTGCTCTGGACCAAGCTATCTTTATGAGAATTAGCATTTTGAGAAGTGGTCTTTATTTCTCACCAAGATCATTCAGAAGAGATGAGAATGCTTCAAGAGGTGTCTATCCTTGCCATTCAAAAAGTCTATGGATTTGCCATCAGAGCTGAAAAAGCCAGACCTATGATGATTGTCATTGTCTGGGAGGAGAAGCAAAACTAATTACCCAGGAGCTGAATTCTACTTTTGTCTTGGGGTTGCGTGTGCATTTTGGAAGAAACAGGAAAATACTTTTACCAGGGAAAAATTCAGATTGCTATGTGTGCTCTGGGCTAGATATGTCCAGATGTCCTCTCTCTGGTGGTTGGTAACCACCAGTCTGTTTGGCTGGCCTTCCTTTGGCTGCTTGTGTGGATAGAAATATAGAGTTCTTCCTATCCATCCAGATCCAGACAATTGGATAGAACCCCTGGGGAGCAGCCCTGAAATCACCATAGGTCAGCTAAAAACTGGTTTCCACAAAAAACACACACACACCTTGGAGCAAGCAGGGTGCCCATCAGAGCTGTTACTAGGAAACTGACAAGTAGAACCCTCTACTGTCCCCATGGAAACAGCCAATCACATACCAGCTGGGGCCAGAAAGCCATAACTGTACTGATGATGTAATTATAATAATAGTACTGCTTAAGGGAAAAAAACCCAAGGATGCCAAATGGATAAATAATTAATCTACTGACTTAAACCGTGGCTTCCAAAACATGAACACTACCCCAAAGACGGTAGCGGAATTCAGCTCCTGAGTAATTAATTTTGCCTAAGCACATAACAAGTGGGAAGTGAATTTTGTGCTGTGAACCCAGTTGAGCTCTTAAAGCCGGAGATAAATTGTTTTTATATACTGGCATCTCATTGAAACATCTGTGAGTAATTAAGCCTCAGCAAAGAGTTTACCTCTCGGTGTGTGAGGCATCTTCCCATGCTTATGTTGGGTTTAATAACTGCCTTAGTTCAGTGCAATAAATCTCAGAGTTACACACACCTTCCAAATACACAAGGGGCAGGGAGCTTAAGGGGAAGTTGAGCAGAATGGTTACAATCTGGGAGATTAATATGCATCTGGTCTACGCTGGTTAACCACAATTTGGGACTGGCAGAAGATGATGACTAGAGAATTGGGGGACAGAGATGAGAAGACTTATCATAACTCCAGAATATGGACAGAATAAGAGATGCGTCAGGGAGAAGCCAAGGTGAATGCTCCATGGTGGGGGGGATGGGGAGGGAAGTGTCCTTATCCTTAATTAAACAGTAATTACTGGCAAATATCTGGATTTCCAGAATATTCTTTATAGTAAATGTCTTTGCTCAGCTTCCCAAAGAGATTTCAGTGATCTCGAGAGAATTCTCTAAATTAATTTTCATTCACCTTAATTTAACAACAACAAAAATCAATAGAAGCCAGGAGGCATTTTGGAAAAAGGACAACCGTAGGGAAGTAAATGAAAAAATGATAAGTATTATAGCTCTTAAAAAGCTGAGAATCACTGCTCTATGTTATGGGACTGAACATTTCAGAAATCCCTAGTTATTTCATGTTCCTCTCTTTGTTCAGAGGACAAATTTTCAATGGAGAGTCCCAAACTCCTTGGAAGTGAATTTCCTAAAAGGTCTTTGAGGGCGTGCTAATTCACTGCAAATTTAGAACCATCTCCGCTCCAAATATTCATATGGACTATTTGTGCCCTGTGCCTGACCTGAGCTCGTATGGAACTGATCAGCCACAGCTGGATACACCATATCTTGACCGCAACATAGTGAAGTCATTTTGTTCCTCTTCAAGAATGAAGAATAGAGCACTGGCGCTGGAGTCAGGAGGACCTGAGTTCAAATCCGATCTCAAACCCTTGACTCACTTACTAGCTATGTGACCTTGGGCAAGTCACTTCACCCCAATTGCCTTGCCTTCCCCCCTCCAAAAAGAAAAAAAAAGAATGAAGGATAACAACAAATTCACTACTGGTGGAGCTGTAAATTAGTTCAACCATCTTGAGAAATTATTTCCAACTATACAAGAAAAACTACAAAATTGTTTCTACTCAATTATTTGATGATCCTTTTACTAGATTGTACCTCAAGGAGGTTATTGACAGATACATAAGATCCATCTGCACAATAACGTTCATTATAATAACTTGATTTGTAGTAGCAAAAAGTTAGAAACAAACTATGTGCCCAACACTTAGAGCAAAGTTTCTTAACTTAGAGCCCCCAGGTGGGCTGTGAATAGATTTCAGGGGATCTCTAAACTTGGATGTAAAAAAAAAAATCATCTTTCTTTGTACTATAATTGATTTCCTTTAAATATGTTTTGCATAATTTCACATGTGTAATTGGTATTACATTTCTTGCCTTCTCAATAAGTGAGGGGAATAGTAGGAAGGGAGAGGATTTAGAACTCAAATTTTTTTTTGTTTTTTTTTTTTGGAGGAGGGAAGGCAGGGCAGTTGAGGTTAAGTGACTGAGTGACTTGCCCGAGGTCACATGGATAGTGTTAAGTCTCTGAGGCTGGATTTGAACTCAGGTCCTCTTGACTCCAGGGTTGGTGCTCTCTTCACTGCACCACCTAGCCACCTCTGGAACTCAGATTTTAAAAAAAGATTAATAATCTTTTTTAAAATAGAAAAACCTATAATTGGTTTCCTTTGTAAGCCTGTGTGTTATATGCTATTCATTAAGAGCATTATTCTGTGGAGTCTGTAGGCTTCATCAGATTGCCAAAGGGTTCCATAACACAAGGACTTAAAATCCTTGGCATAGAGCATAGGTAAAAAGAAATCGAGGAATTTAAATATACTAGAATATCACTGTGCTCATGAGAAATAGTGAAAATGAAGAATTCAGAAAGACATTAACTGTGGGCATGAGGGGGTAATCTTTTTACTTTCCAGCACTGCGGGTAACTTTCTAAGGATGTAAGTTACGCATCTGTCTGTATCTGTGGAAGGGGGTTTCTATGGAGGGAAGTTTCTTATGCTGATGGAATTTTTTATCATCTTCCTCCCACTTCTAAATCCCCCCTCCCCCAAAAAATTGCATGTATTTTCAGTTACAATCACTTTTTTGTGATTTTTTTTTTTTTTTGGCCTACCTACTTTAAGAAAATGTAATTTTTTGGAGATTTGTTTAGTTTTTTTCTCCTGTGGCAAAAGAACAATTTAAGAAGAAAAAAAAGCCTATTATAAAGATGTATTTGTATGAGGATGGGTATCAGATTTTTATAAGTCCGGCTGATAATTGGAAATATGTGGATTTGTAAACTTGCTCAAGTTAAAAAAGGGAAGAATGTGACACTTTTTTTTTTCTGTTGTAGACATGTGGTTTAGTATCTAGTAAGTAATTTGAGCTCTGTATAGGAAGGCACCACAGTATGCTTCCCCCCAAAGTAAGCTTATGATTCATAGATTTTGATCTGGAAGGGGGCTTCAAGGCCATCTAGCCCAACTCTCTTATTTTTCAGATGAGGAAACTGAGACCCAGAGAGATTAAGACACTTGCCTAATATCCCATAAATAATAAATAGCAAGACGTGAAATTTGGACTCAGGTCGTCTGTCTCCACAGCCACTGATCTTTTCACTATTACATGATTTCTACCTAAAAGCCTTCCTTTGGTGGGGTTCTTCCTTTTTTCTTTTTCATTTTGTTTTTGTCTTTACTTTTTTGAGTTTCAGAGATGAAGATATCTTAGAAATCATCTTGTCCAACCTCTTCATTTTACAAATGAGGAAACTGAGTCACAGAGAGGTTAAAAGACTTACTAAAACTGTACAGAATCTTAGGCTATAAAACCAGACGGGACCTTAGGCATTATCTAGAACTGCAAAGATATAAAGGGAGTTCGTTTAATCCAACTTGTCCATGAAGAGAAATACCCTCTGAAACACCTTTGACAAGTACTCATTCAGCCTTTGCTGGAAGACTTCATTGATAAGGAATTCACTGCTTCCTGAAAAAAAAACCTCATACCTTTGGACGTCCTGGATCATTAGGAAGTTTTTCCGTATATCAAGATAAACTTATCTTTCTGTAACTTTCACTCTCCTATTTTACCCCTTCTGTTGTCTAGGGTTAGACAGAATAAGCCATATCCCAGTTTCACTGATAGCTCTTCAGATGTTTGAGGACAGATACCGTTTTCCCCCAAAGTCTTTTCTTCATCAGATTAAACACTGCCTGGTCCTTCATCTGAACCTGCTATGGTATCATCTCCAATCTTCTCGTGGTCCAACCTGTTGTATAGATGATAAAACTTACTGGCCCAAGAAGGGAACTAATTTACCCAAGGTCACGTTTTTGGACTTTCTCTTATTACCTTTGCTGTTAATCAGGAAGTTTGACAGAGACAACATGAGAAGGAATGGCAGCCTAACAAAGACACTGGGGTCAGTGCCCCTCAACTGATACCAGGCTCCTATCCCTCTGCCTCTATCTCTCTTTGGGGCAAGGCTCTTGACCTTCCCTAAGTCTGTCAAGCCAATTTTCTCTTGACTAAGCAGTGAGCAGTTTCACATTTTACAGACACTTCAGTGTCACATCTACTGAGAAGCACTTCTAGTTCTCCCTGAGTTTCCATGACAAATCCTCTTATTTCCTGCATTTAATATTTCTGTCATTTTTAAATGTAACAGGCTGAAGTGAGGGGATACATTCTGCCCATCAGGATGCAGGAAGTTGTGTTTGAAAAGAAACTGGGTTTTAGGGGGAAAGATAGACAAAGTGCAGAATGTGTGATAGCAGACCATATCTGAACAATTGATGGGCCTGGTTAAGAACCCAGAATCTCTCAAATCTCTCATTTTCTCTTTATGTTCAGTGCTATTTATCTGGCACTTTCTGAAGTTTAGTTCTAGGGTTTTAGTTTTCTCTTTCCAAAGTCTCAGGATCTCAGGTAGAGGTTTCCAGTGTAGGTTTAGATCTGGCAGACACCTTATAAGCCATTTTCTACAGCCTCCTCATTTTACAAATAGAAATGAGGTTAACAGACTTATCCAGGGTCACACAGGTAGTAAGTACAGTTATCCCTTCCATTTCGTAAGAGCTAAGAGCACGACACTCCTGCTATCTGGAAAATCCATGTAAAATGTTTTGACCCTCCATTTGTACCAGAGAAGTCTGATTACTATGGTATTAAAAGATAAAATATATTGATATTATACAATACTATACATATATTTTGTGCATTTCTGAGTTTTTAAACTTTTTCTGTGTCATCTGCTGGCCTTCACCTTGTCATCTGTAACTTCCACGAAACTCCAGAAAAATTCCAGTTTAATTTCTTATGCTGACCCACAATATATCAAAACCATGGTGAGGAAGTCACAGTGTGAAAGGGATAATGGTAGCAGAGCTAAGATTTGGACACCAGACCCTGGACCTCTTACTCCAAAGAGAGCAGGCTCTCTACTACGCCATACTGACTCCTTAATAGTTTCACCCAAATGAATGGGAGGGAAGAGTTTAAAAAGAAAACATTTTCTTGTTATCTGAAAACTATGGAAAACATTGTAATTCTTCAGTAAAACATGCCAAGTATAAATTTTAAGCTTCAGGGGCCATAGAAAACCACTTCTTTGGACACAAGGCTAGGGTTTCAATTTGCAAAATAATAATAGTAAGGGAATTATTCATGATATGTCACAGGCCTGGCTTGAGTTAGAAGCCTTCAGGTAGAAAGGAGCACCTCACATTGGTTAGCTCATTTGTACTCAGAGTATTTCATGGCATCTTAGGATAGGCATTATTTTTCCCATTGGTAACACCAAGATTTGGATATATTAAGTGACTTGCCCAGTTACAGTGGGAAGCATACTCTGTACCTATTGCATGGTTTACTTCCTTGAGCTCTTTCTAATTTTGCCTTTCTTGGCTTCTCCCTTTCTTCCCACAAGACCAAAGGATGGGAGGGGCTAGTTTATGAGTTGGAATCAACCTTTCTGTCAGGCCCAAGGCCAGGGCAAAACTCCCCAGTGTTTAAAAAGGAAGAACTTGGGGCTTTTACATTGCAACCAAAAGCCTTCATCTCTAGCTTCCTGATCTTGGTGACACCTGGAGAAGGCATAGCCAAGACAGCCCTACACCAGACGATCTTGAAAACATTGAGGAATCACTATATAAACTATCTCAGAGAAGGAAATTATTCCAAAAAAATAGAAAAAAAACCACAGATGATATTAATATTTCTAGAACATGATTGTGAGAATTTCAATAACAATGACCTCTATGTCTACCTTTTATTTCATCATTAATTTTTTTTTCCTTGCTCCTTTGGATTTCCTTCTCCCTTACCCCTTCTCTCCTGCCCCCAGCCCTATCTGACCTTAGTTTAATTAAGGACTATATCTCCCAAGAGAACCCATAGCACCCATCTGCTGTCTGGGCTACCTTGGAGCCCCAGGGACTCATTGGAGTGTAGTCCTCATTTCTGAGGGAAGAGAAAGAGAATGCAGGAAAAGGGAAGCAAGGCCTAGTTCTCTTTGACTGCTGCAGGTTCATCCTTAGGGCTGGCCTCCCTTCAGTCCCAGACAGTGAGAGGGAAGTGGAATGAAGTCTCTGGTAACTGAGTCTTTAATGGTCCCCTGTGCCTACTTTCTTATTGTGACAAAATTGTTATGACAGTTATCTCCATGTGTGTAAAGGATGTCTTTGATGAAAATGAAAGAAAGGAGTCTTTATAAGATACCACCTCTTCAAACAATTACAAGATTCCACTGTGTTTCTTATTTGTTGACCAAAAAAAAAGCATTTGACCCCGTAGGGTGGAATGCAACCTTAAAGACTCTTAGAAATATCAGAGGTGTCTGCCAAGGTTGTGACATCCAGCTGTTGCAGTGGAAGGAGCCAGTATTATTCCTCATTTCTACCCCCTCTTCTATTCTGGAAAGGAGTGAAGCTGAATCCTCCCCCAGGGCCATTTTAGGATATGACTTTCTCTTTGGACACTACCCTCTCATATCTGCCCACCTCTTTTTTCATTTCAGGGGCTGGAGATTTAATCCTCCATACCTTGTAACAACAGTTACCTCACTTTTAACCTAGGAGCAATATAACGGCCCTCAACTCCATGTGGTCTCTTACTCTGCTATATTATGGAGATTCTATCAGACAAAGGACAGCGAGGCTGTGCAGTAGTTAGGGTGCTGGCCCTGGAGCCAGGAGGACCTGAGTTTAAATTTGGTCTCAGTCACTCACTAGCTGTGTGACCTTGGACAAGTCACTTAACCCTATCTGCCTCAGTTTCCTCATTTGTAAAATGAGCTGGAGAGGGAAATGGCAAACTGCCCCAGTATTTTTGCCAAGACAACCTCAAATTGGATCATGGAGAGTTGGATATGACTGAAACAACTGACCAACAAGAAAAGACAAAATCCATTTAAGTAAGTTCCTAACATTTATACAAGGTTTAGTTTTAGTTTGTATATTTCCAGCTAGCCCCTTGTTTCCTCTACTCCCCTTTTCTCAGCATTCCTGCACCCTATAGACATGCAAGACAAACCTTCCTGGCCAATATTTGTATGGAACAGAATCAGGGTACAGTTAGCATCTTAGATAAAAAGAAATAAGAAAATAATATGTGGCAGCATCTGTTATTATACAGATATAGTAAGAGGTGGTTGTGGAAATAGTAGAAGTTTAGAAACATAAGTCTTTAAAGAGGTGAATCTTTAAAGAATCTTTAAAGAGGTGAGTATAACTGGCAATTTGAATCCCAGTTCTTTGTTCTAAAATGCCAACAGGGACCTAATGATCCCCTGTAATCTTTTCCATCTGTCTCATATCTCAACTCTCATTTATCTGTTTCCAGAAATAATTATTTCTGTCTCATTAATAGCCAGTTATTAAAATTGGAGAGACCCAAATTTTTTCCCCGTTTTATTTTCTTTTCTGAAGCTCAGTCTCTCAAAAGGACTGGGCTGATGGAAGATAGGATTAACATTCTTGGTATTGTTATTTTACCCAACTAGATCAAACTTCTAATCTAAAATGAATTCCTGCTTGTGTTCTGTTCTAGCTAATTTGGGTGGAGAGAGAGATCCTCAGTCTAGGTTGCCTAAGACTGTAGGTAGTCTGGGTGTTCAGGTAGTCTCTTTGTCCAAGAGTGATATGATGTCACTCACCCAGCCCCTCATTGGAGTGACCCCACTTCTTTTTGTAAAGTTAATCTATCATTAATCAGTAACCAATCAGAGTTGATTGCTACCTTCTGAAACACCTACTTTCACAAGGGCATATAAACCGTGAGCCCGCTATCATGATGATCTTTGGTCCAAGAGAGAGACAGCTTAATGACCATTCCTTTTATTAATAAAATTCTAGCATTATAAATAAAATTATTAATTACCCAGACATTATGTCTCTTGAACTTTTTAAAATGTCATGCTATCATTGTCTTTCTCTTTGTCCATCACCCCTCAGCTACTAGCTTTCTCTTCTGATCATTTATTTCATTAAGTCCCAGGTAGGGGCTAAGGATGCTACCTCCTCCACTGCTTCTTCTCTTGCTCTGTTCATACATTCCCAGCACCTTCTGCCCACTCTACTCTCTTGAAGATTGTGACTAAAATCATTCTTCCAACTCAAAGATCTTAGGAGTCTACATTTTTACTCAGGACTATGAGGAAGAGAGGTCCCTCTGAACTATAAATCCCAGAGTGTCGGTCAGCTTTCAAACTCCTGTTGCAAGGTCCTACGGGATTTTGTTTCAAAAACAACCATATCAACAACAGTGTTCAAAGACCTTCTGATTGTTCATTTCAAATGAATCACAGTGTTTAGATGGAAGGAAGGATTCTTCCTAGCTGTTGAGATCCCCTAAATGCTCCTATTTAAATGCACTTGTTATATCAAACTGCCACAAACAATAAAAGTCTCTGCAATGAGATGTATCATTATTTAAAAGAGTTTGTTATAAACAGTACTCACAGAAACACACACACACACACACACACACACACACACACACACACACAAGCTAAATGAATGAGAAATGCCTTTTGTCCAGACTGTGACATACAATTGAATAACCTTGCTATTGAGTTAGAACATTAGCACATCAGTAGGACAAACACTGCAGATAGAAATAGGTTGAGCCCATAATTGAATTAGGAAGATGAAAGTAGGCTGCATTGCATTTGGGAAATTATGCAGCACTTTTAACAGTTCTAAACTGCTTCCAGGTGCAAAGATCTCCCCTTCCTCCTCTTATCAGTACAAATGTTCTCCCAGTGATATGCTTTGGTTGCAGATCCCAGACCATAACAACTTATGAGGAATTAAATTTGTGGGTGACCCAGAAGGCAATGGAAAAACACATGTCATACTCTAGCAAACTATGGCATATTTCTGATGATTAATTAACCTATGTTCAGGAAGTGGTATAAAGGATATCATTGAAGAAAGGTACAGTCTGAAGGGAAAGTGAACTAGTCATTGGCTCAAACAAAATATTACACATAGATAGCCTGAGTATTCCAGTGTTACTCTTGAAATGTAAAAAGGCCTAAAAGAAGTCCTTCAGCATATTGGGTAGATCCTCTGTGGGGTATCTTTGGAAGAATCATAGTAGACAAGAAGGAATGGATCTGTTGCAGTCTATACCCTTGATGGGAATACTCACATCCTTGAGATCGACGATCTGATGAAGTTTTGAAGCCTGATGGCTTAATGGATAGAATACTGGACTTGCAGTCTAAGTTCAAAGCCTACTCTCTGAATCTCAGGTTCTTCATCAACAAAATTTGGAATGTAGATGGTCTCTTTGTTCTCTTTCTATTTAAAAGCTATAGGCCTGTGTTTACGCTTGGATGTGTTTACATAAGGATTTGCAGTGATAACATGAGCCTAGATGAAATTTAGCTTCTCCCCGAGCTCAGAGGAAATCTGTAGTTGGACTAGCTGTAAAATATCAGTTCCATTCTTGACATTTTATTGTCCTTAGAGTCTTTGGGGGGAAAATGGAAGAGTGGGAACCTGGGAACCTTTGGTAGAGTCTTAGTGTCAGTATCTGGCTCCCTTGCAGAGTCTTCCATCCCTTATACAACATTTCCATTCAGACCCCATGGTAAAGTCTTTTTTAAAAAATAGTTCCATTGTATAGATAGAGAAACTGAGGCAGACATATTAGACAATGTGTCTGAAGTTGCTCATTGTTGTTATTGTTGTTCAGTCATGTCTGACCCTGTGACCCCCATTGGGGGTTTTCTTGGCAAAGATACTGGAGTAGTTTGCCATTTCCTTTTCCAGCTCATCCTACAGATGAGGAAACTGAGGCAAACAGGGTTAAGTGACTTGCCCAGGGTCATACAGTTAGTAAGTGTCTGAGGTGAGATTTGAACTCAGGTCTTCCTGATTCCAGGCCTGGTGCTCTTTCCATTGTACTACCTTAGCTGCCCTACCCCTTCAGTGAGATAAATCTAAAAGTTGAGAATTTCAGGTTTCCAGTCCTAGGTTACGTTCCACAGTAGTGTCTGAAAGTTACCAATGGGTAATGGTGGATATTCCTCTTCTAGTACTGAAAAGGGACCATCATAATGGGAATGTGGAGTCAAGCTAAAGGGGAAGACAGTTAAAAATACCCTTTTACCATGATCTAGTATCTCTGTATCTTGTTCCCCCACCAGTGATGTTGAATTTTCCTCCTTTGCTGACTCAGTATTGCCTCTTTTGATCTCTCCATAGAGAGAGAGACCTTCCATTTTTCTGCTCACTGTGTCCCATTGGAATCTCCTCTTACGACCTTCATTTGTTCCCCCAAATGCTACCTGACCATTCTCTGTCCTGTTCTAGGTCCCTCGTATTTACTGGGAGCTGTCAACTCGACGAGTCCTCCTGATGGAGTTTGTAGAAGGTGGGCAGGTCAATGATAAGGCTTACATGGAGAAGAACCACATTGATGTCAATGAGGTAAGAAGAGCATGTTGAATGTGAGAAGGCAAGGCTTTTTTTTTTTTGGCCCAGGGTGGCCAATTTAGAGCCATACATAGAGTCAGAGCTGGAGACCCTTCTGCTTTACATTACTGAACTGTTGCATGAAGAATGAACATGACAGGTGTATCAAGACCCTCAATGGGATTCTGAGGTCAAATTGGAAGATGTGATTTATTTCACATTTCACATAGGGGCTCTTTCAGCTCCCCAGGGCAGAGGGGCTCTACACAGAGGCTTTCTCTCTCTCTCTCTCTCTTCAAAAATAAGAAGGAACATTGTAATCATTAAGGCGTTTCTTGCCCCCTGTCCTGCCCTGCTATTTTTCCTTCTGAAAGGTAAGCATTGATCTCTCTTTACTTGCTACTGATGAGCCACAGATCCAACTAACTACCAAAGAACAATGGCATGAAATCAATTGGGCATTGCCCATTTGTTCTTCTCTGGAGTCCAGAGACAGTCTCTCTTCTTTCCTTACTTCCATAGCAGAACTTTTGAGACAGCAGGTGAAAAAAGGAACCATAGGTTTGAGGGGTTTCTACTGGGGTTGAAGAAGTTAGGCTAACAAAGCTTCTGTGGATGGATCTGGGACATTAGTCGCATAAAGCAAGGCTGAGTGTCTCCTGCAGCATCCTTGACCTTGTCAACTTGGAACTATTGCCTCTAAAGCCTGGTTCTTGGGAGTGTGGGTAGAGAGTTTGAGATCAGTGGGTCCATCCAGTCTTTCCTTCTCTATCCATGGTTGTTTGCCCAGCCAGGCTAGCCACTTTATTACCAGAGATTGTTGCATAGGATCTTGTTTTAATGTCCTTGTAGTTTTGTGTACTCATGACAGCTATGTGGCACAGTGGTTAGAATGCTGGGCCTGGAGTTGGGAAGACCTGAGTTCAAATCTGCCATCAGACACTTACTAGCTTTGTGACCCTGGGCAAGTCTCTTAACCATGTTTACCTCAGTTTCCTTATCTGGAAAATGAGCTAGAGAAGAAAATGGCAAACCGTTCCAGTATCTTTGCCAAGAAAACCCCAAATGGGGCCATGAAGAGTCAGACATGACTGAAACAACTGAATAACAGCAAAAATTTTGTATATGGAGCAGCAAAAGCTACTCCAGTATGAGTTGTACTTGCATGACCATTAAAGGGAACCTGAGAGGTTGGAGCATCATCCTAACAATAGCCCTTCACAGCCTGGCCCCGTCTTGCTTTTCCAGATTTCTTATATTTTACTCCCCTCCACATACTCTGTGATCAATGATACTGGCCTGTTGCTGTTCCTTGTACACTATACTTCATCTCCCATCTCTGGGCCCTTGCACTGGCTGTGCCCCCTGCCTAGATTGCCCTCCTTATTCATTTCCACCTCTTAGTTACCCTAGCTTCCTTCAGGACTCGGCTCATATCCCACTTTCTCTATACTTTTCAGGTCTACCCTCCTTCCCTTCCTCTTGTCATTGCTTCCTCTCTAAGATTATCTTCCATTTATGCTCTGTATAGCCTGCATTTCTCTTTTCAGGTAGGGACTTTGTTTTTGCCTTTCTTTTGATCCCCAGCCTTTAGCACAGTGCCTGGCACAAAGTAAGCCCTTAATAAGTGTTTGTTGACTGACTACAACTATAGAGATATGGTGTAAGTGACAGGAATAACTGATGCCCACTGTGACCTCTCCCTCCTTACTAGTGTGCACTTCCCCCAGTACGTGTGGGAAATTATCCCAGACCTTGTCTTCAGTGGGAAGAGAAGGCAGGAGAAGAATGAAGAGTGAGGGGACATGATAGAAGAAATCTTAGGCCAAAATCACAGAATCATTGTATCTTGGAGTTAGAAAGACCCTCAAAGATCATATAATCCAGACACAATCTGGGAAGGAATCCTTTCTAGAACATCAGGGGAAAACTTTCTAAGATTAATCAGGGCCCAGTCTCCCAAATCCTCCTGATGTCAGACCCTAACTAGGGGCCATCCCAGTGGGAACAGGGAGATGCTGCCCTGCTGGGCAAAGAGAGGAAAGGGTATATTCTGCATGTGCTGACTAGCTTCTTTCCATGAGCACATCTAACCCACCGTTCTTTGGCCTGCCGGGATGTCCGGGGCAAGCTGAGCACATAGACATACCTCCACCCTTACATACACACAAACAGTTTCACTTGCACTTAGACACGTCCACTCACTCCCTTGCCACCTGTATAAATAATCCCTAGTTTGGGTGGGGGGAAAGGAAGGTAGCTTTGGCTAAGCTCAGTTTTTTCTAGGCGACCTCAAAGGTGGGCTGAAGCTCTCCTGTCTTGGAAAGGGGAAGGATCCCCAGGCCCTCCCTCCTTTTCCAAACAGGTTGGTGACATTTACTTAATTCCTGCTCTGGCAGGATTATCATTAAAGCTGCTCCCAAAGCATGTTAATCTCTCTGCATCCTCACTGGTGCAAGGCTGTAATGGCATTTAATCGGAGGAGGCTTTGATTTTTAAAGACAAATGCAAACACAACACGATCTGTTAGTGGTGCTGTTGCTTGTTCCTGACCAAGAGTGTTTGCTGCTGGCTGTCAAGCTGATACTGGGATATAGAAGTACAGTGTAGAGAGCACAAGTTGCTCTTTACACATCCAGATGCATTAGCAGTCAAAAGACTTGGGTACAAATCCTGGCCCTACCACTTGTTACTTCCATGACCTGGTGTAATTCATATTTCACCCAGCCTCTCTGGGTCCCGGTGCCTCATCTGTAAGCTGAAGGGGTTAGACTGGGTGGTTTCTGAGGTCCCTCCTAGATCTAAATCTGTGATCATGTCAATTATGGTTCAGACACATGGGGAAGTGGGGTTTGGAGGAAGAGCAGACTGAGATGGGTAATTATCATAGTTTGTTGTTGCTGTCGTTCAGTCACATCTAACTCTTTGTGACCCCATTTGGGGTTTTCTTGGCAAAGATACGGAAGTGGTTTGCTATTTCCTTCTCTAGTTCATTTTACAGATGAGGAAACTGAGGCAAAAAATGTTTACGTGACTTGCCCAGGATCACAGTCAAGTAAGTGTCTGAGGCTGGATTTGAACTCAGGAAGATGAGTCTCCCTGGTCCTAAGTACAAGGCTTTATCTACTCTGCCACCTAGCTTCCCTGCATCATAATAATAGCTAGAGTTTTTAAAGTGCTTTAGGGTTTACAAGATGCTTTACCTGTGTTATCCCATTTGATCTTCACAACAACCTGTGAGGTAGGTGCTATTATTATTCCCATCTTACAGATGGGGAAATTGTGGCCTGAGAGAGCTTAAATCACCCACCCAGGATCATACAGCTAGTAAGAGTCTGGGGCTGTAGGGACAGCTAGGTGGCTCAGTCAATAGAGTATTGGCCCTGGAGTCAGGAGAACCTGAGTTCAAATGTGGCCTCAGACACTTAATACTTACTAGCCCTGTGACCTTGGGCAACTCACTTAACCCCAACTGCCCTGCCTTTCTCCTACCAAAAAGCCAAAAAAAAAAAAAAATAATTAAGAGTCTGGGGCCTAATTTAAACTCAGCTCAGCTCAAGTTCAACACTCTATCCAGTCCATTCAAGCAACCTAGCTTCCTCAAGATAGAAAAGCCTTCCCTAATTCTATCCTGATTTACAAGAGTAGCTTTGCTATAATGAAAGTTCCGTCATATGTTATGAATGAATGAATGAATGAATGAATGAATGAATGAATGAATGGGTACATCAGCAAGCATTTATTCAGTGCTTGCTGTGTGTCAAGCCATGTGCTGGATACTAAAGATACAAAGACAAAAATGAAACAATCCCTACCTTCAGAAAGCTTACATGCTATGAGAATGAACCATATGACCTGGTAAACACCTGCTTGGTACTGGCTAAGAATAGAGTAGTAGATCAGTGGAACAGCAAGAAACAACAGTCAATGACTATAGTAATCTACTATTTGATAGATCTAAAGACTCCAGTTCCTGGCATAAGAACTCACTATTTAACAAAAACCTCTGGGAAAACTGGAAAATAGTATAGCAGAAACTAGGCATACACCAATGTCTTACACCCTATACCAAGATAAAGTCAAAATGGGTATGTGATTGAGAAAAAAGAATGATACTATAAAAATACTCACAGCAGGGAATAGTTTACCTGTCAGATCTATGGAGAAGGGAAGAATTTATGACCAAACAAGTGACAGAGAACATTATAAAATGCAAAATGGATGTTTTTTTATTACATTAAATTGAAAAGTTTTTGCACAAACAAAGCCAATACAACCAAGATTCAAAGGGAAGCATAAAACTGGGAAACAATTTTTACAGACAGTGTCTCTGATAAAGCCTCATTTCTAAAGTATATAAATAATTGAGTCTAATTTATAAGAATACAGATCATTGCCCAATTGATGAATTGTCCAAGGGTATAAACAGGCAGTTTTCAGAGGAAGAAATTAAAGCTATCTATAGTCATCTGAAAAAACGTTCTAAATCACTATTGATCAGAGAGATGCAAAACAAAACAACTCTGAGGTACCACATCACACCTATCAGATTGGCTAACATGACAAAACAGGAAAATTATAAATGTTGGAGAAGATGTGGGGAAAATTGGAGCACTATTGCATTGTAGGTGGAGTTGTGAACTGATCCAGCCATTCTGGAGAGCAATTTGGAACTATGCCCAAAGGGCTATAAAATTGTGCCTACTTTTTGACCCAGCAATAACACTCCTAGGTCTGTATCCCAAAGAGATCATAAAAACAGGAAAAGGACCCAGATGTACAAAAATATTTATAGCAATATATATATATCTTTTTGTGGTGGCAAAGAATTGGAAACTGAGATGTCCATCAACTGGGGAATGGCTGAATAAGTTATGGTATATGAATGTAATGGAATACTATTGTGCTATAAGAAATGATAAGCAAATGGACTTCAGAAAAACCTGGAAAGACTTATATGAACTGATACTGAATAAAATGAGCAGGACCAGGAAAACGTTGTACAGAGTACAATGTAACATTGTAACAGCTACCTTGTGTGATGACTGACTTTGATAGACTTAGCTCTTCTCAGCAACGCAGGGATCTAAGATGACTCCGATAGAGTCACGATGGAATGTGCTCTCCACATGCAAAGAAAGGACTTTGGAGTCTGAATGCAGATGGAGGCATTCTATCTGCTCTCTTTTTCTTTTGTTTTTTGCTTCTTTCTCGTGGTTCCTCCCGTTAGTTCTAACTCTACATCATGATTAATGTAAAAATATATTTAATATGAACGTGTAAGTAGAGCCTAGATGAGATTGCACTGTCCTGGGGAGGGGGAGGAGAGGAAAGGGGAGAAAATTTAAAACTCAAAATCTTATAGAAGTGAATGTTGGAAACTAAAAATTAATTAATTAATTACTTGTTTAAAAAATACCTACTGTATGTAAGGCATTCTTACCAGATGTTAGAAATAAAATGACAAAAATGACAACCCTGCCCTCAAAAAAATTTACATTCTTTTGCAGAAAAAAGTGAACACATAAATATTGTTTAGTTGTTTTTCCGATGTATCTGACACTTTGTGACCCCTTTTGGAGTTTTCATGGCAGAGATACTGAAGTGGTTTGCTGTTTCCTTCTCCAGCTCGTTTTATAGATGAGGAAACAGAGGCAAGCACGGTTAAGTGGCTTACCCAGGTCACACAACTAGTTAAGTGTCTGAGGCTACTTTTGAACTCAGGTCTTCCTGACTCCAGGGCCCATGCTCTAGCCACCTAGAAGCCTCTCCATCCTAAGATCTTGACTCAGGATTTTTAGTAACTTAAAAAAGCCACTTGGGCTTTGTGTCATCAGGAAATCTCCTAGACAGATTCTCATTTAACCATTTGGTGCCTCAGTCTGTAAATTTTCCATTTCCCCTAAAATTTTGGTATTTGAGTGGATTCTGGAACCTTAAAGTCACTAAGGAGAGACAGAGCAGGGCAGTGGTTTTACACAGTTTTCTCATGGTGATGGTGATAATAAAAAATAGGGGACAGATCCTGGACCTATGATTTTATTGGTATAAGGAACCCTAGGTGAGTAAATTTGTAAAAATTTGTAAAATGAGGGAATCTGATTCGATAGTCTGTAAAGTCCCTTCTAATCCAAAGTCCTGTGAACCCTAAGAGGCAAAACTCTGACTGAGATCCTGTTTGCAAGGCAATCCTCAGGTCATTTACCTTGGAGAGATGATTAGACTCATCCAAGGCAGCGAGTGTTCACTGACTCCTATGCTCTGGGTAGGACATTGAGATTAAATTCCTTTGTCCAGTGTTGTAGAATACAATATCCTTAGTGTTTGAAAAGGGACACATACCACTAATCATGACTGAGGCGTGGTATTTTGCTTGATTGGGAGGAAACAGAACATTTAAATTCTTTTAAATATGACCCATGCTTAGCCAACTTACATTAACCAGAGTCAGTCACAGAATAAAATACTGCACACACTCCCCTAAGCTGTAGCTCCAGAGCTCTGGTATCCAGTGTCATCATCTTGGCACCCTGAAGTTTCTTCCAAAGACAATTGTGTGAACCCTGAGGGGGTGTGAGGAACTTTAGGGATGAAAACAACCTCCCCGATGTAATCAAATAAGTTAAGATTCCCATGTAGGCAGCCAGATTAAGCAGTCTCAGAGTCTGGAGGCTTTCATTCAGATCTTTCCTTAGATGCGTAACCAGCTGTGCCAGCCAAGCCAAGTCATGTAACCACTCTTTGCCTTAGTTTCCCTAGATGTAAAAGCGAGGGTCATAATAGTACCTACCTCCCAGGGTTAAATGAGAGAACACTCACAGTGCTTTGGAAACCTTAAAAGCAATTTATAAATACTAACTATTGTTATTATATGACATCATATGATGGTAAAACGATGCTTAGAGGGTACCTGCTTTATTCTAGCTGAGAGTTACTGGTGAGGCTTTCAAATGGGCATTTCTTAGTACCAGAGTAGCTAACCCTAACCCTACACAAGTCACTCAACCCCGATTGTCTCCCAAAAAAAGATCCTAGGACGGGACCAAGGAGGCAGCAGCACCTGGTATCACAATAGGAAGGTATGCTTTAAAAGGACAAAGTAGGGGGCATAGTGGATAGAGCATTGGCCCTGGAGTCAGGAGGACCTGAGTTCAAATGTGGTCTCAGACACTTGACACTTACTAGCTGTGTGACCCTGGGCAAGTCACTTAACCCCAATTGCCTCACAAAAACAAACAAAAAAGTAGCTCTTCTACCATTCACAGCTCTTTATTGCCTGTCCTGTGCCTACCTTTTCAATTTTCTTGTACTTTTTCACTCTTCTCCATCTCTCTCACCCCACAACGGACTCTACAGTCTAATGACACTGGCTGTTCTTCACACAAGACACTCCATCTCCTAACTCCAGGCATTTTCATTGTCTGTCTTCCATGCTTGGAATGCCCTTCCTCCTCATCTCCACCTCTGGCTTCCCTGGGCCTCCTTCAAGTGCCAGCTAAAATCTCATTTTCTACAACAAGCCTTTCCCAGTCTCCCTTAATGCTAGTGCATTCCCTCTGTGATTATCTCCATTTTATCCTGTATGTAGCTTGTTTTTATGTCTTCACACAATCGATTATGAGCCCCTTGAGAGAAGGGACAGCTTTTTGCCTCTCTTTACATACCTAACCCTTAGCACAAGGCCGGAGACATAGTAGGCCCTTAACAAATTGACTGACTGAGGTGTTGGCTCTGGGCTCCCCTAAGTCACTTGTCAAATCATTTCAACCCCATTTCACTTGAGTTGTCCCATCCTGCCAGCAATCTGGCCTAGCTGGGTCCTTCATAGCTCATAAGGGGCTAAGATGAAACAAGACCAGCCTGAGGTGGCCGAACCACTCTTGAAGTTCTGTGCTGGCTAAATACTACCCTCCTCGTGGACTCATAGACTTCAAGCTGGAAAAGATCTTGAAAGTCGTATCGTCCAATTCTTTCATGTTATAGAGGAGGTAAGTTAACCCCAGAAGAGTGAAATGATTCACCCAAAGTCACGCTGTAGTAAAGGGCAGAGTTGGGATTCGCATCCAAGTCCTGATTCCAAATCCAGTGTTCAAAGCGCTATATAAATGTGAGCTATTTGTCATTGTCAGAGAGACAAGGTGTCTAGTGGGTAGAGATCTGCCCTCAGAGCTGGGAGGACCTTAATTTAAGTCATACCTCTGGTACATGCTCGCTGTGGGACCCTGGGCAAAGCACCTAATCCCTGTTTGGCTCAGTGTCCTCATTTGTAAAATGGGAATGAACCTACCAGGGCTGTTGTGAGGATCAAATGAAATCATAATTATAGAGTGCTTAGCACAGTCCCTCGCACTCGGTAAGTACAATAGAAATGTTAGCTCTTGTTATTCTGATTACTGTTGCTTCACCTCTTGGTGTCTTAGGCCAGTGGTGTCAAACTCAGACAGAAACCAGGGCCACTAAAATGTAATGTTATCTGTGTTTTACTGTATTTTTATTTACTTTGTTAAATATTTCCCAATTACATTTTAATCTGGTTCAGGCCCCACTAGAGAGTGTTTAGAGCAGCATCCAGCCAGTCGATCTGACACCTCTGCTCTAGGTATTCTGTGTAACTATTTATTAGCTGCTGAGAAGGTGCCTTGCTGTAGGGAGTTTTCTCACCTGGGGGCTCCCTGTACCAATAAAACCATAAGTCCAGGACCTAGCCCCTATTTTCATTATCACCATCATCCTGAGAGAAGCCTGGGCAGAAGCGTTGCCCTGCTCTGTCTCTCCTGGGTCTCACCTGAGAGGCCCAGAATCCACCCAGATCCCAGCATTCTGGGGGATATGGCAAACTTGTCCTGGAGCCTCATCGTGCCTGCCTGTCATAGACAGGTAGGGAAGCTGGCTGCCAGTTCTGGCCCTCATCTGTTTTTGTCTTTTTAGATCAAGAGCAGGTATCGCTTGGGGGCCTAATCCGGGGATCATATTTGCCAATTACTTTAAGAGCTGGCGACAGTGACTCTCATTGATCTTGTTAAGAGTAAAGGTCGGATTGCAGCTTGTTTCTCCGGGCTCAATATTGCCTCCTTGAGCCAAAAGAACTACTATTGATTGGCGGACCTTTATCGAAGGTTAATTGGATTTCAGTGAGTGTGTTTAGGATCCTGCTGGTACTGGGGAACAATTTAATTTGCGTGAAATTGGCAAAGAGGGAAAGGAGAGCGTTGGGGAGGGTGGGTTGGGGGAGGGTTCTGACTGGAGGCCATACTGGGGGACAGTTCTGTTGTAACACTGGATATCTCTGGAATAAAGTCGTCTGGTAAGGAGACTAGGGAAAGGATGATAATTCATGCTCACAGGGCAGAGCCACCCCAAAGCAGAAAGAGATGTTCTACTTCTCTGCCTCAGACACATATATTTCCAGACATGGCCAATGTGGAAATTTGTTTTGCTTGACTATACTTATTAGATATGAGGACTTTTTTTTTTCTCTCAAAAAAGTTTTTGGAAGAAATTGGGATATTAAGTTGGGAGATGGAGATAAAGGCTAGCAATAGGGTTATAAAAATGAAAAAAAAAGAAAATTAAGAAAATCGAGTTATGGGAGCATTTTAAAAAAAATTTATATATTTGCTTTCAGTTTACAATATTCAGTTCTGTGGGAGCATTTTTTTAAATGCATAGAAGAGAACAGAAGGAAGGTCAGTAGGAAATGTAGATAAAGCTGAACAGCTTTGAAAATAACAGATTGAATTTGTTACATACTTGTAGGCAGAACCAAGCTATACATGGTATAGATTTTTAGCTGTATGAATGATCTTCTTTTTCTGTTAGGCTTTGTATATAGGCTCTTCTTAGTTGGTGTTAAAGTTGAAAATAATTTTTTTTTAAATTTGTGTCTCTCAGCACAATACTCCCAAATAAGCAACAATATTCCAGGAGGAAGCTTTGTTTTTCTGAATCTGATTCCTCCCAGGATCATGGGTTATCTGGTGCTGTACACTCATTGTATAGACAAAGTAATTGAGGCCAGGTAGGTTAAGTGATTTTTTCCAACGTCACACAGGTAGTGAGTGGACAGGTTTGGGATCTGAATCCAGGCCTTTTGATTCCAAATCAGTTACTCTTTAACCTATTGGGGTGGGGAACCTTTGGCCTTGAGGCCACATGTCAACCCTCTAGGTCCTCCAGTGTGGCTGAATCCAAACTTTGATTGACTGAATCCAAACTTCACAGAACAAATCCCCTTAATAAAAGGATTTGTTCTGTAAAACTTGCCCACCCCTGCCTATTACACTGCTTCTGACCGTGCTCAGATGCTTAACTCCTTCTGAACACCTATATCTTCCATATATTAAAAGGCTTATCTGAGGATCATTGATTTCAGGCTTAGAATGAACCTTAGAGGTCACCTAGTCCAACCTCCTTACTTTACAAATGAGTAGACTGAGGGTCAGTGTGCTAATGAGACCCTTCTCATTACAACATATGGATTTAATAAGAACGAAATTAAGAGATAGGAATCATACATTTAATAGCTGAATCATTGAAAAGATGAGTTACATTTCTGCTAGATACTTGTTCTTACTAAGACAAGGATACCCCATCTCCTCACTCTGGCCATTTTCTCTGGCTATCCCCCATTCCCAGAATGCTCTCCCTCCTCACTCTGCCTCCTGGCTTCCCTGCCTTCTTTCAAGTCCCAGCTGAAATCATGCCTTTTGCGGGAAGCCTTTCTCAATCCCTCTTAATTCTGGTACCTTTCCCTCTCTTGATTATTTCCTGTTTCTCCTGTATATAACTTGTTTGTACATAATTGATTGCATTGTATCTCCTCCATTGGATTGTGAGCTCCTTGAGGGCAGGGACTGTCTTTTGGCTCTTATTTTCTGGTATTTAGTAGGTGCTTAATAAATGTTTGCCTTTGGGTAAAAGGATGAGGATCCAGATTAGGAGAGGAGATGAGGGTCTACAAGCATGCATTACATGCATGAGGGTCTACAATCCATGGAGCTTGTCATGAGTTCCCGTATTTCTTTTGAGGAAATGCTAAGCTTGTGCACAGTAGGGAAGAGCCCATGAAGGACTCTCCAGGGATATGTCCATGCATTATAGTAGTACGGTAGGAGAAGAACTGAAGCAGAACTGAAGAAACTTGGTATCAGATACAGGCAGCGTCATACATGTTCGCCTTTGTAATTTTGGGCAAGCCATGTATAAAAATGAGGATAGTAATATCACATTACTTACAGTTTAAGAGTATTGTAGGGGCAGCTAGGTGGCTCAGTGAATAGAGCACTAGTCCTGGAGTCAGAAGGACCTGAGTTCAAATCCAGCCTCAGACACTTAACACTTAGCTGTGTGACCTTGGGCGAGTCACTTAACCCCAATTGCCTTTCCAAAAAAAAGACATTGAAGAGTATTGTGCAAATCACATGCAATAATGTAGGTAAATTACTATATAAATATAAGCTACTATTATTATTCCCCCAGAAACCCTGGAATGTCCTTCTTCTTCCTCTTGCTGCCCACTTCCCTGTCTCCCTTGAGCATAGGACCTCAAACTCTCTACTTTCTTAGTTCTTCATTGAGATTGACTGAGGGAAGGAGACAGGGAAGTCTCTCATTAAAAACAAAAAACTCCAGCAACAACCAGGCCACATTTATTCTCTTGTTTCCCTTGCCTCTCCCCCAAAGGGAGGAAATTGTGGAAATGGGTAATAGTTTCTCTGTTTTCTGTTCTGGGAGGCTGCAGTGGTTAGCATCAGGAGGTGCTCTGGAGGTTGGATCAGAGCAACTGAAAAGATATAAGGTCTTTGTCCACTTAAGGTGTTAGAATGATAGTATTCATCTCTTTCCAATTGTTCTTTAAAAGCTTGGCAATTTTTATGGGAAATAGCATAGCAGATGGATTTCTAGGGGGTTCCCTGCAGTAGCAGCAGCTGAGAGCAACTGATGTAATTATAGCCCCTGGCCTTCCTCCTCATTTTGCCATTTGTCTGCTGAAAAAGGTGCGAGGATTATTGGAAGATACATAGGGAGGAGTCCTTGCGCCCGTTTTGTAGATGGGAAAAACTGAGGTGGAAAGGATTAAAGAGACTTATCTAAGAGGAGCTAGTGCCTGATGTAGAGCTGGTGTTAGGAACTCCTGGCTCTCTTTTCCTTTGTCTTTTGGGTTTCCTAGCTCACTGCTTCCCTTGGTCTTGGTCTTGCTTCTAAGACGCTCCTGAGAACAAAAATAGACTATCCTTTTGGGGGTGGTTACAAATTAATCCAAGCAGTTATGGAATAATTAAAGACTTTCAGTCAGTTCTAGTTTTGAAAAAAATCTAAAAATAACTCCTTGATTTAAATATTATTTACTAAATTAATTCTTTACTCAGCCTTTTTATAGACTCCTGTTTTTCCCCCTACTGCTACAGAATAACGCTATTGTGTAATTACTTAGAAATTACTTATATGAGTGGCACATTCTTTTTACTAAGAAGAATCAAGAGAATTGTCAACTCTATGAAGCCTGTACTGCTGTGCTAGGTTAATGCTGTTGATTAGCCAAATACTCAATGGTCTCCCAACAGAACTCAGACAAGGTATCTTCTCTGAACGACTGTTACCTTGGCCTATGGATTCCTTGTAGAATCATGCCGCAATAAAACCTTGAGAAGTCATCTCTTCCCTTCCCCTGCCTTCAGAGAAGAATAGCACCTAGTTCTTTTCCTGATACATTTACTGGGCTTCTAGAAGCATCTTGGTTTTTATCCAGCTGTGTTCCAAAGCATGAATTGGTGCTACTGGAAACAGGATAGAAGTATCCAGTCATGTTACCTAACTTTCAAATCGTTGATGCATCAAGAGCTGATCTAAGAAGAATCAGGAGGTTTTTCAGATTAACATGAAGAACTGTCTTCTGCTTTGACAGCATGCCTCTTTGTCCTACTGAGTCTCAGAGATGGATATGGTTTTATCAGTGAAAATTACTAAATCTTCTTTCCCACCTTGACCCTGGACTCTCGGGATTTTTCTACCATCTCTGTTCTAGCAGGTTTCCCCACCGTAGAGATAGATGCCTTCACCTCTGTGGCCTCCTCCTCCAACTGGTGCGTTACTGCCCAGAACTGCCATGGGAGGTACCCAAGCTGTCCATGCCCACTTCTCTCCCGGCTCTGTTCCTGACTCTCTGGACTTCTCCATCTTCTTCCCATTATGCTTCCTTTTTGTTCAGCTTCCTTTTATGTGTTGTCTTCACGTTAGAATGTCAGCTCCTTTAGGGGAGGGACCTTCCTTCTTTTTGCTTGTATTTGTACTCCCAGTGCTTAGCACTGTTCCTGGTATATCCTAAGTGCTTATTACATGCCCTGTCTGTCCATATATTGTAGACATATCATCATGTGCTTTGCTGATACACCCTAAAGATGATGGTGTCTTTCCATCTGACTTATAGCTGAAATCACCTGTGCATGTTGTCTTCCCATTAGAATCAGTTTCTTAAAAGCAAGCACTATTTGCTTTTCTGTACTATCCTCAGTGTTTTGCAGACAGTGAGTGCTTGATAAATGCTCATTCATTCGTAGTTTCTTCTATGATCCTGGTTGCCCCCACCAGACATGGTTCCAGTTTATTAGTGTCCTTCTCAAAATGGGGTAACTAGAATTGAACCATAATACTTCAGATACTAGGGCAGTTCTAGATGTTGTGGCTTTCTTCATGAAGCATGTTCCTTTTTGAATATTGTGTTACTCTGTTGACTCCTACTGAACTTTCAGTCCACTAAAATCCCCAGATCTTTTTCTCATGAATTTATTTTCTAGTGATGCCTCCTCTATCTTGTATACAATCATGCAGCTGATTTTCTTAGGTTAAGAAAGGTAAGACTTCGCATTTATCCATATTAAATTTCATTTTATTAAATTTTTCCCATCCTCTTATCTGAATATTTTTGGATCTTGACTTGATCGCTCAACAGATTAACTATCCCTCCTACTTCTAGCATTGTGTCATCTGCAAATGTGATATGTTGTCTCCATTAGATTGTAAATTCCTTGAGGGCAGAGACTGTCTTTTGCCTCTTTTTGTATTCCCAGCTCTTAGCATGGGGCCTGGCTCATAGTACATGCTTAATAAATATTTATTGAGTGTTTGATACCATCTATACCTCCATCCAAGACACTGATGAAAATATTGAACAGCAGAAGACCAAGGGAAGATCCATTGAGGTCACTCTACTAGAGTGAGGTCAATCTATTATTGATTTCTCTTTGGGTTTTTTCATTCAACTGGTTTTGAATCCACATAACTTCACTGTCCTCCTACCCATATCTGTCAACCTTTACCACAAAGAGATCATGAAAGGATTTGTCAAATGTGTTACTGAAACCTAAGTAAACTCTGGCTTTAGCATTCCCTTTGCCGGCCACTCCAGTAATGGTCAAAAAAAAAAAAAAAGGAAATGAGGTTAGTATGCTATACTTGAAGCCAACTTAATAACCAGATACTTCCCTTTCTAAATGCTCACAAATCTTCTCTTTAATTTCTTTTAAAATCTCCAGAATTTTGTTCAGGAATCAAAATCAAGCCCATGGACCTCTAATTTGAATCTTTCTTTTAAAAATCTTCCCTTTTCTATAATTTGAATCTTTCTTTTAAAAAAAAAAAAGTTGGTGCATGTAACCATTTTACAGATGAAGAAACTAAAGTCAAGAGGGGTTAAGGGACTTTTTCAATATTTTAAAAACAAACAACTTTGAAAGGCTTAGGAACTTTGATGAACCCAGTGACCAGCCACAATTCCAAAGGTCTCAAGATGAAACATGCTACCCACTTCCCAAAGGCATATAGACTCAGTACAGATTGAAACATCTATTTGGACATGACTGATGGGGGAATAGAAGTTTTGTTTTTCTTGCATTCTCATTTAGGGGGAGGTGAGAGAGAAGATGAATTTCTGTTCATTTAAGAAATTAAGGAAAAAAAAAGACAAGTCTTTATTTCAAGAGGAAGCTTAGGGTCATGAAAAGAACTTTGTAATTTCCCAAAGGCAGTCTGGCCCTCTCTCCTTTTGTTTAGCACATTGTCCTTTTGCAGTGTCTGCTCTAGAGATACGTACTGATAGACAAGCCATATAGCTTGTCTTTCCAGTTGTGTGTCATCATCTGGACAAAAGACATTCTTTATGTCCTTGGTTTTTCTTATGGGGATAGCTAGATTGGACTCTTTTTAATTCTTTTGAGTGATTATGGATCTAATTTAGGAAGCCCTGTAATGTTCTGGGGCTTGTGGGTAGTGGTGACTGTCTCAGAACTGCCTATAAAATGAAGGGTATTGGGCTACAGTGACCTTTCCACTCCCTTCCAGCTCTAAATCGTTAATATTATGGTTCTGTCAAGGGTAGCCTTGAAGGGAAAGAGAAATCAGGAAAAGCGGGGGGATGAGGTCAGAGGCCTGTTGGACTTTGTGGGGTGTGGAGAGTATATGTAGTGTCTGGGTTGTCGCCTGGCTGCTAGACCTATTGTTACCTTGATTGTACACCAACAAATTTCATTCTATTTTCAGCAGTAGTTGCTGGAGAATCCATTCTCCATGGTTTGCTTCTGACTGCACAATTTCAGGTTAATTCTTTCAGCCCTGAGGATGCCCCCAAAGCACAGAGCCCAGTGTGACCAAATCGAGGTGATTCCAAATCACTCCAATCACTTTTTCTTTTTTTTGCCATACTACAAAATAAGCTCTGTTTGGTTATCCTCTCTATGGAAACCTAGCAGGTAGGGATCTGCAAGATGATGCCTGTGTCTCTCATACTTTAAATACTTTGAAGTTTACAATGCATTTTTTTTCCACAAAAACTTTTTTTTTAAGTTCTGTGAAGATAGTGCAACTATTATGATCCTTATTTTATTTATAGCTAAATAGATCCTTAGCTAGCTGGAGCATTTACCGTTTGCCAGGCATTGTGCTAGGAGCTAGAAATACTAACACAAGCAAATAAAACAGTCCATGCCTCAAGCAGCTTATGTCCTTATGAGACATGATAGACACATAAAGGGGATCTGGAAAGCAGGGGTAAAGGGCAAGGTGAGGAGAGAAGAGAAGGCCAAAGAGTGAGTTGAATGGGGAGTAAAATTATTATTGTTATTTTTCCTTCGTTCTCAAAGAGGACCATGATATCAGGAAGGTGATGCCATGACTGGGAACTGAATTGAGATTGAAGTGAGGCAGGACTGGGCAAAGTCACCAGCCTCACTTTCTCCTCCAGAACCATCTGGGTCCAGTGGCAGGATATAGATCAGGGTGACTGCAGATGGCCCCAGCAGGGAATGATGTGTGCATGGCTAGAGGCCTTCAGGAAACAGGGCTAGGAAGTCACGAATCAGGAGAACAGGCCTGGAAATTTTCCCAACGTGGAAGACACCTGATAAATAGGTAGTCGGAAAAGGGATAGGTAAACATATGGAAATGTTGGGCCAGAGGCTATCTGCTGTACTCTTCATTGAAGCTATGGGTCAGGGCTCAGGTTTCCCATCATCATAAGGAAGAAAAGCATGTTCAATAAATATTTTATCTAATGAAATTTACTACAAGCTAGAGGTCTACGGGGGCCACTGTGGCAGCAGGGGGCAGTGTGGCACAGTAATAAGAGTCCAGTGACTTTTGGTAAGCCGCTGACCTTTCTGTGCCTCAGTTTCCTAATTTGTCAGAAGGGCATAATAACACCTGCCCTATCTCTTGTGCACAGTTGTTATGAGGAGTGAATGAGATAATAGAGTGGAGGCAATTTGAAATTTTTTTTTAAAAAGACAGAAAACTAAAGATATAGTTCAATTAGTTTTTATTTTTCTTACACATTGCAGTTAAGCTAGAGTTAAAAAGAACAGACCACACAGTTAAGCATCAGCTTAATAAGCAAAAATAAATGCATGGAAGAGCCACACAGAGAGATACACGGGGCTTCACACAGATTTTCCCAAGGGGGAGGAGGGTTGGGTAGAGACAGACGATATTTTACACCCTCACAATGGTGGCCTCAGATTCACACGCTTAGCAAAATTACAAAAGCATGTTTAGTTACACACACACACACACACACACACACGACATGAGGCTAATATACATGTGTGTATAAGTTGTATGTGTGTGTATCCTATATGCAGCTATGTATGTGTGTGCGTGTGTGTGTATACATAACACTATGTATGTATATTGGTTGGTTGGTTGTTTTCCTTCATTCTGGAAGAGGCCCAAAAGGACATCACTATGCTCGAAACACACAGGTTTCAATGTGTCTGACAATGGCTGGTCAGACCGATACGAGCTCAGGTACAAATAGTCCCAGCGAATATCTGGGGTGGATTCTCCAAGTGTGTGCACCTTGCATTTCCTTGGAGCTGTCTCAGTTCTGCTTTGCTTATAGAGCATGGCACTTTCTCTGATGTGGGTGCACCATGCTGAACGGGTCCTGTGCCAGTGTTGCCCATGTCACACAATCAAATCCTTGACCTTGAGAGTGTCCTCGTATTGCTTCTTCTCACCACCATGTGAATGCTTGCCTTCTGTGAGTTCTAAATAAAACAGTCTTTTTGACAAAGGTACATTTTGCATTCCAACAGTGTGGCCAACCCATCAGAGTTGCCCGCTCTGAAGCAGAGTTTGAATGCTCGGCAGTCCAGTTTGAGTACAGACCCCAGTGTCTGGTACCTTATCTTGTATATATATATATATGTGTACACACACACGCATATGTGCATATACATACACACATACATACATACATACAGATAGATAGCCCCAATTTCCTCATCTATAAAATAGGTATAATAACAGCAGCTACCTTCCAGGTAGATCAAATGTAAGGATCAAATGATAATAATAATAATTGTACTGTGTGACCTTGGGCAAGTCACTTAACCCCAATGGCCTTGCCTTCCTCCCTCCCAAATAATAATAGTAATTGTAAAGCACTTAGTGGTGTTTGGCACACAGGGAGCACTGTATAAATGCTAGCAACTATTACTGTTGTTCTTATCATCGCCATCGTCATCATCATCATGGTCGGCCTTCCCTTTTCCTGACCAAGAATCCCAACACTCTTCTCCAGCCCATTACGTTTGGAAGCTTTTTCAAAAACATTATACTTTCTGCTGGGGGTAGAGACAGCCATCAGGGAAGGATGGCCACAGCAAGCCCCTCCCTCGTGTCAGAAAGACCCTCTTCCCTTCCTCAGTTCCAGCTCCTCCCCTTCCACTGTTTCCTGACTGTGTGACCTTGGGAAAGTCCTGTCACCTCTCTGAGCCTCTCTTTGTCTCCTCATCTGTGAAATGGGTATGGTATCTGTTATCTCACAGGATTATGAGGCCTAGATGAGATGATGATAAATGATGACTAACATTTATGTTGCGATTATAATTTCATTTGATCCTGGGAGGTAGGTGTTATTCTTATTCCCATTTTACAGATGAGGAAACTGAGGCAGGGCCTAAAATACACTGGTAAGATGAATTATAGTAATAGAGTAATGATTCCTGTTTGCCTGTTTCCCAGCGCTATTGGTCGAAACCAATGAGATAATGGATTCAAACAGGTCTGACTTTAATAGTAGGAGACATTTTTCTGTCTCTACCTGGACACTGTTTAGTTATTATAGTCACTATTAGAACCCGGGCATGAGTAGCAAATTTGGTTAAATTCAACAAGCATTTATCAAAGGCCTGCTATGTGCTGAGCACCAAAGACAGAAATAGAAGGCAGGCCCTACCCTCAGGGAGCTTTCATTCTACTAGGGATACAACTGTAGACAGCCAGGTAAATGCGAGATAGTATGAGGAACCAGAGTTCACTCACCACTGAGAATTAGGAAAGACTTCTCACGGGAGGTGGGCTGAGCCGGGAAAGAAGCTGGAAACCTTACCTGCCAGCTCTGACCGTTTTATTGTGATGACGCAGCAGGATGTGGTCAATGCTGGAATCTCTAGGACCTTGCTGTGGAAGTTGAGGGATATTGTCTATTTTGTTTTTCCCAAGTTGATTCTCTGGTTTCCCCTATTACTTTCTCTTACGTTTTATCTTCCCTTCGACTGTTCCCTGGCTTCTCTGTTTTTCCAGGTGTGTGTGTCTGTGTGTCTGTAAATCATTAAGGCATCCATTCACCTCAGTTGTGTGTGTTTGTGTGTGTGTGTTTACATCATTAAGGCATCCGTGTGTGTGTGTGTGTGTGTCTGTGTGTGTGTAAATCCTTAAGGCATCTACCTGAGTGTGTGTGTAAATCATTAAGATATCCATCCACCTGAGGGTGTGTGTGTGTGTGTGTGTGTGTGTGTGTGTGTGTGTAAATCATTAAAGCATCCACCTGAATCCAGAGAGGGAGGAAAGGGAGTAAAGGGTATGATACAGAGACTGCTTTATAGAAGCATCTGTTTGTTCTGGGGAGATACATGGACAGACCCACCCTGGGCCCGGAGTTGGCTCTGTTCTGGGGAAATGTTGTCTTGCTCCAGAAAGGCTTTTAGCTTTAATAAAAAGGGAGCAGAGATAAGAAGGCTGCCACTGGGGGCAGGGAAGGCAGCAATGACAGTATGATTTAAATGGCCTCTCCAGTGTCATTTCATCTGTGCAGACATCATAAATCAGATTAGCATGGGACTCAGGAAGGGAGGACATGGGAGAGAGGCGCATGGAAGGAAAGAAAAGCACTGTGCTCTGCTCACCCCTTAGAATCTGCTCTAGACTCTTCTATGCTGAAAGTCCCTTTGGGGGTTAAGCCATGGCTTGGTGAACAACTGGACAGGTATTCCATGGTGGACCTGAAGACTAGGGTTCTACACTTCTGGCAGCTCAAGAGGGATGGTTGCCTTTTATCTCCCACCTTCTAATTCTGACCATCTTTCCCCTGCCCCTGTCCCCACCCTACCAGCCAGACTCTCTAGAGAATGGTCTTTCTACCATTCCTTTGGCCCTGAGGGCCCCAGGCCTCACCTTTGCACAGTGTCCATACGTTTCTGCAGCCCTGGGCTCCTCTTCCATGCAAAGATTTAGGACTAAATACCCATCTCACCAGTTTGGGAGGAAATGTAGGTGTAGAAGCATAGGGTTTGGGATGAGGAAGCAAAGGAACTGGAGTGATTGCCCCCCCCTCCCAACATACCCCCAGTTCCCACTGTGCCTTCTGACTTGCTTGAGAAGTGGGAGAGGGAAGGGGTGGAGGAGAGAGATAGAAGAGAGTGGAGAATGAGGAGGGAGAAGGGAAAGGGGGGAGAAGTGAGGGGTAGGAAAGAAACTTAAGGACTCTGAGCAAGTCATTTAACCTTGTTTGCCTCAGTTTCCTCATCTGTAAAATGAGCTGGAGAAGGAAATGGCAGACCACTCCAACATTTCTGCCAAGAAAACCTCAAATGGGGCCACAGAGAGTCGGACAAGACTGAAAAAAACAACTGACAGCTTGCTCCAGAGAGCAGTTTTTGTCACTGGAGGAATTTGGATGTTGCTTCCTTCCCCCTTGCACCCCACACACCCTCACCTCGAGGACTGCAGGCCCATCAGCCATCGGCTCCACTATGAGACCGGCTTCTTTCTGCTTGACTGCTTCTAGTGAATCTAGTCCCTTTGTCCCCTCCTTCCAGTAATGACAGTGCCTTACACATAGTGGGTGCCTAATAAATGTTTACTAGCTTACTGGATTGGATGGAATAAAATGGAAGGCCCAGCTTGAAAGTCTTCCAGGCCCAGCCGGTGGGAGCGTCATTCCTGACCTTTTCCTTTTTCAGATCTCCCGACAATTGGGAAAGATGTACAGTGAGATGATCTTTGTCAACGGCTTTGTGCACTGTGACCCACACCCAGGCAATGTGCTGGTGAGGAAGCATCCAGGAACGGGGAAGGTGGAGATTATTTTGTTGGACCATGGATTGTACCAGGTGTGTGGGAACCCCCCCAGTCCCCGCTCAGAGCCAGCGTTGGGATTGTTTTTGTCATCTTCCAGATTCTACAAGCACCTCTCTACTAGAGAGTGATTTTTTTTTTGAAGGGGGGAAGGCAGATGAGTTGGGTTAAGTGACTCGTACAAGGTCACATGGCTACTAAATGTTAAGCGTCTAAGGCCGGATTTGAACTCAGGTCCTCCTGACTACAGGGCCGGTGTTCTATTCACTGCGCCACCTAGGTGCCTGTAGAGATTGATTTTTAACTAGAGTATGAGGGAAGGTTTCACTGAGAAGGTAGCATCTGAGATGAGCCTTGAAAAGTTTCAACAGGTAGAGATGAGAAAAGCATGTGTTCCCAGCACAGATGATGACCTACCTGCATGAGTGCATGGAGGCAAGAGTGGATGAGAGGGGCAGCTAGGTGCCACAGTAGATAGAGTACCAGCCCTAGAGTCAGGAGGACCTGAGCTCAAATGTGACCTACTAGCCACTAGTGACCCTGGGCAAGTCACTTAACCCTGATTGCCAAGAAAAAAAAAAGAATGGACGAGAGTTCAACTTGACTGGATTATGGAATGCACAAAAAGAATGGTGTGAAATAAATGCTTGAAGAAAGGGAGGTTGCAGTGAGATCGTGATGAGTCTTAAATGTCTGGTTTAAGGAATTTTTATTTTATCCTGTGGACAATAGAGAGCCAAGGAGGGTTTTTGAGGCAAGGAGGGACATAGAGTAATGCATCTTCTGCCCTCATATGAAACATGTGAGGCCTCCAGGAGCCAGTGGTAAAAACTGATGCTCCATTAAGTGATGAATGCCATGAGGACAAATACTCTGAGTCAACGGCTCCTACCCCATATTTCTAACCCCACTCTGAAGTTTAGGGAAATTCCTAAGAGTCCAGCCTTATCTGAATAATGCCTGGGAAATCAGAGATTTTCCACCATTCATTTAGGAGTGAAATGAGGTATAATGAGAGAAGCACTAGATTTAGAGTTATAAGGTCCTGGGACTCTGTCAATTCAAATTCTGCTGCTTAGTAGATGTATGGTCCTGGGTGAGTCACTTATCTCTCTGGGCCTGTTTCCTTATCTACAAAATGAGATTGACCTAGATCAGAGGGGAGGAACCTGCAGCTCTTTGACTGACTCCAAACTTCACAGAACAAATCCCCTTAATAAAAAGATTTGTTCTGTAAAACTTGAATTCTGTCAAAGGACTGCATTCAAGGACCTAGAAGGCCACATGTGGCCTCGAGGCTGCAGGTTCCCCACCCCTGGCCTAAATGATCTGTCTCTAGGAGACAGGACATGATTATTTAGGATCATTTAGATTGAAATCCCATCATCTCTTTCACCTTCTGTCTAGTGGGGGTGGGGTGACCATTTATGTGTGTATCCAGAGGTGAGGGAAATGTCAGCTGTACCAAATCAGCCTCTAATCTGTAGATGGCTGGAGCTGAATAGAGCAGTCTAGAGACAGGAGAATCAGGACTCAAACAGATGTTTAATTTCAAAGTGAGGGAAATGACCTGCAAGTAAGGACACATATGTGGGGGCCCCGGCCCTAGTGTGGGGACCCACTTTAGTGTGACCAAATCTCAATGCTTGTACCAATGGCTGCACAGTGAGCTGCAGTCCTGACAATGAGGGGTAACAGCAGCAATGAGACAAGTTTGATTCATGGCAGGGTTTCATGACCAGAACCTGTCCAACCTCAGAACACCTGGTGCTGGTCAAAACAATACAATAATTAGGTGATTTTTGCCAGAGGGTGAGTGCAAAGGATTGTTTTTATGCCAAGCTCAGGGCAGTTTGCTTGCTGGGCCTTAGCTCTGGAAAACAGGGCGTCTCCTAATATCTTGACAGAAGCATTAAGGGAAAGCATGCTTTTCATCTTGTAGAAGAGCTCTACGGTTAAATCCCCAGTGGCCTGAGAATTGTTCTGGTTTTAGGATGGCACTGGGAGATTTTACCAGAAGTCTCCTGGCCTTCTTCCAAGTTCCTCAGCCTCACTCTTAAATTCGTGATTCCTTGCAAAACTCAGGCAAAATTGGGCCTTTAATTGCCTCATCATTATTTCTACTGGATGTTGAGTTTAGAATGCAGAGACACCATCATCCCACCCCATTTTCAGAGAGACATGACTCTGGGGTGGGTTATTTGGGGCTGTTCCTCTTTGGGGTTCATGAGGGACAGAGAGGTTCACTTCCTATTGCTTCCATCCTTGACTGCAGATCCTGACAGATGAGTTTCGCCTGGATTACTGTCACCTCTGGCAGGCCCTGATCAAGGCAGATATGAAACGTGTGAAGAAATACAGCCAGCGGCTAGGGGCAGGGGATCTCTATCCCCTGTTTGCCTGTATGCTGACAGCCCGGTCCTGGGACTCTGTCAACAAAGGCATTGGCCGGGCACCAGTCACTGCCTACGAGGTAGGTCCTTGCCTCTTCTCCAGCTGTGGGGAGAATCACTTATCCCTAAAGTAGGTCTCAGTGGAATAGATGGAAGGCCCTAAAGTCAGGTGGAGGATTCTGTGATTCCTTGTGGTTCTTTTTTTTTTTTTTAATTAACTTTTATGTTTATTTTTAGTTTACATCATTCATTTCCACAAGATTTTGAGTTACAAATTTTCTCCCCGTCTTTTCCCACCACTCCCTCTGCAGCCTAGATCTCTCTAGGACTCTGTCTAACCAAAGCTTACTCATCCTCTGAAGCTTGCTTCCTGTGTGACCTTAGGTGGGGGAGTCCTATAGATCTCTGGGTTCATGTCCTGGGTGCCCTTGGGCTAATTAGTTGCTTAATCACTTTCCTCTTTTGTGAAAGCATTTGTGTAGATTTGTAAGTTTTGCACAATGCTTTAAATATGATCTCATTTGATCCTCATGAGAGCATTGAGAGGTAAGTGCTACTATTATCCCTGTTCTTGGATGAGGAAATGAGTAGATAGTGGTTCAGTGATGTGGCTGCTTGAGAAGGTGACCGCTGAGATTCATCATATCATCATATCATATCATATCATATCACATATCATATCTCCATTGTCATTATTTATATTATTATATTACATAATTATGCATTATTTATGTGTTATATGCATACACATACATGAGATGTTATATATTACATAATTATGCATTGTTATATGATATAATAATTGTAATATATTACACATTGTATATACTATAATTACTCTTATAACATTACTAATATTATATTACGGCTCTAGAGCTGTGATCCTATAAGAGCTTCTCTGGGTCTCAGTTTCCTCATCTGCAAAATAAGTGGGTTGGAGTAATAGCTTCTGAGGCCCCTTCCAACTCTGGATCAATAATCCTAAAATCTCCTGTGACTATTTTAAAAGCTGCTTCCTCCATGAGCTTACATTCTACAGCATATACATGCATTGTATTTATTTTTTGTGTGCCTCTTTTTTAAAAAAAATTTAGATATTTTGCTTTTGCCCACTTACATTTTAAGATAATTTTTAACATTCATTTTTGAAAAATTCTGAGTTCCAAGTTTTTTCTCTCCCTCCCTCACTTCCCCCCAACCAAAGACAGTAAGCAATTTGATATAGTTTATACACGTACATGCATTGCATTTCAAATGACTGTAAAATTGCAGAGAGAAAACACTGGGTTATTATACACCTTCTCCTGCCTTGAACTCTGCCTATAGGCCTTTGTTTTCATTTGCATCCTTCTCTGCCATCCTGGGGTTTTTGCATAGGTAGAATGATTCATCTGCCAGATAGAGAGGCAGTTCTGTATGTCTTCCTTGTGCCTGTTTGGTACAGTTCCTGAGGGCTTCCTTAGGACCTATCCTGTGCTCTGCCTCCCATGGAACCTGATGTCCTTTCCCCACCCCCTTACTCCAGGTGGACTTTCTCTGGGGTTCTGGAGAGCCTAGTCTGGTCATCTTAGACTTAGGCAAAGGAAGATGTTGGACTGGATCAGTTGGTCAGTCTAGTGCCAGGCACTGTGCTAAATGCTAGGGATACCAAAAGGCAAAAACAGGGTCTCTGACCTCAAGGAGCTCACATTTTAATGGAGGAGAAATACAAAATAACTTTGTACAGAAGGGAGATCCATCTCTACATCTCTATAGACAGATCTAGATATATATATAAAAGGGAAGACACTGATAGTTGGGAAGAACTAACATGGGGCTGAGAATTGGGGACTGGCAAAGATTTCCTTTGAGGGTGGGATTTGAGCTGAATCTTAAAGGAAGGTATGGAAGCCAGGAGGCTGGTGAGGAGGAAGAACATTCTAGACACAGAGGACAGCCTGTGCAGGTCCCTGCAGTCAGGAGATGGAGGGGCCTGTTCAAGGAATAGCAAGAAGGTCTATGTACATTTAACGTCTCTTCCAGCTTTAAGTCCATGATGTGGGGCAGGCGGCGTGGGTAAGGGGGTATCTGATCTGTTTCTGGTTTGGCATGGTTGGCATATCCCACCACAAAGGTGGTGGTGCTATGGCTTGAGATAAGAGAGTAGTGGATGGGAGAGGGAGAGAGACAGAGAGAGACAGAAAGAGAGAAAGAAAAAACAGAACAGGAATAAGAGAGTACATGGGGTGGGGCGGGGGGAGCGGGGAGAGTGTGTGTGGGAGAGAGAGGCTGAAGCTGAAGCTTTTTGGGTGTCTGGCTTTGTGCTGAGATGTTCCAGTCTGATAGCAGCTACCTAGAGGAGATTTCAAATCATGGAGCTGCTCAGGCATTAATAACACGCATGTGTTTCTTAAAGGGCCGAGAATGGTTACCCAGTTTAAGAAGCTTGGGCTGGAAAGTGGGGGTGGGCTAGAAGCCTTCTGTGTACATATTGCTCATTGTAGGCACTCATTAGATAATCGTTTGATTAAATGAATGAACCAAAATCATTGGTCCATAAATGCTCTGCCTTTTTTGTGTGTCCTTTGGAATGCTCATCTCAAAATGTTATGATCCTCTCAAAATAGATGGGACAGTGTCAGCCCCATTTACTTACTTTAATCAAGCAATTAAAAAAATCTTTAAGCAGATAAGTGGGTAAAGTATTGAACGTGGAGGCAGGAAGACCTGAGTTCAAATCCTATCTCGGACATTTACTAGTTCTGTAATACCTTGAACAAGTCATTTAACTTTTATCTGCCTTAATTTACTCATCTGTAAAATAGGGATAATAATAGCCCCTAGCATTGCCGTGAGAATCAAATGAGATAATATTTGTGAAGTGCTTGGCAAATCTTCTAGTGCTATGTAAACACTAGCTATCATTATGATCATTGTTAAGTACCTTCTATGTCTATCAGATGTTATCGTCCCTCTACAAATGGAGAAACAGAGACAAAGAAAAGTTACATGATTTCCCCAAGGTCACATAGCTGTGCTGTTTATAAGAAGGCTGAGAAGAGGTCTGGGTTACCCCCCTTAGTGTAGTCCGGGGCCCCCATCTTTCTTTTGAAGGTACCATTATTCTTCTATTCCGACAGCTTCATAACCTCAGTATTATGCCAGACTCTTCACTATCCCTCACCTCCGCCCTCCTCATTTCCATTCAAATCTTGACAAATCTTGCTGTTTCTACTTCCATCATCATCTCTGATACTGCATCCCTTCTCTCTACTCATGCAGCTACCACCTTGGTTCAGTCTCTCATCACCTCCCACTTCCATGATCACAACAGCCTTCTCATTAGTCTCCCTGCCTCCCTTCACTCCCCATTGCTGCTCATCACCCACACTGGTGCCAAAATGATTTTCATTAAGTGCTCATCTAACTACGTGAGTCCCCTACTCAGTCAGCTCAGTGACTCCCTATTACCTCTGGGATCAAATACAGAGTCTTCTGTTTAGTCGTTAATGCCCTTCACAGCCTGGGCCCAAACTGTCTCTCTGACCTCGGTGGATGTGACTTTCTGTCCCGTAGTCCTTGAGCCAGCCCAGCTGGCCTTCTCTTTGTCCCTCACGAAGGCTTCCTCCGTGCTGGTGCCTGGAATCCACTCTCTCCCTGACTACCCTATGGTCTCTCTTCCATCAGGACACAGACGTGGTATCACCTTGTACCTGAAACCTCTGCTGATCCCCTCCCAGAAGCTCATGCCCACCCTCCCTCCCCAACCCCCTGCAGTTCATATTTCGTGTTTATATATTGGTCCCCCAGGAGAATGAAGGATGAGCAGCCGCCCTGCAGTGAACGCCTTTGCATTTCTCCTCTTTGTGTTGGTTCTGTGTATACCTCTATTTGTACTTGTTTTTCCCTCTACTGGAGGTGATTTCATTGCTCGTGTCTGTACCCCCACTATGTGACTGACACACAGTAGGCTCTTGGGATATGTTTGTTGATTGATGGAAGACAGACTGAGGGGCAGTGTGAAGGCCGAAGGTCTTTCGGTTTATCCAGCTCAGTTTAGCATAGTTATCCTTCCATCTCTCTCTCTGGGTGTGTGAGGATGTCAGATGTCTGATCTGAGCTCCTGGCACAGAGTCTCAGTCATCAGGGGCTTGGGTTCTAGTAGTACTAAGCCTTTGTCACCTCTAGGGAAACTCATGCAAGGATCTAGGAACTCAAGCCAAACCTTGCATGTTCATCTCTCTAGTAGTTCCCTTTGCTGTTCCCTTTCCCTTTAGAAAATTGACTCATAGATTTAAAATAGGAAGGGATCTAGTCTACTCCCTCATTTTGCAGGTGGGAAAACTTGAAAGGTTCAGTGACTTGCCCAAGGTCACATAGATGGTAAATGACAGACACAGATTTGAACCCAGGACCTTTGACTCCAAAGGCAACACTCTCCACTGTACCACACTGACATAGGTGGGGCCTTTGCTCAGCCAGTTGTAATTTTTACTATTAAATTTAGCTTTTGTTTGTATGACCTGTTAAGATTTGGAAAGTGCTTCGCCAATGTTAATAATTAACAGTAGCAGGCTGTTACTGTATAGTTTGTATGTGGTAGTCTATAATTTGTAAAGTGCTGTGTAAATATTATCTAATTTTTTCCTCACAACAGCCCTGGGAGGGGTTGCATTTATTATTCACATTTGACAGATGAGGAAACTGAGGCATGTAGAGGTTATATCTAGGCAGCTAGATTTTAAAATGGAAAGAGTACTGGATCCGGAGACAGGAAGACCTGAGTTCAAATCCAGCCTCTGACCAGCTCTGTGACCCTGGGCAAGTCACTTAACCTCTTTTTGTATTATCAGTAAAATGAGAGTGATAATAGTACCTGCCTTCCAGGATTGCTATAAGTATCAAATGAGGTAATATTTGTAAAGAGCTTAGCACAGTGATTGGCACACAGCAGGCCTCTTGAAAATGATTATGCCCTCCATTTCCCCCGGGGATAAAACCCCTAGTAAGTGTATATATTACCATACCCATTGTGCAGATGAGGAATCTGAGACTCAGAGAGACTAGTGGTTAGCTCCAGGTCGCACAGCTAGTAAGTAGCAGAGGAGATATTTGAACCGATACATTCTGATTCTAGATTTTCTTTTTCCTTCTTCAGGATGTGGAGATTCGAAACAACGCTGCTTCCTACCTCCCACAAATCAGTCAGCTCCTCAACAAGGTGCCCCGGCAGATGCTGCTCATCCTTAAGACGAATGACCTGCTCCGCAGCATTGAGACAGCCCTGTCTACCCGGGCCAGTGCCAGCTCCTTCCTCAACATGTCTCGATGCTGTACCCGAGCCCTAGCCGCGTGAGTCTCTGGGTTCCCAGGGACACTCCTTCATTCTGACTCAAGAGAAGCCTAGCCATCCGAGTCATCTCCAGACTCTGGGCCACTTCACTAAAGAGACTCCTCTCCATTGGGCAGAGAAGATTTTCCTTTTTTAGCCTACCTCTCTTTTTCTTTGTTCTCAACTTCTAAAACTCAGGAAGGTCAGGGAAAAGGGGGATCAGAGAATTTCGGACTTGTAGGTAACCTCCGTGGCCTTGTTGATGTCCATGTATTCAGAGTTTTCTATTGAAAGAGAAACCCCATCTCCCCAGACACTCCATTCTACTCTAGGATAGCTCTTATTGTTAGAAAGGTTTTTTTTCTTAACATTGAGCCTAAAAGTGAATCTCATTCATTGCTCCTCCAGGGCCAAGCAAAACAGAACTAATTCTTTTCCAGTAAAGAGGACAAGCATTTATTTATTTATTTGGTTTTTGTTTTGTTTTTGAGAGGCAGTTGGGGTCAAGTGACTTGCCCGAGGTCATACCCTTAGCAAGTGTCTGAGGCTGTATTTGAACTCTGGTGCTTCTGACTCCAGGCCTGGTTCTGTATCCACTGTACCACCTTGCCACCCCAGGACAAGCATTAAGTGCCTACTATGCATCCGGAACTGTGCTAAGGAAACTATCCTTGCTCTTGAAGAGCTTACAGACTAATGGGAGAGATGACATGAAAACAGCTGTATGCAAATCGGATATATACAGGAATAAATTGGAGATAATCCTTAGGGGAAAGCGTGAGTATGAAAGGGGATTGAAAAAGGCTTCCTTTTTTCCTTTCTTTCCCCACTTAATAGCATTTTATTTTTTCCAATTACATGTAAAGATAGTTTTCAGCATTCACTTTTATAAGATTTTGAGTTACAAATTTTTTTCTCCCTCTCTCCTTCCCTTACCCCCTCCCTAAGACAGAAAGCAATCTGATATAGGTTACATATGTGCAATTATATTAGACATATTTTTGGGAAAGCCTTCTTGCAGAAGGTGGAATTTTAGCTAGGAGGGACCTAAAGGAAACTGAGGAAATTAGGAGTTGAGGAAGGAGGGAATTCCAGTCATGGGGGACAGATATTGAAAATTCCTAGATTAAGGAGCTGGAGTATCTTTTTTGTTGTTGTTGCTTTTTTGAAGGGGTGAGGGCAGGGCAGTTGGGGTTAAGTGACTTGCCCAAGGTCACACGGCTAGTAAGTGTTAAGTGTCTGAGGCTGGATTTGAACTGAGGTCCTCCTTACTCCAAGGCCAGTACTCTATTTACTGTGCCACCTAGCTGCCCCAAGAGATGGAGTGTCTTATGTAGCAAAGATGTCACTGTCACTGAATACTATAAGACATGGAAGGGTGTAAAGTATAAGACTGGAAAGGTAGGAAGGGGCAAGTTTATATAGGGTTTTAAAAGCCAAACAGAAATGTATATTTGATCCTGGATATAATGTGGCTTATTGAATTAGGGGGGACAGGGACCAAGGTTAGCAAGAGTCAGGCCTCTGTTTTAGGAGGCTCAGTTTGTCAGCTGAATGGGGGTAGACTGGAGTGGGGAAGAATTTGAGGCCAAAGACTAACCAGAAGGCCGATTCAGTAGATCAGACATGAAGCAATGAGGGCTTGGATCAAGCTGGTAGAAATGTTAAGCAGGGGTGGGGAAAGAAGGTGGCATATACAAGAGATGTTACAAGGGTAGAATCAATAAGACTCATCAACTGCTTGGATGTAGAAAGAGAGAGAGTGTGAAGTTGAGACTGACATTTAGGTTTTGAGCCTGGTGACTTGGGAGGATGGTGGTAACCTTGACAATAATAGACATGTCATGAAGACAGGAGAGGATGAAGGCAATTGGAAAACTTAGAAATAGCATAGATGTGGGGGGGGGGGGTAGGGAACAGAGGTGGGAAATGAGGCTTTATTTGTCATTTTTTGATACCTTTGGTCCCTCACAGTTAAACTCCTTCCAATATAAGTATTACCTGAGCCTGGCATTATGGTCCTGGCTTATTGGTCAATAAACATTTACTAAGCACCTGGTACATGTCCTGCTCACAAAGAATTCACATTCTTTTTTTAAACTTTATTATTTTTTACAATCAGTAAATATTTATTTTATCTTCTTTTCACTTCCTTCCCAATTGCATGAAAACAAACAAAAAAAGAAGTTCCCATAACAAATAAGCAAAGCAAATTCTTGTATTGGCCATAGCTAAAAATGCACGCCTCATTCTGCATTTTGAGTCTATTGCCTCTGTAGCAGGTGGATAGGATAAAGGATCTCACATTCTAGTGCGGGAGAGGGATTTGCAGATTGTTATACAATGGAAAAGCCTGCTGTGAATACAGAGGTGGCACAGGGAACAGAGCTCTAGATTTAGAGTCAGGAAGACCTGGATTCCAATCCTTCCTCAGATACTAGCAGTGTGATCTTGGTCAAGTTACTTAACTTCTTTGTGCTTCAGTTTCCATCTGAAAAATGAGAGTGGTGGACCAATTGACCTGTAAGGTCCCTCCCAGTTCTAAATTTATGGTCTCATCAATTTAACCTCATCAGAATTTCGTGTTGTTTCAGATCCATTGTCATCTGGATTCCTAGAAAAGCGAGATAGATTTTTGACTTATTATAGTGGTCCAAAAATGCATCAGGCTGCCTTATAAGGTAGTAAGTTTCTGGTCACTGGAAGTCTTCAAGTGGAAGCTAACGATCATTTGCTGTGGGGCACGTAGAGGGGAGTTGTGCTTTAGGTAGAGGTTAGACTAGGAGATGTCTGAGGAAGGTCCCTTAGCTTTCTGAAGATTCTTTGAAAAAGAGTATGTTCTTATACTGCTGTGGAGCTAAAGAAAGGGGGATCTAGGACCTTTAATTTTTTTTTTTATTTTTAAAATTTTTATTATAATTTGCATCATTCATTTCCACAAGATTTTGAGTTACATATTTTCTCCCCCTCTTTCCCCCACCCACCACCCCAAAACAGCCATCCCAGTGTGTCCCCCCTCCCCCAGTCTATTCTCTCCTGTGT
>CM053589.1:69671806-69695229 GCA_028646515.1 Pseudochirops corinnae | reverse complement strand
CCCCCACCAGCTTTGGCTCACTGAAAACGCACCTCAGGACCACCACCCAAGACCATGATACCAATCCAGGCAGCTCAAGGCAAGAGCACTTAGCCTCTGAATGATCACTTGGCCCCCCTGCAATCTGCAGGCTGGGAGCTCTGAAGCAGCCATGTGGAGACAGCTGCTGGGCTGTCACTTCTGCTGTTTTCTTGTCCTGGAGGTGGACGACTGGACCTGCTTTTCTCCCCCAGATTTAGCCGAGTTCCACTAACTTTTCACTTAGTCCTTGTTTCTTATGGGTTGATAATTCTAGAAACTGCCAAAGCTGCTGGTGATCCACTCTCCTGAAAGCTCCAGCCACAGCTCCTGGCCACCCTGGGGCCAAGCTGCAGTTTCAGGCTGGGCTGGTTTCAGCTCCCCACGTGCTGCGATAAGCCCTTCCTGTCCCACCTGCTGCGCTGCCTTCAGTGGGAGCTTTGTTTCTTTGTACTTTTGTGAGTTCCAGAGCCCTAAAATTTGTTTAGAGTCATATTTTATAGGTATTTGAGGTGGTTATGGGGGGAGCTGCACAGTTTTTATGCTTCTATGCTATCATCTTGGCTCCATCTAAAGAAATTTTTAACATTCATTTTTTAAAATTTTAGTTCCAAGTTTTTCTTCCTCCCTTTCTCTTGTTCCACTTCCCTAAAATGGTAAGTGATTTGACATAGGTTATATGGCATCACTTTCATTTCTTAAAATACTCTTTCTACTGCCTTATCTAGCAAATCATTCCTTGTCACAAAGAACTGTTATTTTTTTTTTAAGAGGAGGAATCAGTTTAGCAAGACCAACCAACAAATTGATGGAGTCTGATAGTATGTGCAGTATTCTACACCCACAGTTCCTACATTTTTACATGTTTGGAAGCTTAGCTCTCTGGATATCACAGATTAACTTTACTTCTATGGGCATCACTGTAAGTTCAAAGTAATGTAATCCTATGGAATAGGGGCATCCACATCCCCCTTGGTCTTCCCCATCCTATAGTGAATGCTGACTTCTTTGTTGGCTAATGCTGCTACCTGTATCTTGTCACGCAGAATCCAACTTGGTGCTTATTTGGCAAAATATAATCCACTGAATTGTTGTCAGGCTATACTTGAAATTGAGCTCCATATGCAGTATTTATCTACAATGTTTGTTGTTTGATCATTTCAGTCATGTCTGACTCTTTATGACCCCATTTTTTGGGTTTTCTTGGCAAAGATACTGGAGTGGTTTGCAATTTCCTTCTCTGATTCATTTTACAGAGGAGGAACTGAGGCATACAGGGTTAAATGACTTACCCAGAGTCACACAACTAGTAAGTGTCTGAGGCCAGATTTGAACTCATGAAAATAAGTCTTCCTGACTTCAAGTCCAAGGCTCTATCCAATGTGTCACCTTGCTGTCCTCTTTGTGATAACCTACTTCAAAGCCAAGAATTCCAATTCGGGTGATGGAAGAGCAAATCTCACTGTCACTAAGACCTCTACGGACATATGCAATAGGCTTAGTATAAGGCAGTGGACTACCAAGCCTTCTAGGCTATTAGGATGCTGTGTAAACAGTTTGCTTGTACTGGCATAAGCCAACGCTGGTGCTTACAGGAGGCCTTGGAACTTGGGAGCTTATTTGTTCTCCTTGTCCTAGTGATTTGTTTTTGTCATTTTGCTTTTGGTTTTTCTCAAATACATCAGTCAGTCAACAGGTATTTATTAAGCACTTAGTCTATGCCAGGCACTGTGTTAAGCACTAGGCATCCAAAGAAAGGCAGAAAAAAAAATAATAATTAGGCATATATAGAATAGATGGAATAGATCTCACAGAGGAAAGCTTTAGCAGCTGGGAGTGGGGGGAGTAGAAGAAGGGAGAAACTGGAAAAGGCCTTTTGCAGAAAGTAGTACTTGAGCTGAGTCTTGAAGGAAGCTAGGGAAGCAGAGAGACCAAGTGAGATCATTGAATGACTTGGAGATGATCGCATAATTCTTTACAAATTCCCAATAGTAGCCACTTAATCTTAAAAGACTCTTTAAGATTCTTTAGCTGCAGTCATCTGACAAGCACTTTTATCTTCATGGAATCCATACTCCCTGTTGAGACACTATTTAAGTCACGTACTTGACAAAGGCTCAGCATAGTTGACATTTCTCACTTGATAGCTCTAGTGTTCACTATGGCAAAGATGATTTTAAAAAAATTGAACAGTCAGTATCGTAGGAGCTATGGAAAGACAAGCACACTAATACACTGTTGGCTCAACATTTCTTATAGCACAATAGTATTCCATTACAATCATAAACCATAACTTGTTCAGTCATTCCCTAATTGATGGGCAACCTTGAAACTTCCAATTCTTTACTACCACAAAGAGAGATGCTGTAAACATTTTAGAACACATAGGTTCTTTTCCTTTTTCTCCAATCATCTTTGGAAATAGACCTACTAGTGGTACTGTTGGGTCAAATGATATAGGCAGTTTAATAATTCTTTGAGCATGATTCCAGATTATTCTCCAAAATGGTTGGATCAGTTCACAATTCCACCAACAATGAATTAGTGTCCCTATTTTTCCACATCCCCTACAACATTTGTCACTTTCCCCTTCAATCATTTTGGCCAATCAAGTAGGTGTAAAATGACATTGCAGGGTTGTTTTAATTTGCATTTCTCTAATCAATAATGACTTAGAGTATTTTTTATATGACTATAAACTGTTTCCATTTCTTTATTGGAAAACTGCCTGCTATATCCTTTGGCCATTTATCAATTGGGAAATGACTCATAGCCTTATAAATTTGACAAAGTTTTTTATATATTTTAGATATGAGAGCTTTATCTGAGAATCTTGTTAGGAGTGATGTTAGCACCTAGAGCCTAACATATAGTCAGTGCTTAATAATTGATCACTGATTGATTAATTGGTGTGGTTTTCCAACCATTTTCCAAGACAATTTTTAATTCTGTGAGAAAAAAATCACTAAACAATTAACCCAACAATTCCACTTTGGGGCATATGCGACAAAGAGGTCAATGAGAGAAAGAAAGGTACAATTTATAATATAATATTCATATAAACACTCTTTGTGGTATCCAAAAAACGAGTGACAAAGTGGCTTTCCCCTTTGTTGAGGAATGCTTTAACCAATTATGACATATGAACATAATGGAATTGCATCCATTGAGTCAAAACAAATAATGAATACAAAGAATTTAGAGAAACTTGGGAAGACAGAGAAAGTAGTGCAGAGTGAAGAGAGCAGTAGGAGAACAATATAGGCAATGACCATAATAATTTAAAGGAAAACAACCTCTCTGGCCTTCAGCTTCCAGCCTCTAAAATGAAGGAGTTGCACTGGAAGGCCTCTAAGGGGCCTTCCAGTACTAAATCTATGATCCTACAAACACTAAAAAGCAACAGATGATACTTCTTTACTGATCAACTCAGATTAAATGTGGGGACCAACCTTGGTTTAGAAATGCACACCTGTCTTTTCAGTAGGGAGGTGGGAACCTATGGAAACAGAGTGTTATATACACTGTAAAGTGCAGTTACTTTGTTGATTGGCTTTGCTCAACTATTTTTCTTTGTTATGGTGAAATGTTCAGTGGGTTTGGGGGAGCTTATTGAGAAATAACTGTGATAGGAAAGACATTAATTTTTAAAGGAATAATTAATTAGTTAACTCATCTGACTTCTACATTCTAGCTCTAGGGTGGTAGGTCTTGGTCCTCTCTGCACACAGTACTATACTCCTTTCTAAGAAAGATATCTGGGAAGGGAGATCTGCATGGAGGTATTTAAAACTTTAATACAGGATTTGTAGAACTCTGATTTTTTTCCATATCAAATAAGGACCTAGGGATAGTTTTACCTTTGCCATTCTTTCCCTCACAGACCTGCTGAGAGATGAAACAAGGTAATATCTGTGAAGCAATTTAGGTAGGAAGACACTATAAAAATTCAAGACATTTTAATGAGCTAATTTAATATTATTGAATTTTTATGATTAAGCAACACTTATTTCATAATAGCCCGAGGGACCCCAGATTCACTGCCACACGAGTTATGATAAACCTATGTCAACATCATGGAAATAATCTTTCCTCTACTACTTTTAGCTTTGGTCAGATCTTAAGAGGAAGAGGGTGCATGGTGAGATTAGGATCCTGAAGGCCTGGATTGTTTCATTTCTGCCAGGAATTAATTGTGTTTGGCACATAATAGGTTCTTAAAATCAAATGTTAGAGCTAAGAAGGAGCTTACAGACCAATGAATGAGTCCAACTCCCTCATTTTACAGATGATGAAACTGAGTCAGGGAAGAGTTAAGTGACCTGCCCAGGACCACTTACACAGTTAGTGAATGTCTAAGGTAGGATCTGAACCAAGGTCTTCCTGACTTCAAGTCCAATGGCACTGCTCTCCACTATCTCTCATAGTTGCTTGTTGAATGAATTGAATTCTAACTCTTTGAGTCTATTGTCTCATGTTGTCTTTTTATTCTTCCCATATTATTCTTTTCCATCCCATTATTACCCTTCCCATATTATACCCCATCCACACTAACCTGTACTCTGTCCCCCAGACATACCTTGTGCTTTCTTCTCCCTTCGTACTTTGCTTAACTGGTCCTATAACTATAATGTTCTCCATTTCACTTGTTGAATTCCCACCTATCTGTAAGGTCTAACCCAAATATCATGAACACCTCTTCCTCGAAGTCTTCCCTGATATACAATTCCCCACCTTCTTTACAAACTTCCCCTTCTGAATTCATACAGCTCTTAGTTTTGCATCTTTCTTTTATATAAATACAAAAATAATTATCTGTAACTTATTATTAATGAATAATTATCTGTAAATATATAATGTTAATAATTATGTATAAATATAAAAATAATTACGTATATTTGTATTTTATTCACCTACCACATTGTAAACTTGATAATGGAAACTATTTTAAATTCGAGTCAATTCAATATCCATTATGAGCAAGTTACTGCTCTGTCTCATCCAATCAATTGCTAACTATTTCTGATTCTACCTTCAAAACATCCCTTCTATATTACCCATTCTCTCCACTCATGCAGCTACCACCTTTGTCCAGGCCCTCTTCAACTCTTCCTTAGGTTATTGCAACAGTTTCCTAATTGGTCTCCTTACCTCAAGGCTTTCTCCACTCCAATCCATCCTATATACTCAGGCTAAATTAATTTTCTTTAAGGACAAAGCTGACCATGTGACTCCCTTACTCAACAAATTCTAGTGGTTTCCTATTGCCTCTCAGAAAAAATGCAAACTCCTATGTTTAATTTTTAAAGTCCTACACAATCTGAGCCCATCCTATCTTTAATATTCACTGGACATTATTTCCCCTCCTGCACTCTGGAATTCACCCAAACCGACCTTCTTTCTCTTCCTTATAAAGGACACTATATTTCCACAGATCTTTGCACTGGCTGTCTCCCATGCTTGGAATACTTCACTTCTTACCTCTGTCACATGGAATGCCTCTCTTGCTTTAAGATACAACTCAAGTACTCTAATAAATGCAATGGCCAACCATAATTTTCAGCGAGGACCAAAGATGATGAAGCATGCTGCCCTCCTCCTGATGGAAAGGTGATGGATTCAAGATGCAGAAAGAAATATACATTTCTGGGCATGTCAATGTGGACATTTATTTTCTCAGTCAGTCAGCAAACATTGATTAATGGCACACTATGTGCCAGTCATTCTCAAAGTTGTTGTTGTTAGTCCTTTGTTTTTGAAGACCAATGAAATTACAAGTAATGTCTTGACTTGTAGGTGAATTGGATTTAAGTGAGGCAGAGCTGCACAAAGTTGTCATCCTTACTCTCTCTTCAGAGTCATCAAAGTCCAGTAACAGGATAAAAGTCAAGGACAACTGGCGATGGCCCAGGAGGCAGTAGATGACCTTGGTGTCTCTGATGTCTGACCAAGCTCTAAGCATTCCACAGAACTGCTTCAATTGCTTTCATGGCCATTGGAATGAATTGTTCTCATCCACCCATTCTGCAAGGTGGTCTTCACATGTTTGGGCTGGACACCCCCTTAACTCACCAATGGTCTGTTGGTTACCCTCAACTCGGTTTAGTCTTTCTGCCTAGACCAGTGGTTCTCACCTGTCCTAATGCCGTGACCCTTTAATACAGTTCCTCATGTTGTGGTGACCCCTAACCATAAAATTATTTTCGTTGCTACTGCATAACTGTAATTTTGCTACTGTTATGAATCGTAATGTAAATATCTGACATGCAGGATGTATTTAAATTGAACATAACCCACAGGTTGAGAACTGCTGGCCTAGACGGTTTGCCAGGGTGTAGGCACTGTTCATGCTACAGTTTCTTGGAGCCATTGTGAATGGGGGAAGGGGGGCACCAAAAATGGGTGAGAAGCCCTGAAAAGGGTTCATCAAGCCCTCACTCTAGAGGTGCTAGTCCTCCCTGAACACCCCATATGCCCTTTCTGCATATGCAACAGCAAAATGCCCCGGGCCTACCTTGAAACAGTCTTCTGGGACCTCTGAGGAATTAAGTGATTTGTCCTGGATGACAGTCAGTATGTGTCAGAGGTAAGACTTGAACACAGGTCACTCACTACACCTTGCTACCTCTCATCTGTCTAGAGTAGTGAGTTTAATTTACCTTATTGGGTCTATCAACTGTCATCCTTACAACTTACTCCAAAGAGCTGTTGGGTAATTGCTTCCCTCGTTAAGGTAATTGCTTCAGACAAAGAGGATGAGTTGAGGAACTTGTCTCCACAGAAGAAAATGCACAGTTCCCACCTACATACAGTATCTAGCATATTTTAAGTGCTTAATGATTGTTTATTGGCTGACCGACATATCATTGATTTGACCGATTCATGTACTGTTTGTGTGTGTGTGTGTGTGTGTGTATCTGTGTGTGTGTGTATCTGTTTGTGTGTATCTGTGTGTGTCTGTGGCGGGGAGGGGGGGGGAGTTGAAGTGCAGTGCTATATCACAGAACAATATTTTATTTTGTTAAAAGGAAATCAATAATAAGTTGTTTCATCCGAAACTGCAATTTCATTGGCAGGGGGATCTCCTGATGAGGAAGCATCCTTTACCAAGCCAGATCTATAACTATTCTGCAATTTATAGTCACAAAGAGTTGCGTGGGGTACTGAGAGTTTATGACTTGTTTAGGATCAAATAGTCAATATGTTTCAGAAGGGAAATTTGAACCCAGGCTAGTCATCCTGACCCTAATGCTTGGTCTCTAACTACTCTACCTTACTGCTTCTCAATATTAAAAACCGACTCATACAGAGCGGCTAGATGGCACAGTGAATAGAGCACCGGCCCTGCAGTGAAGAGGACCTGAGTTCAAATTTGGCCTCAGACCCTTAACACTTACTAGTCGTGTGACCTTAGGCAAGTCACTTAACCCCAATTTCCCTGCCTTCCCCCCCAAAGAAAGAAAAAATAGACACATTTCTAGGGCAAATTAAAGTACAGAGATCACCCTCTGAAAGTGGTGATACTTGAACTCATGTCTTCCTCACAAAATTTTTGTTGGGCATGTCTTCATCTTCTATGTCAAACTGAGGTTCACAAAGTTTAATTCACTAAATCACAGAGTCTGAAAGTCAGGAGGGACTTCACTAGCTAGCTAAGCCAACCCCTACCAAATAGGAACCCCCACTATGACATACCCAAGAAGTAGTCATCCATCCTCTGCTCAAAGATCTACAAGAAGGGGGAAGCCACCACCTTTTGTTCTACTCATATAGCTCTAATTGTTGAGGATTTTTTCCAACTAGCCTCTTTACAAAGTCTATTCAGGGGCAGCTAGGTGGAGCAGTAAATAGAGCACCAGACCTGGAATCAGGAGGACTTGAGTTCAAATCCAGCCTCAGACACTTGACACTTAATAGCTGTGTGACCTTGGGCAAGTCACTTAGCCCCAATTGCCCTGCCTTCTCCCCTTCATAAAAAAACAAACAAACCAAAAGACAAAAAAAAAGTCCACTCTTGCACTCTGAAGGAATGGCATCTCCTGGTCCTTTGCTGACTGCCTGGCACAGAGTCTCAACAGAGTGTTGTTCTGTTGTTTTCATATGACCTTTCAAACGTCAGACTCATAGTCTCTGATGGATGTTCTAGGTTTCATCTCTTCCAGACAACTTCATTCCATCTTAGACATGGTCAGCTAAGGCAGTAGTCTCCAAATATTGTAAAAATCACATATCCTATAGGTAAGATATTTGTGAACATGTGAACATATACCCCAAGTATATGTATTTCTATTAATAAATTATATTACATACCCCTGTACTAACATTATAAAGAGACGTTTTAAGAAGATGTGATAAAAATGAAATAAATATTATTCTAAAAATAATTCTGTTTTTGATGTAACTACAAAAAATCTTTTTGCTCTCACTAAAATATTATTAGCAATAATAATGAGAGCAATGTGTTTGAATAAGGCTCATTATTTTTAAAAATCCTGGTTGAATATCTTGTGATTCAGTGATTCAAAGGTCTAGTTCTGAGTTCAGTTATGTCAATGTTTGGCTTTAAAGGCTGTTACAAATGAAAAAGATGCCTGGCAAACATATATAGATCCAAATGGCAAGTAGTTCATTGTTGGCTGTACTTACTAAATCATGATACTTGTTTTTTTTAAATCCCATTTACTAATCATGCAAAGATTCCTGGTGAAATTGGGTTAGCAAATTTCCATTTTCCCTGAGGTCAATCAGTTGTTCTTGCAAAACAATCAGAAGATGTTGCATTTTAATATTTTCAACAAATGGTTTCAAAACCTGTTGAAATTCTTTATTTGGAAGATTTTTTGAACAGTTTAGAAAATTGTGTTTCCAAGTTTGTTCAGTGTGAAGACATGAGAATTTTTAGATCAAGCTATATACAAGATAATTAGGAAATAATTAAATGACAGAAAGCACTGAAATCCAGAGGACTTATGGAAGGTTTCCTGTAAAAGGTATGATTTTAGCTGGGACTTAAAAGAAGCCAGAGAGGTCAGTAGTCAGAGAGGAGGAGGGAGAGTATTCCAGGTATGGGGCAGAGTGGAAGAAAATGCCTGCATCCAAGAGATGGAGTATATGGTTTGTGGAACAGCCAGGAAGCCAATGTCATTGGATCAATGAGTAGGTGTTGGGGAGTAAGGTATAAGAAGACTGGAAAGGTAGGAGGGGGCTAGGTTACCAAGGACTTTGAATCCCAAACAGATCATTTTGCATTTGTTCCTGGAGGCAATAGGAAGCCACTGGAATTTATTGGGGGTGGTGGAGGTAACATAGTTAGACCTGCACTTTAGGAAAGTCATTTTGGTAGCTGAATGGAGGACGTATTGGAGTAGGGAGAGACTTGAGGCAAGCAGACTCACTAGTAGGGTACTGAGATGGTCATTGGTCTTCTTTGAGAACAAAGGATGAACAACAACAACAATATTGGTTCTTCCAGGAATGAGGTGATGAGAACCTGCACTAGAATTGTAGCAGTGTCAGAGGAGAGAAAGAGGTATATTCAAGAGATGTTACAAAGTTGTAACTGATAGGACTTGGCAACAGCTTGTATATGGAGGGTGAGAGACAATAAGGAATTCAGGATGACTCCTAGGTTGTGAGCCTGAGGGACTGGGAGGGTGGTGGTGTCCTCTACAGGAATAGGTAACATAGCATTGGGGGAGGATTTGGGGAATGAAAATGAGTTCAGTTTTGGACACATTGAGTTTAAGCTGTCTACGGGACATCTGCTTTGAGATGTCTCAAAGGCAGTTGGAAATATGAGATAAGAGGTCAGCAGGGAGATTGGGACAGGATAGCTAGATTGCTAATGGTGATACCTTCATACTATCATTGATGACTATTTCAAGGCATAACACACACTTAAAGGAATGTTTATCTTTAATGACAATGAATGTAAATCCTTTTAAATAATCTTATTGCTAGTATTAAGTATGAGGGGGCTAACTTCTCATCTGATCTAATTAGATAGTCAATGATTTTACCTTGTAACGTACTTGATGAAGAGCCCATACGAGGAACAGGAGACCTATCAGCTCCACCATATAGATAAATAGGTAGATACATAGATAGATAGAGCATTTATTGTGCTTACTATGTACTAGACATGATGATAAGCACTGGGGATGCAAATAGAAATCAGTAAGACAACCAGTAATGTGAATGAGAATTTGAAGAGAATTGAAAGAGAACTGAAGAGAATTGAAGAGAATTTCCCTGCCCCTTAATGAGCCTTGGGGAGTTTGAAGACCTTTCCTGCTTTGACAGTAAACTCTGCCCCCTAATAGGCTGAATGTAACCACATGGAGCCTGTGGTGAGAAGAATTTGCTGAAGGGAAGCAGAACCCACAGGAAGCTGGGAATCAGAGCCAGAGAGACAGTGGGAGAGAGGGGAGGTTCAGGCAAGGAGTCAGATAGGCCTGTAAGTAGATATTGATCTAATATTGTTTGTGGGAATGCTAAAGGATGCTGTGGCTCTCAGCGTTATTATGGCTTCTTAATATCTTTGGTACTTAATATGTTTGGAATCAGCTTACTGGTTTTGGGATTCAGTTTTCTGGTGTCTAAATAAATGCTTTGCTTCTGTCCTCTGTATGGAGAGTTTGTTATATTTTGCAATTGAACGTCATGCGATATTTAGAGTCAGTCTTTATCGTGATCATGGATGCTGTAAACATTGCATTGGCAATGCGCAACCCTGCCCTCAAGGGACTTATAATCTAATGGGAAAAAGACAAACATAAAGAGAAAATTAAAAAGGAAGCAGGGGTCCAGAGGGATTAGGAAGTGAGGTAGAATCCTAGATTTGAGTGAGAAAAAGCAAAAAGTTTACCTATCAGATCCCAGGGAAATCGTTGCAGGGATAGTGTCTAAAGTTCTAGTGAGAAGGAGGTAGAAATGGAGAAGCCATCAAAACAGCCGGTAAGTATTTTTTACTTGTAATGACAGTATTAATATTATCTTTTATCTGTGCTTTCCCCATTTCCAGAGTCTTTTTAGCCCAGTTGTTTGTTTTGTGAAGGTTATCTTACTTAAATAAAGGTAATATGATCTATAAATCCACTTAATCAGGTACACACAAACTACAATACATTGCAATAGTCTGAAGGGGAACTAAGGACTGAGGGCACCATTGTCAACAGTTGTGAAACTGGTACTAATGGCATGTGACTCAATTGATACATAGATTATTTTTTTTTGGAAGGAGAAAGGCAAGGCAGTTTGGGGTTAAGTGACTTGCCCAAGGTCACAAAGCTAGTGAGTGTGTCAAGTGTCTGAGGTTGGATTTGAACTCAGGTCCTCCTGACTCCAGGCCCAGTGCTCTATTCACTGTGTCACCTAGATGTCCCCTAACACTGATAATTCTTGTCATAACAGAGCTAGATAACAAAAGCTGGGCAGAGAACCTCCGGGCTAAAATAATCTTTTCTCTTCAAGATTCTTCCCTAGCATGCAAAAATCCTTTATTAAAGACATCTAATGAACTTAGGGTTGGACATTCCACTTAGCAGGCAAATTAACTTGAGCCAGACTAAAAGGTAACATAAGAAGGCAAAGTCATCATTCACCACCCACCTGATCTGTTTTTCTACTTTTATTCTGTATATATATTAGCAATTGATTTGCTAATAGATATACAGATTTTCTGTATATCTATTAGCCAATTGATTTGGGACTTTCCAAAGTGGCCAGTGGAATAATATCATTGTCTCCCTACAAATTATTAAAGGGATGTTTAACATACATCTCAAGATGGAAGCCATAATTTCAAAAAGCCAATATGGCTTTATTAAGTATTAATAGATCATGCCATAGACCGGGCTCCTCTCAGCAATACAACGCTATAAAACAACTCCAAAAGACTCATGATGGAAAGGGCTATCCACATCCAGAGAAAGAATCACAGACTCTGCATGTAGACTGAAGCATTGCTCTCTCTCTCCTTTTTGTTTTGTTTTGTTCCTTCTTTCTTGTTCATTCCATTGATTATAATTCTTCTTCACAACTTGACTAATGTTTAATGTGAAGGTATTTGTAGAACTTATATCAGATTGCAAGCCACCATGGGGTGGAGGAGGGAAGAGGGAGGAGAGGGAGGAGGAGAAAATCTGGAATTCAAGGGATTGTGGAACTGAATGTTGTAAACTAAAAGAAAATAAATAAATATTTTTTTAAAAAAGGAATAGATAGTGGCAAAGAATTGGAAATTTAGGGGATGCCCATCAACCGAGGAATGGCTGAACAAGTTGTGGCATATCATTATTATGGAATACTCTTGTGCTATAACAGGATGCTCTCAGAAAAACCTGGAAAGACCCACAAAAACTGATGCAAAGTGAAATGGGAAGAACAGCAACAGCAATACTGTACGACTGTGAATTGTGAATGACTTAGCTATTCTCAGCAATACAATGATCCAAGACAACTCTGAAGAACTTGTGATGAAAAATGTTATATATTCCCAGAGAAAGAACTGGAGTCTGAATACAGATTGGAACATACTTTTTTTTAAATTTTCCTGTTTTTTTAGGGCCTTTTTGGTCTATATTTTCTTTTACAAAATGACTAATATATAAATATGTTTTGCACAATTGCACATGTATAACCTATATCAAACTGCTTGCTTTCTCAATGAAGGGAATAAGAGAGAGGGAATGAATGTAGAACTCAAAATTTTTAAAACTAATGCTAAAAATTGTTTCTACATGTAACTGGGAGAAAATAAAATACTAAATAAATAATTTAAATTTAAAAATAGATGCCAGACTAACATTATTTCCTTTTTTTTTACCCTTAGGATTACTGGATTGGTAGATAAAGAAAATGTTATAGAGACAGTTTACTTGGGTTTTAGTAAAACATTTGACATCATCTCTCAGGATATTCTTGTGACAATTATGGAGAGAGGGGGTGCCAGATGATAGCACGATGACAGGTGGATTTGGAATTGGTTGCATGTTTGGATCCAAAAAAGGAACTTCTAATGGTGTATGTCAATTGGGAAGGAGGCCTCTATTGGATCACTCTCTATGCTATACTGTTGTTCAGTCATTTCTGATTCCTCATGATCCCATTTGGAGTTTTCTTGGCAAAAATTTTGGAGTGGTTTACCATTTCCTTCTCCAGCTCATTTTACAGATGAGGAAAACTTAGGCCAACAGGGTTAAGTGACTTGCTCAGGGTCACACAGCTAGTAACTAATAAGTGTCTGAGGTCACATTTGAACTCAGATCTTCCTGACTCTATCCAGGGGAGGGGAACCTGTGGCCTCGAAGCCACATTTGACCCTCTAGGTCCTCAGGTGTAGCCCTTTAACTGAATCCAAACTTCACAGAACAAATCCACTTAATAAAAAGATTTGTTCTGTAAAACTTGGACTCAGTCAAGGACCTAGAAGGCCACATGTGACCTTGAGGCCTCAGATTTCCCATTCCTGCTCTAGACTCAGTTCTCTATCCCCTACAACACCTGGCTGCCCTGTGCTACTTGCTATTTTTTCCCCAAAGACTTGGATGATAAAAGTTAGCACTTATATAGCACTTCAAGGATTTGCGAAGCCCTTTACAAATATCATTTTATTTAATCCAGCTATGTGGTACAGTGGATAGAACACTGGGCCTCAGGAAGATGTGAGTTCAAATTTGACCTCAGACACTTCCTAGCTATGTGACCGGGGCAAGTTATGTACCTCTGTTTGCCTCAGTTTCCTCACTGTAAAATAAGCTGGACTAGGAAATAGCAAACCACTCCAATATCTTTGCCAAGAAAACCCCAAATGGGATAACAAAGAGTCAGACATAATTGAAATAACTGAACAACAAAAAATATAAAACAAAGCTTATACTTGTCCTACATGGTCTCGAGGGGGCAGAATTAGAGCCTAAAGGTAGAAGGTACAAAGGATTATGTTTAAGTTTGAGGCAAGGAAGAATTTGTTAATAATTAGAGTTATTTAAAAGTGGAATAAACCGCACTGAGGACCAGTAGATTTCCTATACACATATAGTCAGGGGTATACTGACAAATTTTTTGTTTCTATTTTTCGTTGTTTTTTTAAGGCATTTGGGTTTAAGTGACTTGCCCAGGGTCACACAGGTAGTATCTGGGGCTGGATTTGAAGTCAGGTCTTCCTGACGCCAGGACTGATGCTCTATCTACTCTACCACCTAGCTGCCCCTGATAAATGTTTAACAACCAGCTTTCTGGAGGGAAAATGTATATTTATTACATACTTTTAAGTTTAATCTATTTATTAACACTTTCTCCATTGCTTTTGTAAGCCTAGAAATCAGCAAAATAATAATAAATCAAATGCTGATTTGCAGCATTAGTTGATTTCTGAGAGATAAATGCTCAAATAAAAAATTTAACAATCTGCTCTCATTAGCCTGTATGCCCTGGTTTGAGAATACCACAGCCTGTCATCTTCAAGCAAAAACTGGATGATAATTTGTCAGGTATGATGTAGAAGAGATTTTTTGTTTAAGAATAGGTTGGACTAGATGACCTTTGAGGTTCCTTCCAAAACTGATATTCTGTGATTGACCTGACCTATTTTGTAGTAGTTGTCTCGCCCTGGTGGTGACATTTTAAGTTGGGATGTACATTTGCTTACCTATTTCCCTATGATGTTCTGAGGTTGCAGATACCAGAGTTCCATTAGTCTTTGTTTCTTCCCTTTGCTTTTCTCTGCTTCTCACCTTTTCACCCCCATCTTATTTGTATGCCCATCTTTACATTTGCTCTGCTAATGATACAACCAAGACATCTAAATGATGCAGAATCAGAAAAGACTGAAGCGCAGAGAAGGATATTTCTCAAGGAGGAGAGAAGAACAATAATCACATCTATTGTCATTTCTGCCCTGGTCTTCAATTCAGATAAATGACTCATCAAGCTGAACACACCAGGAGCCCGTGCCCCGGTACCCTCCCTCCCCCAGCTCTTTTTCCACAGCAGTAACAAAGGCAGAAATCAGTGACTATCATAGGAAGTTTTTAATGGCTTGAGTCTTAGTCTGCATCCTCCATGCTATGTTCATATAACCACATTCCAGAACTATAGGAGATGTAGTCAAGGCAAATGAGACTGAAGCATATTTGAACATCTGTAAACTCACATCAAAGTAACAGATATTGACAAATAACATCCAATTACAAGGTACAGGGTACACATATACACATGGCATTCACACAAGCTAGTAAGCCATGGATCTGGGATTTGTACCCTTGTCTTCTAACTTGAAGCACAATGTTATTTCTACTAAAACATGCTGTTTCCTACTGATTTGTCACATGGAGTGGCAGGTAAAAATTGATCCACCATCCCTACAAATTTGCATAATGAAAATTTTCCCAGACCATTCTGTGGATGTTGTCCTAACCCTGTAATAGTCTTTAAGACCCCTTTACCAGAGATCTCTCTAGGTGGTCCTATAACAAATTATTCTTAAGTATCCTGAATGAGAGGACTGAATTTGGAGACCATTGGGCAAAGTCATCTATGAATCTTCTCTCTCTTGCTTATATATAGCATCTCTTGATGGAGTCCCTAGATACTAGACAGAAATGAGGAGAGAAGAAAGCCTCAGAGAGTCAGAGAAGAAACTAGTCAAGACAATAGCATCAGTAAAGTGTTGTTGTTCAGTTATATTTGACTCTTTGTAAACTTGTTTGGGGTTTTCTTGGCAAAGATAATGGAATGGTTTGCCATTTCCTTCTCCAACATGAGTAAAGTAGTAGAATACAAAATGAATTAACAAAAATCAACAGCATATTAACAACAAAAAAGAAAGACACAATAGTAAGAGAGATTCCATTCAAAATAACTGTAGAAGCATTAAATATCTAGAAGCCAACTTATTAAGATAAACAAAAGATTCATATAAGTACAATTATAAAAATTTTTTACAGAAACAAAGATTCATATAATTGGAGAGATATTAACTGCTCATGGTTGGGTCATGCCAACATTGTAAAAATGACAATATTACCTCAATGTAATGCTAGATTTACTACTGTACCAAAAGGATACTTTATAGAACTAGAAAAAAAATAATAATAAAATTCATTCATTCAGAAGAAAAGGCCTAGAAGCCAATGGAAATAATGAGAAAAAGTATAAATGAAAAGAGCAGACCACTGTCAGTTTTCAAATTATTTTATAAAAGTAGCAGTCATCAAGATAGAATAGCATAGTAGGTAGAGATATGGCCTTGGAACCAAAATCCTGTCTAACACATACATACTGACTGTGTTACTCTGGGGCAAGTTTTAGGAAACTCTCCAACTTTAAATTGAAGAGAAGGTAGAGAGGAAGGTAGTGTGAATTTCCTTATTCAGATGTTCTCTTAATCAATGAAATCACAGGTCTAGTTCCTATCTCATCAAAACTATTTTGTTCAGGTTAAAGAACAGCAAGCGAAACAGATTAGATAAGCAAGAAACATAAATAATATAAAATCATAGCTCATTAGTTGATAAATCCAAGAATAGAAATTACTTGGGAAAGAATTCCCTTCTTCATAAGAATTGTTGGGAAAACTGAAAAGCAGGTTGTCAGAAATCAGATTTAAACCAGGGTATCTTAACCTCTTTTATGTCATGGTGGAACTCTAGTGAAGCCCATGTTCCTAAACGCATAAAAGAAAATATCCAGGACTACAAAGAAAACCCAAGGTTAGTGAAAATAAAGATGTAATGTTCCTCCCAAGTTCATGGGCCCCCTAAAATCTGTCCTGTGGGCCCATGAACTCTAGGTAACTAAACTCTAGTTTTAGACCATCCTCATACTATATATATTCCACAGCAAACTCATAACAGATAAGAATTCTGAAGCTAAGAGGTAATACCACAAACAAAAATTAGAGGAGAATGAGAGGAGGTGCTTTTCTCAATTGTAGCTTGGGAAGAATCCTTAACCAAACAAGGTAATAGAGTAAAGATCAGAGATCTCAACAGGCTGGAACATTAGGCTTAATCTAAACTCTATTTTTAGGTTCTTAAGGTCTTAGGGGGCTGGAAGCTCAAAATTTGTAAGCAATGCTGTGGCAGTCAGTCAGTCTGCAGTTTATTAATTAATTAATTAAAAAATTAATTATTTATTAATAAATAAATACTTATTTATTAAGTAACAGGAGGGCATCAGGGTGGAGGAGAGGATAGAGTACCTGGCCTGGAATCAGGAAGACTCATTTTCCTGAATTCTAATCTGGTTTCAGATACTTACTAGCTGTGTGACCTTGGGTCAGTCATTTAATCCTCTTTGCCTCAGTTTCCTTATCTGTAAAATGTGCTGGAGAAGGAGATGACAAACCACTCAAGTACTTTGCCAAGAAAAACTCAAATGAGGTCACAAAGAGTTGGACATGACTGAAATGACTAAACAACAACAACAGCATTAAAAAGCTGCGGTGTTTAGAGGAGGGCAAGCAGTGTGTTAGTCAACAAACATTTATTAAGTCCTGTGTGCCAAGCATAGTGCTAAGTACTGGAGGATACAGAGAAAGTAAAACACACACACACACACACACACACACACACACACACATGCACACATACACACACACTCTGTAATTAGAATTATGCATTCTAATAAAGGATACAACATGTAAATATCTAGGTACATTCAAGACATATACAGAGAATATAAAAGTAATCTGAAAGGGAATAACATTAGCAACTAGGGGGACTAGTAAGGCCTCCTAGATGGTAAGATCTAAGCTGAATCACCAAGGAGGTCAAACTAAGAATTGGAGATGAAGGAGCAGAGAACTCCAGGCATGAATTCGACTATTTCAAAGTCATGAAAATGGGAAATAAATCATTGTATTCAAGGAATACAATAGGCCAATATAGTTGGATCATAGAGTGCATAGTGTAGCATAGAATGTCAGAAGATTGGGAAGTTATGAAGAGGCTAGTTTATGAAGAGTTTTAAATGCCAAACCAAGGGCTTCCTATTTGATCCTGGAGGTAGAAAGGAGCCATGGAAATTTATCAGGAGGGATGGGTTGTCAGGACCCCCATGCCAAGACTGTCTACTCTCTATTTGCTTCTCTCCTTTTACCATATTCTCCAGAGCTAAGATTTAGCAAGCAAACTGTGCCTTGAGTTTGACATAACAACAATCCTTTGCACCCACCCTCTGGATGATCTCAGCGACAGCAAAATCCCAGAATTGTTTCTCACCATCCCCAGGTAGTTCCTGAACTCAGATAAGCACCTGTAGTAGTACTCCTGTTCCAATCATGAAGTCCTGCTATGAATCAAACTTGTCTTATTGTTGCTGTTACCCTTCATTGTCAGGGTTATAACTCACTGAGTAACCACTAGTATATGTATTGAGATTTACCCACACTAAAGAGGGTCTTCTACTGGGGGGCAGGGAATGGGGAGAAGGAGTGGAACATACATGTCTAGTTTCCCTTCTCTAATGCAATAAAGTAAGTTTTTTGCTTATAACAAGTGTTAGCTCTTTGATTTTATTTTGTTTTATTTTTAGAGTTAACTGCAGTTTTGATAACATGTGTGAGTGTCATGGTAAGGGAATCTGAAGATCTTCCCTGTCCCTTAATGGGCCTCACTTGGAGCCCAACAAGAGAAGCTTACTTAGGGGAGGCTTGTTTTTTAGGAAGGCCCACCTTTTGTTAACTTTGTAATTAGGCAGTGAGTCATGAAGGTTGTGATGTTCTCTGACCCTGAAGAAGGCTATATATACCTCTGAGATGAGGTTTTGCTTGGGGGCTCACTTATGGGAAGAGTTGTGTGATTTGGCCAGACAAGACTCTGGGCAGCCATTGAGCCCCCGGGCTTTGAAAATCCAGATGTTGGTGCTTCTCTCTCTGGTAACTAACACTGTATATATGTAATGACCAGATAACTAGGAGCCCTGTCTGTCGGACTATTGAATTATGTTATTTTCTCTGTCTGTATTTTTTGTCTGCTTGTAATTCCCGTTTGTATTTTCTGAAGTTTAGAGTGCTGAGTTTTCCCGCTGAACTAAGTGAATAATATCTGTATTTGATTAAAGATTGTTAAGACCTTTTGAGTTGCTTTCCTTTAGAAAAGCAAATCAAAGAACCTGTGCTAGCAGTCATCCTGGGTATGCTAGGGTACTTACTGATACAGTGAGCTTTCTGGTGTTTTTAGAGTTAATAGCTCTAACAGTTATAGAACTGCTGTGGCTCTTTGGTCATTTGGTCAGGGTTGACAGAGTGACATGGTCAGACCTGTACTTTAAGAATATAATCTTGGCAGCTAAATGGAGGATGAATTGGCATGAGGATAGATTTGAGGCTGGGAGACCAACCAGATGGTTATTTATTGTAATAGTCCAGGTGAGAGGTAATGAGAGCTTGAACTAAGATTGCAGCTGTGTAAGAGGAGAGAGAGGGATATATAGAAAGGATGTTGCAAAGGTAGAAACAACAAGATTTGGTAACAGCTTTTGATATGTGGGGGGAGTGAGAAGGAAGAGTCTAGGCTAATACTGAGTTTCTGGACCTTGGTGACTGGAAGGATGATGGTATCCTCAGTGGTGACAGAGAAGTCTGGAAAGGGAGAGGTTTGGTGAAGAAAAATGAGTTTCTTTTTATACATTGAATTGGAGATGTTGTTCAGTCATTTTTCAATTGTTTCTGATTCTCCACGACCGCATTTGGGGTTTCTTGACAAAGATACTGGAGTTGTTCACCATTTCCTTCCTTAGCTCATTTTACAGATAAGGAAACTGAGGCAAACAGGATTAAGTGACTTGCCCAAAGTCACACAGGTACTAAATGTCTGAGGTCAAATTTGAACTCATGATTTCCCAACTCCAGGCCCAGCATTGTGTCCACTTAGCCACCTAGCTTCTTTCTTACTTTAGTTGGTGGTACCTACAGTGTATCCAGTTTAAGCCATTTAAGAGAGAGTTGAAGATTCATGACTATAGCTAAGCAGAGAAACTATGACTGGATTTATAGATCTGGGAATCATCTTTATAAAAATGATAAATGAAACTGTGGAAGCTGATGAAATCACTAAGTGAAATAGTATAGAATCAGAAGATCAGGGAGCCAAAGACAGAGCCTAAGGAGATACCTATGGTAGGAGAATATAATGTGGATGAAGAACTAGCAAAGGGGACTGAGAAGGAATGGTCAAATAGATAGGGAAATGTTGCAGTAACCTAGAGGGAAAAGGAGAAAGAGACTGACAGTGTCCAGTTCTGCCAAGAGGTCAAGGAGGGACAGGATTGAGAGAGGCCACTTGATTTGGCAATCAAGAGATCAGTGGTCACTTTGAAGAGAGCATTGTCAGTTGAATGCTTATGTTGGAAGTGAGAGCAGAGGGTATAGAGGATATTGAGAGGAAAGAAAACACTGATTGTAGATCCCTTTCTCAAGGATTTTAGCCACAAAGACGGGGAGACATATAAAATGACAGCTAGTGGGTCTGGTTAAACCAACCTGTTTGTAGGCAGAATGGAAGAAGCCAGTAGGTAGGGAGAGACTGAAGATAAGAGAGAGTGGGAAGGAGATTGGGGGAAACTTTCTGAAGAAGCCGGGGGGGGGGGGGGGGGGGGGGAAATGGAAATCATGTATGCATTTAGAGGGGTTTCCCTTGCCTGTCAAGGTGAAAGGCCACCCCTTGTTCTGAGACTAGAGTGAGGGAGGAGATAGAGGAAGACATTGGAGTGATGTGAAATGAGGAAAGGAGGAAGATCAAGGTAAATAGTCTCAATTTTTTTCTGTGAAATAAGAGGCAAGGTCCTTGACTTGGAGGGTGAGCAAACTGGCTGTGGTGGGAAACTTGAGGAGAGATAACAAGGTGTTGATTAGCCACTTAGTAAAGTGAGATCAGGTAGGAGGTAATTGCAGTAGTATAAGTGAGAGGTAAAGAAGGCCTAAGAAGGGGCAGCTAGGTGGTATGGTGAATAGAGAACCAGCCCTGGAGTCAGGAGTTCAAATCTGGCCTCAGACATTTAACACTTAACCAGCCATGTGACCTTGGACAAGTCACTTAACCCCAATTGCCCTACCTTCCCCCCTCCAAAAAGCAAAAAAAAAAAAAAAAAGAAGGAGAAGGCCTGAGATAGGGAAGTGATTATATGAATTGATAAAAGGAGAAGATACAAGGGATATTGTGGAAATAAAAATGACACAATTTGACAACGGATTGTATATGTTGGGTGAAGGAGAGTAAGAGATCAAAGATAATGCCAAAGCTGCAACCCTGGGTGACCGGAAGAATGGTGATGCCCTCAACAACAAAAGGAAAGTCTGGAAAAGGGTTGTTTGGGGGAAAGACAATGTAATTAAACCTGTGATCTAACCCATGCGTGTCTGAACGTTTCTATGTGACTTGTCTGTCTTACCAGAAATGAAAAAGGGGAAGAGGTAGAGCTGTTACTCATTTGTCACTGGGGTCTCTTCCTCAGTTTAGGGACACAATTTGTTGGAAGAGACCTCAGTGACAAATGAGGCAGACTTCCAAAGGATGTCTGCTGTAACCATGAGGTGATCTGAGGACTGTGGGATGTAAATGCTGAGATACATAGCTTGGAGCTTGCCTTCCCCATTAAGGGATGGCAATGAAGAGCTCAGCTTGAACATAAAAAGTATTTCCCCTAGACTAACAATGTTTGGGGGGGTAGATAGATATGATTTTAGCCCAGGACCCTCTCTCTCTAAGGAGAGCAGAGTGGCCAGCCTTTGACCACAACCTCCTGCTCCTCTCCTGGCAGGAATCAAAGTCTCCCTTGAAGGAGGGTAAAGAAAGAGACTAGAGGCATCTATTCATGCCTCCCTTACAGCCACATCCAGACAGATGCATGTGGACACACATAACCTACAAAGCAAAACATGGAACATACATTTCTTGGATGGTCTCAATTTTTTCTGTTGAATATGAGGCAAATTCCTGGGTTCAGAAAGTAGACAGAGGGAGTATGATGGGAGGCTTGAGAAGAGATGACAAGGTTTTGAATAGCCCCTATGGAGACTGAAATACTAAACTAATTAGGTTGTAACAGTAGTCCAAGTGAAATTGGTAAAGAAGGCCTGACATAGGAAGGTAGCTGTGTGAGCAGTCAGAAGGGGACAGATGCAAGAAATGTTGTGAGAATAGAAACAACAAGATTTGACATATGCAGAGGGGGTAAAGGAGAGTGAGAAGTCCCTTATATATATCTTTCATCCTGGAGGCAAGGGGGAACCCCTGGAGTTGATTAAATGGAGAATTGACATGGTCAGATCTGCGTTTTAGAAAGATCAATTTGACAACGGAGTGGAGGGTAGACTGGAGTGGAGAAATACCAGAGACAGGGTGACCAACCAGAAGTCTATTGCAACAATCCAGGCATGAGATGATGGAGACCTGCACCAGAATGATGGCAGCGTCAGAAGAGAAATGGAGACATGATCCAAGATATGTTATGAATGTAAAATTGACAAAACTTAGTAATTAGATATGATTAGATATGTGATTGTAGTACCAATGCAATATTTAAAGTAGCCACAATCATGATAAATGACTATAAATATTCCCACATGGCTCTCCATCATAAAATATAACAAACTCTCCATATAGAGGACAGAAGCAAAGTATTTATTTAGACACCAGAAAACCAAATCCCAAAACCAATAAGCTGATTCCATTATGGTAGTAAAGAAGTTAACAAGCCATTACAACACAGAGAGCCACAGCATTCTTTAGCCTTCCCATAAACCAATATTAGATCAGTATTTACTCAGAGCCTATCTGACTCCTTACCTGAGTGTCCTCTCCCCCAGTGTACTCTAGCTTTGACTCCCAGCTTCCTGTAGGCTCTGCTCCACCCTTCAGCAAACTCCTTCCATGTGACTACATTCAGCCTATTAGGGGGCAAAGTTTACTTTTTTTTTAAATTTTTTTTTATTTACTCATTTACTTTTAATTTACAAGATTCACTTCCACAATCACTTGAGTTTCAGATTTTCTCCCTTCCCTTCCCCTCTCCCATGGTGGCATGCAATCATGTATAGGATCTGCAAATACTTTCACATTGTGCAATAGTTTGGTTATATAGAAGGGCTGTAACCAATGAGTGATCACTGAGGAAAGAAAAAAAAAAAAAAGCAAAACCAGACATGAAAGAGAACGATAATGAGTTTTGCTTCAGTCTCCATTTAAACTATAGTCTTTCTATATCTTTCTCTGAGTTTAGGTATCTCCTTCCATCTTGAGGCTTGTAGAGTTGTCTTTAGCTGTGCATTGTTGAGGATAGTCCAGTTTATCAAGGTTGGTCATCATATGTACGATGTGTCTGTGATTGTGTACAGGTTTTGCCGGTTCTGCTCTTCTCACTTAGCATCAGTCCGTATAAGCCTCTCCAGGTAATTATGAAGT
>CM053589.1:69647302-69671306 GCA_028646515.1 Pseudochirops corinnae | reverse complement strand
TAAACGGCAAGGTATGCTAGATTGCGAAACTAAGGGGGCCAGTAACAAGGGCTTATCAAACAGAAGACTGCTTTGCAAAACTAAGGGGGCTAGTAATAAGGGCTTAACTAACAGAAAACTGCTTGTTAGACTGTTCAGTCCTTATTCTGTTCCTAAATCTCCAACCCCCATTAGAAATCCTAAAATCACATCATCATCCTACAGGCTTTGTAACTTTCTGTATATATAAGTCTGGTCTTTTTCCTGTATCATTGCCTTTGTTTAGCTCTTGGCTAAATCTCAGGCCCACATGCTTTTGCTTTAATAAAGCCCCCCAAGGTCTAATTGAATTCTTTCAAAACTGAACCAGCTCTTCCAACTCCAAACTTAAACACAGAATTGGGCTAAAGGGGCAGCTAGGTGGTGCAGTGAATAGAGCACCAATTCTAGAGTCAGGAGGACCTGAGTTCAAAGCCAGCCTCAGACACTTGACACTTAACTAGTTGTGTGACCTTAGGCAAGTCACTTAGCCCCAATTGCTTTGCCTTTGCCATTCCAAAAAGCAAAACAAAACAGAATTGGGTTAAGAGTTAGGAAGACAGTTTCATGTCCTGGAAGTCAGCAACACTTTTTGATTTAAAAAAAAATGAGGAACAGAACTAAGGAAACAGAAGTAGAGTTTGAGCTTTCCAAAGGTATTCAGTATTTTGTGGAAGGTCTCTCCTGGCTTCTTTTTTTTTTGGTGGGGGGAAGGGGGGGAGGGGGGGAGAGGGCTTTTTGGAGGGTGGAGGGTGGAGGGCAGGGGAATTGGGGTTGTGACTTACCCAACATCACACAGCTAGTAAGTGTTAAGTGTCTGAGGCTGGATTTGAACTCAGATCCTCCTGACTCCAGAGTTGGTGCTCTATTCACTGCACCACCTAACTGCCCCTCTCCTGGCTTTTGTACTGAGAGACAATGGTCTATGCCTGATCAACTTATTAGGCTTAGAAGTAACCAATGGATCAATGTCCTCTCTTAATGACCAAAGACCCTGAGTGAGGGCTGACAAACTTTTCAAACCTAGATAGGTCCACCTTCTGACTGCCTAATAATCAGACAGAGTTTGGACCTCTCCTAGCAAAGGTAAAATAATTCCAATTAATAGACATTTTAATGAGAAGGCAGATTAGGAGACTTGGGACAGCTAGATGCTGAAGTGGGTAGGGGAGTGGGCCTAGAGTCAACAAGATTCATCTTCCCTAGTTCAAATCTGGAAATAAACACTAGCTAGTTGTATGACCCTAGGCAAGTTACTTAACCCTGTTTTCCTCAGTTTCCTCATTGGTAAAATGAGTTGAAGAAGAAAGTGGCAAATCACTCCAGTATCTTTACCAAGAAAACTCCAAATCAAGTCAGGAAGAGTAAGACATGACTTAAAAAATAATTGAACTGTAGGGTAAGACTAAAGGGGTGGCCTGGAGGCCACAAGTTAGGTGGCCTTCTAGGGCATTGGGTGTGGTTTTATAATTTCTAGGTGGCCTTCTAGGGCACTGGGGGTGGTTTCATAACTGAGTCCAAGTTTTACAAAGCAAATCCTTTTATTAAGAGGATTTGTTCAGAGAAATTTGGATTCAGTCCAAGGGCTGCTCTTGAGGACCAAGAGGGCTACTTGTGGCCTTGAGGCCCCAAGTTCCCCACCCCTGGTTAAGAATCACCTCAGCTCCCATTACTTCCACACTGGTGGGAGTAATCCTCAAGTGATGGGATTTGTCTGTGGGTGTAGCCTGCTGTGGCGTTCTTTGATTTAATCAAATTAATTTGAGTTAAGTGTGTGGTGGGTGAGGTTACAAAGGAACTTGCATTTAAATTAAATAGGTGGTGAGAGAGGTTACTAAGGTGGACAGTGCCAGGGTGGAGATGCAAATTAAAAGAACAGAACTGAGACTCAAAAGACTTGGGCTGCTGGAGTTAAGGGCGGGGAGTAATTACCAGACAAAAACTACACCTTTAAACTGGTTTCTCTCTGGATTATAGGTGAAAGGTGAAGTTACCTGAGTAAGGAGTAGACTCCTGAGGATTGGCAATATTCCAGCTTGACTATGTCTTAAAAATAGAATTGATGAGGTGAAGGCTCTGGGACCCCTCTTGAGCTCTCCTTGAATCTTTGAGGTGCAGGCTCTGGGAAACCCCTTGAAGTCTGATTGAATCTCCCCACTTGATGAGGCATTTGCAGAGGCCTTAAGTTTTTCATGGTGTCTGGGCCCAAACCTCTGTTATTAGTCTGGCTTTCCATCGTCCATCTGCTTCCCACCCTTGAGCCTATCAAAATATCAATCCACTGTTGCATTGACCTCATTAACTCCTCTTGAAGACCCTCCCCAAACTCCTCCTCTAAACCACCCCTAGATTCCTCCTTCAATCTTTCTGTATAGAGGATCCCATCCTCCCTCCATGTGGGGTGGGAGCGCCACAGAAGGCCCTGGCACAGACTTGCTCTGTGAAAGAGCCATAGAACGACCTAGCATAGACTGGCTCTTTAAGAGTCTACCCCATATGGTGAATTTTTAATGAACTTTCAATAAACTTTACTTTTCTTTGGCTGAGAAGACTTGAGTTGGATTCTTTCCGCAGGACCCCACGTGTTGGTATTTTGGGGTCTCAGGCAACCCTGACCCTCTTTGGTAAACCTCTTCAGAATTAAAATCAATTTTCAATTTTACACTTTGAGCTTTTCCTTAGCTTTGTGACATGTAAATCTTCTCTCAATCAGTCCACCATAAACCTTCTAAATGTAGCTTAATTTGTAGCCTGTCTTCGTTTCTCTATAGAGTCTAAGTGTTTCCTTAAGGGATGTGTGAGATTATGATTCTGTTTAATGGAGTTTGTTCAACTTTTGTGGTTTAAGAGCATGTACAAGACTGCTGTATATATCTAAAGGAATTTCTCTATCTTTAGCATCATTTTTGTCTATAAAACTGTGAGAATCCCAATCTTTACTAAAGGTTTTTTTTCTGAATCCTGAATCTGTGCTTAAGCATAATAAAACCTAAGTTTTTACCTCTATAACTTCTGCTATGTGATTTATCAGCAGTTAACTAACACATTAATTCAATGGGGAAAATATTCTTTGGAACAAATACTGACAGGCAGGTTTCTATTGAAGGCGTTAACCACGAAATGTTGAGATATATAGACTAGGGGTGCTCGAGACCCCAAAATATCAACACACCAGGTCCTGTCAAATGAATTCAACTCAAGTCTTCTCTCAGCCAAAGAAAAGCAAAGTTTACTAAAAGTTCACTTGTATTGGATACAGAGCAAGTCTGTTCTAGAAAATTCTATGGCACTCACACACATGGGGGCAAGACGGGGTCTTATATAGAAAGGTTGGGGGAGGAATCTAGGGGTGGTCTAGAGGAGAATTTGGGGAGGGTCTTCAGGAGGAGTCAATGAGGTCAGGTAACAGCTGATTTGGGTATAGATATTTTGATAGACTCAAGGGTGGGAAGTAGATGGACAATGGCTAGTAAGAGGAAGAGATTTGAGCCTAGCTATAATGAAATGCTTATGGCCTCAGGCAAATGCCTCATCAAGTGGGAAGATTCAGTCAGAGTTCAAGGGGGTTCCCAGAGCCTGCACCTCAGCACTATTATACCAGAAAACTTTCACTGAGTCAATAGGGCTCCTCAGTTTCTACTGGGCTTTTAAAGGGAAAACTGCTATGGGAAACAGCGGCCCACTGAGATGCTAACATAGGTGCAGAAACACTGCTTTTGAGTCTCAACAATGATATCTAACATAGAGAAGTGTCTTGTGGGATATTACATGTTCCTGTGAGTCAGTACCTGCATGTGAGCTTATAACAGCTCCTATGTCAGTTGTCTAGGGTAGGGTTAGATGGAAGCGCTTGGAGTTGCCTGAACTACCTCTTGTAATGAATGAACAATAGTGAATAGAAGGGATGTGGTTTGGGGTTGCTGGGAACCCCAAAATGTCAGGGTACAGGGCGGCATCCTCCTGGAAAGGATCATACAGTCAAACCATCTTCATCTCAAGGGGCAAGGTGTATTGGAAAGCCAATAGAAGCAAGTGAGATTCTTGGGGAATCTGCAACTTAATGGGGGTGAGACTAATACTTACAACCAAAAAAGGGACAGTGAAAAGATCTGTATGGGATTAAGGAGTGGTAAATAGCCTGGGGTGGACCAGGTCCAATAGTGAAAGGAATAAAGTAGTGTGGGGTAGTCCAGACTGACTGTGAAAGAACAATTAAGAATCTAGGTAGGGGGTAGCTAGGTGGTGCAGTGAACAGAGTTCAGAATGCCAGAACGGAGCACTGGCCCTGGAATCTGGAGGACCTGAGTTCAAATGCAGCCTCAGACACTTCACATTTACTAGCCACGTGACCTTGGGCAAGTCACTTAACCCCAATTGCCCTCCCTTACCCCTTCCAAAAAGCCAAAAAAAAAAAAAAAAAGGCCGGGGTGGGTCAGATTCCTTAGGCAAGAAGCCAGGGATCTGTACTACTGAAATGCAGAGAAAAGAACTGGGTTACTTTCAAAGACATGGTCTTTCCCTTTCAGGAATCCAGGTCTCATCACCCCATCAGGAGAAAGGTAAAAGATATTCCTTCCCTAGAAATAGAAAGGCAGATAGGAGGCCCAGCAGATATAGTACCAGACCTGAAGTCAGAAAGACTCAGATCGCGTGTGACTCTGGGCAAGTCACTTACCCCTCTGTTTCCTCATCTGTAAAATGAACCAGGGAAGGAAATGACAAACTACTCTAGTATCTTTGCCAAGAAAATCCCAAATGAGGTCCAAAAGAGTCAAGCACAACTCAATAAGAAGATATGGAAATTAAGGAGATTGGAGTAATTCCTGTGTGGCTTGTGAAAAAGGTAGATAATAACCTGTAATTACTGATAATAATGCTGATACAATTAATACCACTATAGATAATGCCAATAAATTACTGGTTGCTGAATGAAATTACTATGATGATTGTTGTGGCTATACTGTTCCCTTCAATATGGTGAACCAGGAAGCCCCAACACAGCGTGAGTGATGTAGGTTCATTGGTATTGCAAAGGCTATAGCTAAGAAGAGTCAGGAGTGGTTGGCTTTTACCTGGGAAGGAGCTAAGTCGTATCTTCATTCTCCTTCCTCTAAATTACTTAAATTTTCTTTCAAATTACCAATTTGGTAGACAGAGACACTAAGGCATTGATATATGACACTATATTGACAATCCCTTCTTTCACTTATGAACCAATATCTTTCTGGGACCTTTGCCACCAACACTTCATTAGGCCCAGTCAACATTGAACAGCAGTGAGAACAGATTTCTTGCTCTGCAATGGTGGAAGAAAGTCAATTGCTGATCAGAGGCAAGATGAGAACCATGTTCTCACTGCTGTTCATAAGGTATTGCAATGCTAGTTAAGTCCAGCATCACAGTAGCCACAATCAAAGCTTACAGAGTTAGATTTTCTCCTTTATTAAGATCCCTGTTCCATCACTTCTGCTCAGGAGGCTGGACTCCTTGCTATCACATTAACTGGGTTTTCCACCTTCCATACGAACCTCAGGCAGCTGGTGTAGTTGAATATTGGAATGGACTTTATTATTTTTTTTTGGAGGCAAGCAAGGTTAAATGACTTGCCCAGCCACTACGGTTGGGAGATCCATCCGGCCCTACCGAAAAGTGACATAGGAGAGAATAGACTGGGGGAGGGGGGACACACTGGGATGGCTGTTTTGGGGTGGTGGGTGGGGGAAAGAGGGGGAGAAAATATGTAACTCAAAATCTTGTGGAAATGAATGATGCAAACTAAAATAAAATTTTAAAAATTTTTTAAAAATAAATAAATAAATAAATAAAAAATGACTTGCCCAGCATCACACAGCTAGGAAGTGTTTAAGGCTGGATCTGAACTCAAGTCCTCTTGAATCCAGGTCCAGTGCACCATTTAGCTGCACCTGGAAGAGATTCTAAAAGCAACAGCTCTTTGATCACGCACATGATTATCAGGTCTAGGTATCTCACTTCTCAGAAGCTATATCTTTCATAAACCAACACTACCCTAGAAGGAAAAGAGCTCCCTGGTCCTGTGGTTTCTTGGATTCAGCCTTCAGGAAAGTTCACCTGATAAGAATGGATTGCTTTTGGCTTCAAACCCTGCTTCTCTCACTATCTATGAGATCTTAGGGAAAATCCCTGATTGAATCCTTTTCCAACTCTGTAATATACTGGGTTGATAGACTCAAGCAAATAATTAACCTCTTTGAGTTTCATTTTCCTTATTTGGGAAATAATAATGATGATAATAATATAGTTCATATTTACATAGCCCTTTTGTATGTAGATTTCCACATAATTCCCTATAACGTACATAAAATCTCACTATCTTCCTCAAAGGGGTTTTATAACCATCAGAGATCCATCAATCAAAAAGCATTTTCAGCAGATATAAAGCATTTTGGAAACTCTAAAACATATATACGTTTAGGATCACAGATTAGGAAGGAACTTCAGAAGCTATCTAGCCAAACCCTCAATTTATGACAGGCCAAGAAAAGTGACTTTTTCAAAGTCTCACAGGCAAGCTTCAAAGGCAGATTTTTTTTAAAACTAAAATCCAACACTCTTTCCAGTGAACCATTTGAGTGTTTGTTATGCATAAAGAAATGAAGCCCTTTTCTGGGGTCTTGGACCATACTGATGAATTGAACACCTTTTTAGGCAGATACATGGAACTGAAACATCAGAAAAAGTCAGTATGGGAGACAACAGACCAAGCATATTTTCTCCATCTGAAACTTCTTTTTAAAGATTCAGGATAAGCCAAAGCAACCAAGATTAGAAGGGAAGCAAAAAACTGGGAAACAATTTTTACAGCCAGTGTCTCTGATTTCAGTGTCTCCTTTCTAAAATATGTAGAGAACTGAGTCAAATTTATAAGAATATAAGCCATTCCCCAATTGATAAATGGTCAAAAGATATGAGCAGTCAGTTTTCAGATGAAGAAATTAAAGTTATCTATAGTCATATGAAAAATGCTCTAAATCACCTGAGTTCAAATTGAGCCTCAGACACTTAACATTTACTAGCTGTGTGACCCTAGGAAAGTCACTTACCCCCAATTGCCCTGTAAAAAAAAAGAAGGAAACCAGGTTGGGAAGACTTATATAAACTGATGCAAAGTGAAGTAAGCAAAGCCTGGAGAACATTGTACATATACACTGTATACAGTAATAGCAACATTATAACAATAATCAACTAAAAAAGACTTAGCTATTCTGATCAATACAGTGACAATTCCAAAGGATTCATGATGAAAAATCATGAGAGAGAACTGATGAGCTCCAAGTACAGATTGAAGAAATTTTTTTCCTTTATTTTTCTTGCCTTTTTTCTCCACTTGGCTAATATAGAAATGTTGCGCGTGTAGGTGGTTTACCATTTCCTTTATCAAATCATTTTACAGATGAGGAAACTAAAGCAAATAGGGTTAGGCTCAGGACCACACAGTTAGTAAATATCTGCGGCTAGATTTCAACTTAGGAAAATGAGCCTTCCTGACTCCAGGCCTAGCACTCTATTTATGACTCCACTAGCTGCCCTAACTCTGGGGGGTATGATAATCCTCACTTAATAGTTGAGGAAATTGAAGCAGACAGAAGTTAAGGAGCTTGCCGGGAGTCACAGCTAAAAGGCCAGATTCAACCTCAGGACTTCCTGACTCCAGGTACAGAACTAAGTCACCTACCTGCCTTAATAAACCTTGGAGGGGCTGCTAGGTGGCACAGTGAATAGAGCACCTGCCCTGGAGTCAAGAGGAACTGAGTTCAAATCAGCCTCAGACACTTAACATTTACTAGCCCTGTGACCTTGGGCAAGTCACTTAACCCCAATTGCCCTCCCTTACGCCCTCCAAAAAGCAAAAAAATAAACCTTCTTGGAGTAAAAAAAGGTGTCACAGAGCCTTAAGTCCTAGCCTAAAAAGTGAGACTTTTAAAAAAATCATTTATTTTTAGTTTTTGATTCACTTTTATAAAATTTTTTTTTTGTTCCAGATTTTTTTCCTCCCTTCCTCCTTCCCTCCTTTCCTCCCTTCCAACTTCCCCAAGACAGCAAGCAATCTTATAGATTATACAGGTACAAACATATTAAACGTTATGTTGTAAAAGAAGAATCAGAATGAAAGGAAAAAACCATGAGAATGAAAAAAAGAGAAAATAGCCCACTTCAATTTGCATTCAGACTCCATAGTTCTCTCTCTGGATGTGGACTGCATCCATCATGAGTCTTTTGGAGTTATCTTAGATCCCTGCATTGCTGAGAAGAGCTTAATCTATCAAAGTCATCATCCTACAATGTTACTGTTGCTGTGTACAATGTTCTCCTGGTTCTGTTCACTTCTCTCAGCATCAGTTTATTTAAGTCTTTCCAGGTTTTTCTGAAGTCCTGATGAAGTTCATCATTTCTTCTAGTGCAATAGCATTCCATTACCTTCATATACCACAACTTGTTCTGCCATTCCACAATTGGTGGGCATCCCCTCAATTTCCAATTCTTTGCCACCACAAAAAGAGCTGCTATCAATATTTTTGTACATGTGGGTCTTAAGGAAATGAGACTTTAAGTACAAGAAAGGAACTTGCATTAGAATGTCAGCTAATTGAGGACAGGCAGTGTTTGCTTTTTCTTTAACCCTAGTGCTTAATGTGGTGCCTGGCACTTAATAAGTTCTTAGTAAATTCTTGTTGAATGATTGCTTGATAAACCAAAGAGAACCTAGAAAAAAGTAGAAAATTTGAGTTTCATTATACAGCATATGATTGAGAGTCTGAATATTTAAGTCTTGGTCCCAGTCTCTACAGGCGGCCCCTAGAATTGAATGTTTCTACATGGCTACAATCATCTACACTTGCCTCCTTCTTCAGCAGGGACCTTTCCCTGCAAGATAAAATTTGAGAACAAGGATGGAATGAAGAGAGATAGTGTGCTTTTCTCAAAGAGGTACTTTGTGTTTTGTGAGCTGGTGTAGGAAATAATGGAACCCACTGGTGTCAGTGAGTCAAATCTCATCATGAACGAGAGTATTCCTTCCAGAGACAGTGCTGCAACAATTTCCTCATCTCAAAAAGAATCCTGTGGCATTAGATAGATGTTGCTGGATGCATTCTAGTCTTGCACAGGCTGCCTTCTTCCTGATTACTCCAATATAGGCTTGCCAGTATCTCCCTTTGTCTAATATTTGTTTCTAGCCCAGGCTATGGTGGTCTGGCCAGCTGGTGATTTGGAGTTTGGTTGTCTACTGCAGCACCAAGGGAACAAGAATACACAGGAACATGCTTACTGACTTTTTTTGCTGGATGAAAGGCAAGTTTCCTTGCTAGACTGACTTAAGGCTCTGGGAGGCCTTCCTGCTGAATCAGGTAAACTTAGAGCAGTGGAACAGAGAAGTCAAAATTTGGGACCCTGGGCTAGTTTTGATGACTCTAACATTCCTGGAACATGCATATCAGAAACCCATAATCCTGACCCATAACACCAGCAAATCAGTAATCAGCAATAAGCAGACAGGGCCCTTGTCTGGTTCAAGGCTTAGGATAAGTTTGCAGACTTTCAGGGCTATTTGGGGACAACATCCCTTCTATAGGAAAATCATGTGGTTGAAAACAGTCAGTATGTAAAGCTCTGCTTTCCCAGGCTTTAGATTCCACTGTGAGATTAAAAGCAGGGTGAAATGTACATTCTTAACTGTACAAAACTGTCTGGAACAGATCACAAGCCATGATGATTAATGAATGAAAAAGCATATATTGTTTACTATGCACAAAGCATTGTGTGCTTAACCCCGGAGATACAAATAGAAAGACAAAACCTACGATCCACCTGGAATCAACATGTATCACTGAGCTGCATCAGGGAGGCTATGACATGGATTCACATGGGTCCCTGTAGCACCGAGGAGAGCAGTGAGGTGGCACATGAATAGAGCACCAGGCCTGAAGTGAGCTTTCTGAGTTCAAATCTGGCCTCAGACACTTCTTAGCTGAGACAAATCCCCTTACCATTCCAGTATTTTTGCCAAGAAAACCCCAAACAGGGTCACAAAGAGTCAGGCATGACTGAAAGGACTGAACATAATAAAAACATGTAGGAACTAGTATATTGTACCTGCTTTCTCCCTGCTGAGACCCTTGATGACATTTAGACATAAAGTGCTAAACCTCTCTTTTGTGACCTATTGGAAAGAGCTCTGGTCTATTAACCAAAAACAACATCACAAGTCCATGAGACAATACTAGATTTATTAATGAACGCACATGTGGAATCCTAATCAAATCCAAAGACTTCACAATCCAAACAGAAGCTTGAATATTTATGAAACTGAGAAAAGAAACCAAAATCTCTACCTAAATGGGAATGGTAGGGAAGGAGAAATCACGAATAATCAGGATAGCAAAAGCAGCATTCTTTTCCCTTAGGAACTGCTAAACCATGAAGATAGGATGGTCTGCTTATCTACAACGGTCCCAGATGCCTAGCTATTTCCCAGTCTAGTGAAGACTGACTGGCATCTTTCTTGACTCCCAAGGACACACAGGGAGTGCAGCTTGGGGGTGCAAACACATTATGTCAGGGGCTTTATCCTTGACACATTCAGGGACTCCTGCATACTCTGGGTCCAGTGTTTCTGGAAGATAGGGCAATTCAAAAAGACAAGTTCAGGAGACCCCTTAACATGTCTGAGAGTCAGAATAAATGCAAGAATAACAGCCACATTTAGATAGCACCAAGAAGACCTGAGTTCAGGTTCTGCATAAACATCAAGATTAAAACAATTCAAATATGATTGTGTCACAATTAGAATTACACAAGACCTAGCAGCAGAGACATTAAAGGACCACAGGTCTTGGAACACAACATATCAAAGAGCAAAAGAACTGGGGCTCTGCCTGAAAATATCATACCCTGCAAAGTTAAGTATTATCCTGAATGAAAAGAAAATTGGATAAGCTCTCAGATTTTCAAGACTTTGTCAAAAATAAAAATCCTGAACTTAACAGAAGACTCATCATACAAGAACCAAGAGAAATATGACACATACCCAAGACTGATTATAAAGGATTCATAAGGACAGATTGTTTACTTTGTAAATATGTAAAATGCAAAATGTATGTCTAAGATTCTTATTAATAATTGGGTAGCCCATAAGAAAGATTGGGGTAAACCTGAATATGATGTGAATTTTAAAAGTAAAATCACTTAGGAACAGCTAAAAAGAGTAATTATTTTATACAAATGAGGTTCAAGAGAAACAATACAGAGGACTTAGATGGGGAAGGAGGGTTGGTATTCTGGTAACCTACTTTCATCCAGAATGGATTTAAGAGGGAATAATACATATATATTTAGAAGAGTATAAAAGTCTTCTAAATTCAGAACAAATGAAATGGAAGGGGCATAGGGAGGGGGGAGAGGACAAGAGAGGTATCTTTAGACAGGAAGGTGAGGGAACAGGTAAAAGGGGGGTATAGAAGGGTGTTTAGATTTATGAGAATGGGAGGATAGGGGAGGGATCCTTGGAGGGGAGTAGACAAGTTATAGGAGGGCAAGGTAGTTGGTAGAAATAAAGTAGAGGAGGCAGGAGGGATAGGAAATGAGATATGTACAAACATAAAAATAAAGATCAAGAGTAGAGTATGTTTGGAAAAGTATATGTCTACATATGTGTGTATATATATAGATATGTATGTATATAGATCTAAAATTTTGCCAGGAATCAATGTCCAGTCTACTAATCTATAGTTTCTGAAATCCATCTCTATTGCTCTGGCATTTCCTCCATTCCCCATGATTTCTTTTTTTTTTCCCCCATGATTTCTTAAGATCACTTGGCGACCATTCAGCATCTCCAAGTTCTTTTCACTCTTCTTGAGTGTCATCAGCCTCAGACATTTAGCAGCTGTGTGACCCTGGGCAAGTCATTTCACTTTCTTTACCCCAGTTTCCTCATCTATAAAATGAGCTAGAAAAGGAAATGGCACATCACTCCAGCATCTTTGCCAGGAAAACCCCAAATGGGGCAATGAAGAGTCAGACACACCTGAAATGACACAACATTTATCTAAGCCCAGGGATGTGAACTGATTTAAGGAAGCTAAATACTTTTTTAGGATCTCCTCTACTGTCTTAGATTTTAGATTTGAGCTAGAAGGTACCTTAGAAATCATCTAGTACAAACAAATCAAGGAAGAAATGTCCTAAGGCTTGAAGTGATTTCCCCAAGATCACAAAGCAGAACTGGAATTTGAATTCATGTCTTCTGATTCCAGACTAAGTGCTTTTCTTAACACTATTCTTATAGGTCCAAGCCACCCTTTTTTGTATTTATGCTTAATTAGATGTCCTTCCTTCAATCTTTTGTACTTTTATTTTTTATTCTGCACTCATTGGAGAGCCCCTAATATAGTAAACTTTTTAAAAATGTGCTGCTCAACATGTCACATTGTGTACCAAGATAAGGTCAAACTAGGTACATGATTTAAACATGAAGGGTGATATCATAAGCAAACTAGGGGAGCATGGAATACTTTACCTGTCAGATCTATGGATAAGGAAAAAATTTATTACCAAACCAAAGGTAGAGATATAAAATAGATAATTTTCATTGCATTAAATTAAAAAGGTTTTTATGAGAGTGGAATGATAAGCCTCAGGAAGTTTCAACTTCACCAAAGAAAGATGAGATTGATGGTGGATAATCTCTTCTTAGGAATGTTATAGAGAGAATTCCTATCTGAGGTCCTTTTCGACTCTTAGATTCAATAATACAAATACAAGAAAGATATATTATTAGGCTATACCCTCCTTGTGGGAAGGGCTTTTTTTTTTTTACCCTTTTCTTTTTCTCTTCAGCACTTACTTAGTACCTCACATGATAAGTGCTTAATACATAAAAAAAATTTCTTTAAGGTTTTGCACAAACAAAACTAATACAGCAAAGATTAGAAGAAAAACAGGAAACTGGGGGTAGCAGCTAGGGAGGGATTTTATAGCAAGTTTCTCTGATAAAGGAAATATATAGAGAACTGAATATATATATATATATATATAGAGAGAGAGAGAGAGAGAGAGAGAGAGAGAGAACTGAATCAAATTTATAAGAATACAAGTCATTCCCCAATTGATAAGTGGTCAAAGAATATGAATTGGCAATTTTCAGATGAAGAAATCAAAGCTATATATAGTCATATGAAGAAATGTTCTAAATCGGTATTGGTTAGAGAAATGCGAATTAAAACAACCCTGAGGTATCACCTCATATCTATCAGATTGGCTAATAATACAAGAAAGGAATATGACAAATGTTGAAAGAGATGTAGAAAAATTGGGACATTAATGCACTATTGGTGGAGTTGTGAATTAATCCAACAATTCTGGAGAGTAATTTGGAAGTATGCCCAAAGGGCTATCAAATTGTGCATACCCTTTGACCCAGTTACACCATTATTTATGTTTGTATCCCAAAGAGATCAAAGAAAAAGGAAATGGATCTATATGGACAAAAATATTTATAGGAGATCTTTTTGTAAAAAATTGAAAATTGAGGGGATGCCCATCAGATGGGTAATGGCTGAACAAGTTGTGGTATGTGATTATAATAGAATACTATTGTACTGTAAGAAATAATGAGCTGGATAGTTAAAGAAAAACCTGGGAAAACTTATATGACCTTAAGCTGAGTGAAGTAAGCAAAAAAACCAGGAGAACTTTGTACACAATAGTAGCAATATTGCACGATGATCAAATGTGAATGATTTAGCTATTCTTAGCAGTAGAATGATCCAAGACAATCCCAAAGAACTTATGATGAAAAATGCTATCCACCTCCACAGAGAGAACAGATAAGAGTTTGAACGCAGGTCAAAGCATAATTTATTTACTTTCTTCATTATTCTTAGGCTATTTTTTTTGGGGGGGGGGAGGGTCTATATTTTCTTTTGCCACATGGCTAATATCAAAATATGTTATATATGACTTCATGTGTATAATCTACCAAATTGTTTGCCTTTCCAGAGAGGGGGAAGAAGATGGATGGAGAGAAAGAATGTAGAACTCATTTTTTTTTTTTTTTGCTTTTTGGAGGGGAGAAGGCTGGGCAGTTGGAGTTAAGTGACTTGCCCAAGGTCACAGGGCTAGTAAGAGTTAAGTGTCTGAGATCACATTTGAACTCAGGTCCTCCTGACTACAGGGCCAGTGCTCTATTCACTGGGCCACCTAGCCACCCCCTAGAACTCAAAATTTTTTAAAATGAATGTTAAAAAAATTTTACATGTAATTGAAAAAAATAAAATTAAAAAATAACGTGAGGATGAAAGTATTTGTGCAATCTAACTAACACACACTGTGTTATTCCATTCAACAAGCATTTATTCAACACCATCTCTACGTAGACTAGAGCATGAAGCAAGGAACTGGGAGAGATTAAAATTTTAAATAAGACTTTATTTCTTCCCTCATGGAGCTTAGACTAACAAGGCAGATAAGGCACCAACAGCATGGGGCTGTGGAGGTATGGAAAGATGTGGAGGGAGAGAAGCTAAGCTCAAACAGCTATGACAAATTACTCCCTAGGTTGCCTTAAAAGCAATTAGCCTCTTTGGGCCCTATTTCCTCATCTACAAGAAGAGGTTAGACTAGATGAGCACTAAATATCCCTTCTAGCTCTAAATCTATGATTTTATGAATGTAGATAAGTACCGTTAGATTATAAGCTCCTTGAGGGCAGAGACTGTTTTTTGCTTCTTTCTTATCATCCCTCCAGAGCTTAGTACAGGCCCTTAATAAATGTTGGTTGATTGAATAATCATGATAAGGGCATGAGAGAATTCACAGGGTCACAGAACTTTAATATAGTCCAATTATTAGTGCTCTCCCATCCTCAAATTAGCTTGTTTCTGCTGTTTATACATATGTGTGTGTGTGTGTGTGTGTGTGTGTGTGTGTGGCTGTGTATGCATATATATATATATATATGCATATATATGGGGGATATGTGCATGTGGGTGTGGATGTATGATAGGTATAAAGACTTATTCCTTGGTTGAGGCAGCCTCATCATAGGAAGACCTGAGTTCAGATTCTGCCTCTGCACTTACTAGCTTTGTGATCTTGATCAAGTCAGTCAGCTTCTCTGTACTAGTATATACACACACACACACACACACACACACACACACACACACACACAGAGCATATCCCAAAAGTCTTAGCACAATTTTAAGTTTAAAACTGTACCAATGGGAGTAGCTAGGAAGCACAGTGAATAGATTACCAGCCCTGGAGTCAGGAGGACCTGATTCAAATCTGACTTCAGACACTTGACACTTACTAGCTGTGTCACCTTGGGCAAGTCACTTAACCCAAATTGCCCTGCCTTCCCCTCCAAAAAAACAAAACTGCAGCAAGAAGACTTTGATAGAGGATAGATAGAGATGATAGATGATTGTTAGAGAGATGATCAAACTAGAGATATATGGATATAAGTTGATACATCTATACATATATATATACAGATGAGGAAATAGAACCATATGCACATACATATGTACACATGCATGTTAAGTATATACAACATGTGTGTACATATGGTATGTGTATGTGTGTGTACATATACATGTATACAGACATGTTTACCAGTAACTTAATAGAGAGAGATTTGCTGAAGCCTGCTCTGCTTCTGAGAGTCAATTATTAAATTCCTAGTGTGAACATTTACACCTTGGAAATTAGCAAAAGCTACTATTCAGGGCCTGATTTAAACTTTTCCCAGCATACCACTGTTAAAACACTTACAGATTTGCAACAACCTCTCAACAACCCCCATATCCAATCTGTCACCGAGTCCTGTCAATTCTACATTGGCAGTATCTGTCATCTATACCCCTCCCATCTCTGCCTTGCCATCACTCCGGTGCAGTCTTTCATCGCTGGACCACTGATCCTTTGGTTGGTCACTCTGACTCAAGTCTCTCCCTCCTCCAATCTAGCCTCCACCAATTATCACATTGATCTTACCAAAGCTTAGATCTGACCATGTCTCCTTTCTTTTCTTTTTTTTAGGGGAGAGGTTGCTTTTTGAAGGGAGGAAGGCAGGGCAGTTGGGGTTAAGTGCATGTCTCCTTTCTATTCAATCAAGTGCAGTGGCTTCCTATCACTTTCAGGATTAAATATAAAATCTATCTGCTGTTCAAGCTTCTTCCTACTTGGCTCCCTTCTACCTTTACAATTTTCTTGTACTTTGTTCCCCTTCTCAGTGACAACATCTTCCTTGTTGTTTATCAGGGTATTTTCACTGGCCAGGAAGTAGTCCTGTGCCTGGATTTCTCTCCCCTTTCATCTCTGCTTCCTGGTTTCCCTGGCTTCCTTCAAATCCCACCTAAAATCCCACATTCTCCCAGAAACCTTTTCCAATCCCCCTAGATTCTAGTGCCTTCCCTCTGATGATTATCTCCAAGTTATCTCTCATATAATTTGTTTGTACATAATTATTTGCATGTTGTACCCATTCGGTTGGGAGCTAACTAAGAGAAAAGACTGGTTTTTGCTTTTCTTTTATCCTTAGCTCTTGACACAGTACCTGGTACATAGGGGTCATGTAATAAATGGTCGTTGATGAATTCTCATTTTACAAGTGAGGAAACTGAATTACAGAGAAGTTGGCTGACTTGCCCAGCTCACAAAGCTAATAAGTACAGGATCAGAATTTGAACTCAGGTGTTTGAACTCAGCCCTAACTATGGGGCTGCCTCAATTAACAAATAAATCTATTAAATACCTTTCATATACCCAGCACTATTTTTAATGTTTCGAGGCCTCCGAATGGTCCCTTATCTTAAAGATTGTATAATCTAGTTTAAGACACATAGAATTTAAAACATTTGGGAAATATGATGTCAGTAAGAAGAGCTGACATTATAGACCATTTTAAGGTAGAATCTTGGTCTTTCTAATTCCAATATGAACTACCCCATCTTTTTTCTAATGATACATTGAGTGGCACAGACTCAGCTTTGTAGGAGTTCAGAGAAGGGACAGATTAGAAAGATTTCAACACAACTATTGAATAATCACCTCATTCAAAAAATGCTTTTTAAGTACCTGCTATGAGCAAATCTTGGGCCTGGGACTTTCTGTGCCAGATTCTAAGACATGAACAGCTGGGGTCTCTATCATCAAGAAACCTACAATTCAGTAGGTGAAGGTTACATGTGAGACAACCAGCTAGCTAGGAATTTAGAGTCCCTTGGAAGTACTTGCCCTAGGATCTCAGGACAAATGATTGGCACTCAGAAATAAAAATCATGGCAAAAGTTAAATGAGAAATGTCTGTCCAAACCTGGACCCTTCTCCCTCCTCCCACTATCATCAAATTTGAAAAGCCTATAACTATTTCTCACGGGAGCCCCACAATGCCATTCTGAAGAGAGTGTCTGAAATACTAGATCTGAATGGATTTATTTTATCCCTAAGTGCACTGGGCAAGTTGCTCTGACTGGGTTAACACAGACCTTCTATTTTTAGCAGCTTGCAAGAATGTCTCATATTCTTGCTAAAAATACCTGAACACGTTTTAATGTGGAAAAAAAAGAGAAAAATCAGTGTTTCATCTCATTATCCCAGTGACTACTGAGAAAGGGGTCGGATAGGGGAGAGAGAAAATATATATACTATATTACTTGCTCTGTCTTGGATGAAAATAACCCCATAAATTCCAGAAACCCTGTAAAGACCCAGAAAAGTAAAGTAAATGTACTATTGGCACCTCTGAAAAGGTGAAAGGGATAGTTTCTCCCAAGCATTCACAATAGATTGACTAAGAGGATGTCCTCAAGATATTCTGTCCCTTCTGTGATTGGCTAATAGTTTTGAGAAATTGACAGCTTATTGGCTAGCAGCTTTGGGGGAATGCCAATAGTGAAAAGGGGATAACTCAAGGTTTTGCTCCATTCTTCCTCATTGACACATGTCTCAGTCTCTCCATCTATAAAATGGCAGGCCCTCACCTAACCAGCAAGTTGCATGAACTACATTCCTTCCAAAAAATACAGTTTTGTGAATACTTTCAGATTTTATATGATTGTTGTTACTAAATATTTTACTCCTTCTTCCAGCACGGGCCCCTCCCTTGTAATAATGAACAACATTTAAGCAAAACCAATCAACATAGAGCTTATGTCTAACAGTGAGTGCAATATTCTTAGACCGCATTCTCCACTTCTACTGTGGAAAAGGGAAGTACATACCACTTTTAATAAATATTATCTGAGTTGATCTTCATAACAGGTAGGTGCTGTTATTAAGCCCATTTTAGAGTAGAGGAAACTGAGGCAGGCAGATGTTCAATGACTTGCCCAGGGTCACACAGATAGTAAGTGTCTGAGGCCAGATTTGAACTTCAGACTCAACATTCTATCCACTATGGCACTAGATGTTTAGATATCTCTTATGTGGGAGAGAATTACTGAAATGTCATAAACCTGTCCCCACCCTGCTACATGCTAAAACATTTTCCACACATTACCCCCAAGTCTCAACCTGAAAGTTATGGGGTGAACATTTTTTTTGAAGGAAACATCAAGTTGTCATTTCCCTGCTGAATTACTGCAGGGTCTCAGTGGAGGCAAATCAGATTATCAAATAGACATTTGTCAAGTGTCTAACGAGTGCTAAGTCCTGTGTATGTTACTATAAGAAGATACAAAGCATGAAGGAGAAATTATGAAGGGAGAAAAGACACACCATTTTAGAAACATATTGTGTGACTAAAATGTCAAGAAGGTTTTCCTGCAAGAATTACAAGCCAGGAGTGAGAATGCAAATAGTGTGATTGAACAAGCAGTGGAAGCCACAATCTATTACCCCTCCCTTTAAAGTAACCAAAGTCAGCTCCAAAAATTAGTTTTCCTTTTATGGGAGAACAATATCCCAGTGATTCATTAATGCCGCAGGATGCTGCTAATTGGCTGTCTACTCTAAATGGGCTAGAAAAGCTATATAAATGCTAAATCTGATGATGCAGGCCTCTAGTCCCTGCTGGTGGATTGCTTGAGTTTAGGAGTTCTGAGCTGCAATAGGACTAAAGTTAACCAGATTTGTGCACTAACACAGAAAATGATATAAGGATTCCATGAAAGCAGAAGGGCACCACCAGATTGCCCAAGGAGGAGCAAACTTGCCCAGGTTGGGAAAAGCAGAATAGGTTAAAGCTTTTTACATCATACTTGAAGTGGAATGGCAACTGATCATGTCCCAAAGTGGGAGGACGCAGGCAAAAGGATTCTACAGTCAGATTGAATCTGATATAATTCAGTAACAATCACTTATTAAATATTTACTATATGAAAGACATTACAGTAGAGTAAAAAGAACATCGAATTGGGAATTTAAAAGTATAGATTCAATTGTACTGTTTGTTGTACTGTTTATCATCTGTATAATTGCTGGCCAATGGCTTGACTTCTTGGGTCTTCAATTCCCTCACCTAAGGTGACTGCAGTCATGAATGCAAACATTATGAATGTGTTCTATGATATAAAGACATAATAGGAAAAAATCCCTGCCCTCAAGTAGCTAGCTTAGTCTGCTGAAGGGTACAACATTTAGAATCATAAATTTAAAGCTGAGAAGGGACTCAGAGATCATCTAGCTCAAACTGTTCATTTTCCAGATGAGGAAACTGAGGCCCAAGGCAGTTAAGTGACTTGCTCATTTTGGTGCTTTGAGCAAGTTGCTTAACCATTGTGACTCAGTTTTCTCATCTGGAAAATGAACAGATTGGACTCCATAGGATTGTAAGATTTAAAGAGATGTTAGAAGTCATTGAGTCATTCATTTTAGGATTGAAACTATTACGGTAAAACAATTTCCCCAAGAAAGTAATAGAGTTCAGATTCAATTACAGACCCTTTGACTCCAGTCTAGAGTAACACCCTGACAGCTGACAGTCAAGAGCTACCTTTAATCTTTGGACATGACTTTTGGCGTCCCAGTCATAGGAGTGCTGAAGTAGTGAGGACGAGAATGTCCCAGAGGAACTGGAGAACATATGTGTTGATTTGTTATCGCTATATTATTTGAAATGAACATCCTTTTGTTAGAGTTAACTGAATGAATGTTCAAAATTGTCTTTATATGTAACTGGGGGAAAATGCTAAGTTTTTTTAAAAGAGTTAATTGATGAGATGTGGTTAAATGGAAATGGGGTACTAGACACTGTCCTCTAAGAAAGGCGCGGATACAGCTGGTTGGCGCTCAAAGCAATGACTCAAAGGGGAGAAGTATAGCCCCTCAGGGGCCCCTCTAAAGAGCAACATAGCTTTCTTGACCTTAAGGAAGTGGGACCAGAGCAAAGAGAAATACTCCTTAAGATTCTTCTACTACCTCTGAAGTGGCGCTAGCTTCCTACCACCAGCACCATACCTCATGTAGAAGTGAGAAGTAGGGAAATGGGCACATTTTAGACAATACAATTAATTTTTGTATTTCACCTCTTTAAAAAATTAAATTTTTTTGAGACAATTGAGATTAAGTGACTTACCCAGGGTCACACAGCCAGTGTTTGTGGTAGGATTTAAACTCGAGTTGTCCTGACTCCAGGGCCAGGATTCTATCCACTGTGCCACCTAGCTTCCCTTTTACTTTTTATAGAGGAAAAAAAAAATAGGCATGATCACAATGTGTAAAGAGAACCAGAGAAATCACTACCATCTACACTTGTGAAATGAGCAAGGATAAAGTATAACTAGTTTGCAGAGAGGGGAGAGGGATAAGTTTTTTTGGTATCTTAATTTTGTATCTTGATATCAGTTTTAGGTTTTTTGTGTCTTAATATCAGTTTTTGTATCTTAACATCAGTTTTAGGTTCCCTGTCCTAGGCAAAGGAATTTCTGTGTGAGCCCTAAATGAGCAACAAGGGAATAAGCCCTCCCTTTACAAAATAATGAGCTACATGAGCCACTGTTACAGACACTTGAGCTTTAGAGTTGGAAAAAATCTAAGAGATCACAGTCCAACTAATTTTATAAAAACCTTGGCCCAGAGAGGCTCCAGCATACTGGTAATAAGTAGTGGAGCCAGGATTTGAACCCAGGTGCTCTGACCCCAAGTCCACTGCTGATTATTTTTGACAATGAGAGAGCACTGGACCTGAAATCAGAAAGATCCAAGTTCAAATCTTACCACAAACACTAGCTATGTGATCCTGGGAAAGTCACTTAACCCTGTCTCCAAAAAATAAAAACCACTCTCAGCCTCCGTTTCCTTATCTGTAAAATAAGACTAATAATAGTATCTATCTCACAGTTGTCATAAGAATCAAACGAAATGATGCATGTAAAGGACTTTGAAAACCTGAAAATACTATGCAAATATTAGCTGCTATTATTATTATTATTATTATTATTATTAAGTGAATAAGACTCCCTTCCTCACAAGAAGTCTATGAAGCATGGCCATACTCCAACCTCATGGCATGTAAATCAGATTTTTGTAAACACGCTAGAAGAGATTACTATTTAAAGGAACCCTGGAGTGAATCCTGTATAATGTTCCAACATATCTTTTGGGTACATTCAGGGATTTTCATATTAAGACACTTGTTTATGAGAAGCAACAAGGGAACAAGCAGGCCTCTGCTCTGCCTAATCCATCCCTTTGTTAGCTTGGAAGGGTTCTTACTCCCACTAGCATGAACTGCCAGGATCTCTCCTAATTGGTGGTTCAGATGGAAAAGACTAGAGAAAGAGAAAGGAGAAATCTTTTCCCCAAAAATTACCTATTTCTAGTTCTTGCAATCCAACTGGAGTCCTGCAGGAGACTAGGGGCGAGGTTGAAGGGGAACCTGATCAAAGGGGTAAGTGGAGAAGGAAAAACAGGTTCACATAAAAAAAAAAAAAATCCAATCTAAATCTGATATCCCTGCTTTTGGGAGAAAAGAAGGCCATCTGAAAGAAGCTTAGATTTAACTCACTCAGCTCAATTCAACTCTTCAAGTTTTTAAACACTGGTTTTTTTAAAACACTTTTAAAAACACTAGTTGCATCCTATCAGTCACAAAAAGTAAAAAGTGCTCATTCTCTGCCTTTATAGACTCAGCATCAATTATGGAAGAGAAGATAGTTGCCTCCCCCACCCCAGCCAAAAAAAAAAAAGAAATTTGATATTATTGTGCTACAAGAAACAACAAGTAGGATGATTTCAGAAAAGCCTGGAAAGACTCAAATGAACTGATGGAAAGTGAAGTGAGCAGAACCAGGAGAATCTTGTACACAGTAGCAGCAATATTGTATGTGGAAGAATTATGAACGACTTAGCTATTCTCAACAATACAATGATCTAAGACAATTCCGAAGGACTTATGATGAAGCATCCTATCCACCTCCAGAGAAAGAACTGATATTGTCTGAATACAGACTGAAGCAAGCTATTTTTCTCTTTCTTTACTTTCTTTCTCTTCTTTCTTTACTTTCTTTCTCTTCTTTATGAGTCTTCTTGTACAAAATGACTAATATTGAAATGTTTTACATGATTACATATGTATAACCTATATCAGATTGCTTACTCAGGGGAGAGTGGAAGGAGAAATATAATCTGGAACCCAAAACTTGTTTTTTAAGTGTCAATTGTTTTAACATATAATTGGGGAAAAATAAAATATTATAAAGATAAAAACAGAAAATGATAAAAAGAAATTGAAGAGCAATGTAAAGGAACAAGTACCATAAAAAATAGATGATAAAGATAGTGCTTTAGGCATTCAAAGAAGGGAAAGATCACTGGACTGGTGTGGTCAAGGAAGGTTCCAAGCAGGGAATGGAGCTTGAGTTGGGTTTTAAAGGATGTACAGGACTTAAAAAAAAAACCTGGACCTGGTCATTTGTTTCCCAAAAGTGATACTTCTATTCCAGGATTACAAAGTTAGAGGTAAGACAAACCAGATATTAAAAATCACAACTTTTAGGAGACACATAGATTTGAGAATTTAATAAAGGTCTTTTGTTGACTCATTTAACAATATTAATTCATCACCTATTATGAGCAATTCACTAAACTGCTAAAAGAAAAGTAAGTGATAAATAAAATGTATTTTCCTCCATCAAGAAGCTTCTAAGATAGCAGAGGAAATAAAACACATGCATAAATGCAACACGTCCTTGTACTCAGTTGGCTTGCCCAGAAGAATAGCTGATAACATCTGTGTCCAAACACCACAAAGGGCAAAACCGTGACTGTTCAGCTCCGCACATGTCTGTGGTTCCATGGTGAACTCCAGTCTATTATTGAAAAGACTAAGCTTGTCCTCCAACAAACTCTGAAGAAGAACCTTCTTCCCTCACTTAGGTGTACACCATTGTATGTTTTCTCAGTCAATCAACAATGACATCTAAGAAAATGTGACCTTGGGGCAGCTAGGTGGCACAGTGACTAGAGCACCAGCCCTGGGGTCAGGAGGACCTGAGTTCAAATCTAGCCTCAGACATTTAACATTAGCTGTGTGACCTTGCACAAGTCACTTAACCCCAATTCCCTTGCCTTTCCTCCTTCAAAAAAGACCTCCTCAAAATGTGACCTCATATCTTAAGCAGTACTGCTTGGTCACCAGGCTCTTTTCAAGGTTATCTCTCCCTGAGTAGGAAGAGGTATTATACAAATAACTATAATAAAATGTAAAGTATGATAAATACATAAGAGACTGCAACAAAATTTTGACTATAAAATGAGGGGGCTGGATTCAATGACCTCTATCATCCCTTTAAATATAATAATCCTATGGACTCCCTGAAAGTATTATGAGAATTTAGAATACAATGACTATTATCAATGAAATATTTCACATTGCCTTCTATTTTTTCATTTGTTTGGATCTGTTTAATAGTATCTTGATTTCTCATAAAGTCATTTGCTTCCATTTGCTCCACTCTAATTCTGAAGGAATTATTCTCTTCAGAAAGCTTTTGAGATTCTT
>CM053589.1:69617007-69646802 GCA_028646515.1 Pseudochirops corinnae | reverse complement strand
GACTTTAGTGGGAAGTATCCTTGTGTGCATTTTGGAGTTCTAGGATTGGTTTAGAGTCCTATTTTATGGGTATTTTGGGGTGGCTATGTGAGAGCTGCGATATGTTGCTGCTGCTACGCTGCTATCTTGGCTCCGCCCCCCAAAAAATTTATTTTTAATAAAAAAATCTGTCTTCTCTCCCTTTCATCTCTTTCCCACCAATTAAGAAGTAAAGAAAAACAAAGCCCCTGTTACAAACATATTGTCAAGCAAAACAAAATTTCCACATTGCCCATGTCCAAAAGGAATACCCGCGCACACACACACATTTCTCACTATGCAATCTTGAATCCTTCACCTCTCTAGAAAGGGATGGCTAACATGTTTCATTACTAGTTAGCTGGAATTATGGTCGGCCATTATACTAATCAGACTTTCTAAACCTTTCAAAGCGGTCTGTCTTCACAATATTGTTGCCATTATATAAATTGTTCTCCTGGTTTTGTTCACTTCACTTTGCATCAGTTCATGTAAATCTTCCCAGATTTCTCTGAAACAATTCCTTTCATCATTCCTTACAGCACAATTGTGTTCCATCACATTCATATACCATAGCTTGTTCATCCATTCCCCAACTTATGGGCATGCCATCATATTCCCATTTATTGAGTTCCCATAAGCTGTCTAGTTCTATAACATATACTATTGAAGGAGGGGAGGGAATGGGTCTATATTTGTAATTTCATTTGTGTAGGGGATTTCCATTGAGGAAATTCTCTCTCCCAACAGAGATCAGATTTTTATAGTTTGAGATTTGCCTGGAGCACTTAGAGGTCAAATGACTTGCTTAGGATCAGATAGCTCATTTTTCACTAAAAGGCCATATTTCCATTTACTGTTACATGGCTTCTACTATATATTAAATCTCCATAGATGGATAGATTGATGGAAAGATAATTATATATTATGTGTACGTATATATGTGTGTATGCACACACACATATAGCACACGCATACATAGATAGATATAAGAGGTGATGTGGCATAGTAGGTAGAGAGCCAACCTAAAAGTTAAGGGGTTTGGACTCAATTCCTACCTTTGACACATAATAACTATGTGACCCTGGGCAAGTCATTTAATCTCTTAGCACCCTAGGCAACATTTTAAGACTATAGGTTATCGAGAAGGTTATCTATCTGTCTGTCTATCTATCTGTCCATCCATATCTATCTGTAGGGTCTGGGATTGAATCTGTGATACTAGGTCCTTGAAGTACACATTGACTTGTCATGGTACTTACTCTCAAGCAACTTGATTATCTACAATATTGTTATTGGTGTGTAAATATTCAATGAGATTTAGTCATTCAGCAAGTGTTTATTCACTATCTAACACGTGCAAAGCACAGTGCTGGGCTCTAGGGTTAAAAACAACAGAGCTTGCAGTCTACCCAGGTGCAAGGACTAACTGTGCAGCAAACAGGATATTACTTTGCATAATATATCTGGTTTTACTTATTGTAAGAATCAGTAGTCTTTGATCACATTGTTCTTATTATTTTCACATAGATTTAGCACTACTCTACTTTTCAGTGATCAGAAATATAATAAAAACTCAATTGAAAAAAAAAAGGCACTTTGAGAGTAAATAATGGTAGCTATTTACAGATCCATCCCTGTGGACTAAGGGGACCAGGACAAATTTTGTTATGTCCAAACTTCTTTGCCTTATCCCAGTAATGTTTTCATATAGAAAAAATGGTCTAAAATTAATAGCAAGGGAGCGGCGAGGTGGCACAGTGAATAGAGTGCTGACCCTGGAGTCAGGAGGACCTGAGTTCAGATCTGCCCTTGGACAGTTAACACTTACTAGCCATGTGACCTTGGGCAAGTCACTTAACCCCAACTGCCGTGCCTTCCCCCCCTCCAAAAAGCAAAAAAAAAAAAATTAATAGCAAGAAAAATGAAAAACAAAAGCTATAACTTTCAAGTGAAAAAGGAGTGATGATGTCTGTCAAAAGACAGCAGTACGTGACCTGAAGTGAATATGTGGAAGGGAGGACTAGTCAGTCCAATGTTGCCTTGATTTTTTTTATACACACACACACACACACACACACACACACACACACACACATGCATATATATGTGTGCACATATGTATGTATATGCAGACACAAATATATACCATATACTAAAATTTAAGTGTGTATACACATGTGTAGTATTTGTGTGTGTATGTGTGTGTGTGTAAAACACAAACTTCTCTGGACATGCCGTTATCTTAACATGGAGATATCCTAGAGGGCCCTTTTGAGCATGCCCAGTTTGCCTGAAATGGATCCCAATGTGCATCCCCTACCATGTGGGTGGGTAGCCACCTTTGATTGACTGCCTGAGTCTTTAAAACTGATGATTCTGAGCCATTCCCTCTCTCTTTCTTCTGCATTCTTTTTAAGCAGCTCTTATCTATTGCATCCAGAGGGTGAAGACCCCACAGCTAAGATTCCAAGAAGTAAACTGATGAGAGGAGAATTATTGCCTTTCCCTGCCCCCTCTCTTTTTCCCCATTTCTGAGAACTAATCCTGGAGCTGCTAGTATCTGTTCTGTGCTTTTTGTCCACCTCAATTTCAGGTGCAAGAGGTGATCCTCAAGAGACCCAATAGTTCAAGCCATGATGGTCTTGGAGTCAGGATTGCTGTCAGGGTAGTACAGCCAGCCAACCTAGCAAATCTTGAGAAACCAGGGTACCTGGGACTAGAACTTGGGCGGGGAGGGAGGGATTGGACTTGGAACTGCGACTGTGTTCTATAGGAACTGTGAACCATTTTGAGCCCCCCCCGTCACCTGTGAAAGGCCTAAAACCTGGATCGTGCAATCAGGAGAAAGACATTTTGGTCCACTCTGAGCTCAACCTACCAAAATGCCTTGCATACTCGGCCGTAACAAACATGCTTTGCTTTGCTGTCTGAGTGAACCCAAAATGCCCTTCTTGTGTCAGCAACTGCAAGGTTACTTGAAGCTGACCAGGAGCATTCTTCTATTTGTGATGGACAAGGACAAGGTGCCTCGAACCGGACACTATCTTGAATAGAATTACTTTTCTTATGTTATGCTATGTTATATTATGTCATGTTAATGATAGAAGAGACATAGACATCCTGGAACTATAATTTCAATAGACACTTTGACACTTATTGTATTTGCAATCTATCTATTAAGAAATTCCTTTCTCGTATTATAGTAAACACATATGGAGGCTTTAATTTTGGCTGACACAGGCATCCTGAGCAAAGGAGAGAGGGAGGGGTGAGAAGGAATTATTCTGAAGATATAAGATCCTCTTTGTCTTTCCTTAGGCTCATTTTCCACCATGAACTCCCATGCATATCTCCATATGCATGTTCTGCCGGCTGTGAGAGAAATAAACATGCACACGCAGTCTAATTTTGTCTTTCTTAGAATGAATTCTGTAATGGTTGACAGAACCAAGCTAACCTATGAGAGTAACCCTCTTCCCCTCTCCAGGCATAGAAGGAAGATTATGCTTCCTATGTGTTTAGGCAGGAGTATCCTTCTAGGGCCCCAGGTACAGCCTTTTGACAGAGTCCAAGCTTTACAGAACAAATCCTTTTATTAAGGGGATTTGTTCTGTGAAGTTTGAATTGAGTCACAGGGGCTGCACTTGAGGACCTAGAGGATCACATATGACCTCAAGGCTGCAGTTTCCCCATCCCAGTTGGGGGATTAAGCTTGCATATTTGTAATTATGCCTTCTGAAGTAAACATGCATTTGTAAAAGCTAATGTAACTATTAGTGGTTAAATGGAACTGGGGTACAGAGGACCACCCTCTGTATTTGGAGGACCCCCAACAATGGGAGCTAGAAGCATTTGCAGAGAGCCTAGACACCCCAATCCCCATTAAAGATACCAGAGAACCTTGGGGGAGGCAGTGTGGTGAAATCTAACCGACCTGGCCTCCCAGGCTTTGAGGGCCAGAGTAGTCTGTATTATGCACACACACGTAGATGTATGCATGTATATACATACATATATGTGTACATATGTGTATATGTGCGTTTGTGTATGTGTGTATGTCTACACAGATATATATACATGCCTCAGATTCCTCACTGTTACTTGCCCTTTAAAAAAAAAATAGCAGAGGTTGATGGATCTCTTTCTCTTCAAATTTTTCCTACACAACTTCAGGAACCTAGTAATTTTTAGCTGCTCAGGATAATGGGGAACAATCTCAAAAAGTGGAATACCTAGAAATTTCCCCTAAGACTACTGTAATTGTTTAACAGAAGGACTACAGAGTAAAGAAGTAGCTTAGACAGCTCATGGGAGATTTGGGGGTAATAGGGAGAGGTGGTGGAGAGTAATGAGACTAGAGTTTCTAAGGGCTTAATTTAATCAGAAGACGACTAACATCTTGGTTCTTTTTTATAGACCCAGGGGCTCATTCCACAAGTCCCTCTTCCAGCTTCCCCAGGCATTTTCTTCCTACTCCCCTTCCTGATTCCCTAGCTCCACTTTCTCTTCCTAGTCACACTGCCCTGAGCCCCCAGGACATCACAAAGACAGCATGATTTTGTACACAAGATGCTGAATACCTTCCCATCACTTCTTCTTAGCCCTAGCTGTGAAATGAACTTGCTAATGTTTAGAGAAGCACTAACCTTTTCCTCTCCCGGGGCACGGTGCTTCGAATCGATCTGGCTGGGTGAGCTGCGACAAACCCCACAGAAAAAAAATGAGTAAATTTAAAGCTTTGTCCCAGGCCTTGATTCACCATAAACCAAGTGGCCGTTAGCTGGCATGGACACTCCTACTGTGGTTGATACTGGGATTTATTGACTTGCCCTAAGATGCTGATATTGACCAAGACTAAATTCCGAATGAAAAAGCCTTTGGCAATATATCTTTATTGCTCAAGTAATCTGAGGGCTCTCTAATCCCCCTATATCTGCCCAGAGGGTCCCACTTATAATATTACAGAAATTCCTTTGGATGGAGATAAACAAATCCTTTCCATTCAGGGTCCTAAAGAAAGATCTCCTAGGAAGACCCAAGTCCTAGATGAGAGTTGTTTTTTTGTTTTTGATTTTGTTCTTAATGTTAGAGCTGAAACAGACTTCAGAGGTCATCCAGTCTCACCCACTCACTTTACAGATGAGAAAATGACACCCAGAGAGGTGAAGTTATTGGCCCAAACTCCACTTCTCCCCTCCCCTCCTCTTCTTTCCCCTTTCCTTATCCGGACCCTCTTTTGCAACTCTGACACCTGACATGCTGGCATTATAACAACCATGTTAAGGTGACTTTCGGCGCTTGTTAATTTCAAGGCCCAGTAGGAACAGAGGGAACAAAGGGAAAATATATTACCTGTTAATTTATCTTCTCATTGATACATTCCACAGCTATCACTTTAGGGAAGGGTATGTTAATAGTCTAGTCAGATGTTGTAATTTCGTCAAATATATTTGAATCTCAAAGCCCTTAGGGCATCCTGAAGAGCCTCAATAACATCCTATGAGGATAGAAAAACTGATGGGTCCAGAGGTACCAAAGGGATGAGGCGATGATGAGGGAACCATAGGGTGGTGATGAATGGCAATTAACAGACTGGAAGGGAGGGAAAGGCCTGGAGGACAAAAGATTATGGGCTAACCTGTAAAAGTGACCAGAATGTTAGACAAAGTAAAGAAATCTAAAGGAATAGGAAGGAGGAAAAAAGGGCAGCTAGATGGCCCAGTGGCTAGAGAGCTGAGCCTGGAGTCAGGAAAACCTGAGTTCAAATCTGACCTCAGATGCTTACTGTATGACTCTGAGCAAGTCACTTGACCCTGTTTGCCTCAGTTTCCTCATCTGTAAAATGAGCTAGAGAAGGAAATTGCAAACTACTCCAGTACCTTTGCCAAGAAAACCCCAAATGGGGTCACAAGGAGTTAGACCCAACTGAAATGACCAAAGAACAAAGGAGGAAAAAAGTTCAAAATTAGGAGGAAGGAAGAAAAAAGTAGGTCAGATAATACTGTGGAGGAGATAGTATAAGACTTCAGTAAATAACAGTGCATCTTATGTGAAATCTCTTATTGAGAGGGCCAACTTTCAGCCCAATGATGGGCTGACCACAGAACCTCCTTGCTCAGATGTCTGTACCACTGTGGGACTATAGGTTTGCACATCTGTGGCACAGAGTGGACCAAGATGACCTCCCGTAATGTTCTAGTTATTCTCGCAATTTGGATCATATCCTTTGTCCTCGCTCATCAGACCAAGTGCATAGTTCAACCTAGCACAATTCCTTTGTATTTTTCTATAACATCGGATTATCTACTATCCCCCAGATCTCAGGTATAACCAGATTAGAAAAGGAAAAAAATCCCGAGTAGGTAAGTAGGAGTGTCTCTTTCCCTGAAGTGTCCAAGTCTATAGTTTTGTGTGGTGCCCTCCCAGGATGCTGACTAGAGCTCTCCCTGCCTAGAACTAACATGCCCTAAAGACAGAAATAGTATGGGGTTAGATGCAGAGCTTCACAGTACATTAGTTTGAAGGGACCTTCAAATGAAGTCTGTGGACTCTTTTTTAAAAAAATATTTTGACACCTATATTTCACTAAAATTGTTTTCCTTTGTAATCCTATGAATCATATTTTGTTCATTTAAAAAAATTTTTTTTTTCTGAGGAAGAGTCCGTAGGCTTCACCAGATTGCTAAAGGGGTCTATGACATAAAAAAAGGTAAGAAGCATTCTCTAGTCCAAACCTATCGATTTACAGTTGAGGAAAATAGTAAATACCTTGGCTAGCAATTTGAGAAGACTTAAAAAATGCTGATCAATGAAATGACCAAAGCATGATTCCAGAGGACCATGAAGAGGAAGCATGATGGGAGAGAGATAAAACAAATGTTCCTTCATTGAAAATAAAATAGAAATTATACAAAAAATAAAGAAAATAAGCATTTTGACTCTATTTCCTCTGGATCCCTTGTCTTGTGCTGCTCCCTCCTCTATTTTCTGAGTAGGAATCTGTATAATCATGATCATGGGGTCTCAGTCCTCAGAGATGAGTTGCCTTTTAGCACTCAAGCAAAGAAGTAAGCAGTAGCGTGGAAATATTTCTCTGTGAGTACTGTGACCAGCACAGTTGCATGGCCCAGCAATCAGCTGATTAAAGAGAGAGATGGGGATGTATTTGATAGTCTGCTTATTACAGAATCATTTCATACAGAGCCGAAGATACAAGGAACTTAACAAGGTTTACATTCCCTTTAACAGAAATTCTTACTTAACCAGAATGCAAGGACCCTCCTTTGGTCTCAACCACTCCCTACCCCAGCCTAAGGCTAGTTATTCATTAAGACTTCATCCTAGGACCATGTCCAGAGGCACAAACAAACAGGGAGTCACAAACAAGACTTGCTAATTAACTACCCTGAATTTTCCTTAGTTGTTCATAGGACCAATGGAGGCATCAACAAACAAGATTATACTCCTCCTGAAGAGGTTTTCCAAAGAGGGTTAGGGTTGCTTGAGACCCCAAAATACCAACATGCTGGGTCCTATCGAAAGAATTCGACTCAAGTTTTCTCAGCCAAAGAAAAGTAAAGTTTATTAATAGTTCGCCATATTGGGTAGACTCTTAAGGAACCTAGGTATCTGTGAGGGGCAAGCAGGACAGAACAAGTGTGAGCTAAGCTATTCTATGGAGCTCTCACACCACATGGAAGAGAGATGGGGTCTTATATACAGAGGAATCTAGGAGTGGTCTAGAGGAAGAGTTTGGGAAGGGTCTTCGGGAGGAGTCAATGAGGTCAGACTCTAGTAATGAGTTTGGGGAGGGTCTTCAGGAGGAGTTAAGGAGGTCAATGAAAGAGTGGATTGGTATTTTGATAGGCTCAAGGGTGGGAAGCAGATGGACAATGGAGGGCCAGGCTAGTAACAGAGGTTTGGGCCCAGCCACAATGAAATACTTATGGCCTCAGCAAATGCCTCATCAAGTGGGAAGATTCAGTCAGACTTCAAGGGGTTTCCCAGGCTCAGACTAAATCGTAAACATCTGAAGGATTAATCTTCAAACCCTGATAATTCATAGCTGTGTGGAGTCAAGTAGGTTTTGAGCCTTCTGGCTCTGAATCAATCAGGGGTCTGGTCTTTAGTATATATTAGGGAAGGTTGGCATTTTGCTTTGGGTGTTCAGTCATAAAAAGGATCTTTTGATTTCCTGGTTGAGACTCTGAGTACCTATATGTTCAGAGCCTCTGACTGTTCAGATGTTGTTTGTGTTCCCTCAGTCCAGTGATATATGTAAAGTATACAGCAATATTGCTTCACTCAGACAGCTGGAGCCCTGTCTGTGGATCTTCATGCTAACTTCTTGCTTGTGTTTTCTCTAACTGTATTTTCTCCACATTCAGGATGCTGACCTTTCCCCTGAACTAGAGGACGTAATTAAAGTAGATTGTTGACCCCTTTAAAAGTTGCCTTTCCTGCAAGGAAAGCAGATCAAAGAGCTTGTGCTAGCAGGCCATCCTGGGTGTAGGAGGGAGCTTACTCATCCATTCTCTAGTCCTGGTGAGGAATAGCAAGCACCACAACATCCAGAAGAATATGAGTTGCTCTTCTCTGTCAACCAAAAAGATAATCAAAGATCTAACAAAATACCGAGTTTTTCATGACTGTTCAATTGTTATTTAATGATGATAACGAAGCTTTGGTCAGATCACTTCCCATTGTACTGCCTAAATTACAAAGATAAAGTTTTTCATCAGTAAGCGCATTAAAGGAAGAGACTATTTCATTTCAGTCATTCAATAAATCAATAAACAGAGGCAGTTAGGTGGCACAGTGAATAGAGCACTGGCCCTGGAGTCAGGGGGACCTGAGTTCAAATCTGGCCTCAGACACTTCACACTTACTAGTTGTGTGACCTTTGGCAAGTCACTTAACCCCAATTGCCCTGCCTTCCTCCCCCAAAAAATCAAAAGAAAACAAAACAACAGTGAAAATAAATAAATAAACATTTAAGCATCAATTAAGTTCCAGGCACTGTGCTCAATTCTGAGCATACAAAAATAGTCAGAAGACAATTCCTGTCCTCAAGGAGCTCACAGTCTAATGGAGGAAAGAAGATGCAAACAAATATGTACAGAGCAAGCTATCTGAAAGATAAAGTGTAGTTGTTCAGTTGTTTCAATTGTGCTCAACCCTTCATGATCTCATTTGGGATTTTCTTGGCAAAGATACTGGAGTGGTTTGCCATTTCCCTCTCTAATACAAAATAAACAGGAAATAATTAATACACAGAAGACATTGTAATTAAGAGGGGTAGGGAATGGCTTCCTGAAGAAGTTGTGATTTTAGTTGGGACTGAAAGGAAGCCAGGAAAGTCAGTAGCTAGAGTGGAAGAGGGAAAGTATTCCAGGCATGGGTGATGGTGAGAGAGAATGCCTGGAGCCAGATGTCTTGTACTCAGAATAGCCAAGAGGCCGATGTAACTGGGTAGAAGAGTGCAGGTTGGGGAGTAAGAAGACTGGAAAGGTAGGAGGGATGTTTGATGCTAAACAGAGTATTTTGTATTTACTTCTGGAGGCAAGAGGAAGCTGCTATACTTTGAGTTGGTGTGTGTGTGTGACTTGATAGCACAGTGTCTGGCACATGGAGCTTAGTAAATGCTTACTAATTGACAAACTGATCATAAAATAAGAATCTTGATACCAATTCCTCCTACCTTAAAGAACCGTTCAGGGGCTCACTTGAGACAATGTATAATGGATGTTTCAAAAGCCTTTAACTGTACTGAACCTTTTGGAATACCCTGTATAAACTGCTTTGCAAACTTTAATGTAAGTTGTCATTGTTGATTGTTATCTTCCCATTGGGCAGAGATCTTTTAGGGTAAAGAGATGGACAAGGTGGGGTGGGATAGGGTAATATAGTGTGGAAGACAAGGGTAGGCCAAGAGAAGAGCACCTTCTTGAAATTTTTGGGCAAGTGTGACCTCTATTTTCTAGCGTAGCAGGCCCAGACTCCCCGGGAGAAGAATTTGCCTCACTTCATCTGGCTCTATCCTTTACAACCAGGTGATGGAAGCATTGATGTTGAAGCTGTCTTACAGCTGCTGTGTTTGGCTGTGGCTGATGTCAGGCGGCTTCATCACTTGCCCTATTTATTCTTCTCCCTGTCTAATATTTCTAAGTTAACCACTTCCCAGAAGGGGTTTAGAAGGACCAAGCCCCCTCTCACACATATACTCACACCCATCTCTTGGGTTTGTTTCGATTATGAATATTAGTAACCAACAGTTTCTGTCTTCCTCTGGCTGCCTGTGGGACTCATCCTCTGTATATGATGGCGCTAAAGAGCGTTGATGGTTGGGGTAGAAGGCCTGGACCAAAGCAGGCAAGCTTAATGAATGTTTATGAAACAGAGTGGAATTGTGAGAGATAGAGACCTTTGAGGGAACTGGAAATAAAAGTGATTTTGTACCTTATTCTATAGCTCTTTTTAGAGTTTGGGGGTTCTGATTCCTACCTTCCCGCTCTTCCATAAAATGCCCAAAGTTTGTTTCAAGTTTTTCCTTGTCTGTTTCTCTCCCCCCCCCCCGCCATTGCCCCCCAACCCCTTTGACACAGACACCTCTCCATGTGGCTTTGGAGAAGAAATTCTAATGTGATTCAGGTTCATTTCATCCTCAGCTTCATAAATTCTCATGCCCAGGAGGCTTCTGTGAAAAGCACACATCTCACTGACCAAAGTCACTGTTTTTCAGATCTTTGGGGAGTAGTAGCAAATGATTAGAATGTGATGAATGATTAGAATTGTTTGAGTGGGGATCCTTGGATTCTTTGTACTTGTATCTCCAGTGCCTTGGGCACTTCAGGATCAGTACTCTATCCAATGTACCGCCCAGCTGCTCCAAGTCAGTGCCTTATGACAGAGAAATTGGACTAATGGTTGGAATGAGCAACAATGGGTTGCAGAGGGGCACATAAAATTTGAGTTAGGAAAAAACATCTGAAAGATTAGTACTATGTAGGAGTGAGGATTTTTTTCCTCTTTAGTAATGAATAGCAATTAGTAATCAAATACAAGATGGAGATTTACTTGTCAATAATTCCTGCTCAGGTGTGGCTTAGATTAGATGGCCTCTGAGGCCCCTTTCAGCTTTGAGACTGCGATTCTTTCATGAATTCCTCAGTTAGACCTTGTCTTTCTTTCCTTGGACTTCATTTAGCTTCATAACACTAATCCACAATGTGTTATGAACTCTATACACAATAACACTACACAGAGCAACACCATCCCAAAGCCTTCCCCCGGCTCAGGCCTTCCCACAAGCAAACACTCATGGGGCAGCTAGATGATGCAGTAAATAGATCACCAGCCCTGGAGTCAGGAGGACCTGAGTTCAAATCTGAACTCAAACACTTGACATAACTTAATAGCCGTGTGACCTCAGGCAAGTCACTTAACTCCAATTGCCCTACCTTCCCCTCTCCAAAAAGCAAAAAAAAAAAAGAAAAAAGAATTTACTATATATATCAATGTGCCCAGGGAAGACATGATATAGTGAGAAGCACATTCATTTTGGAGTTAGAAGACCCTACTTTAGAAAATAAGGGGATAAGCCTTTATTAAGCACCAACTATACATCAAATACTTTACAAGTGTTATCTCATTTAATCCTTACAACAAACCTGGAAGAAAGATGCTATCCTGCTTTTTATAATGGAGGATACCAAGGCAAACAGTTTAAATGACTTGCCCTGGGTCACACAGCTAGTGTGTGTCTGAAGCTGGATTTGAACTCAGGTCTTCCTGACTCCAAGCCTATCACTCTATTCTCTTGTGTCATTTGACAGGTTTGAACCCTGGCTTTGCCATTTGGGCCAGTTATTCAACTTCTCTGGGCCTCAATTCCCATACCTGCAAATTGAGGGTATTGATCTGGGTTTCTAAAGTCCTTGCAGTTCTCAGTTCTGCAATTGTATAATTGTGTCAGAATCATAGGGCCACTTTCTGGAGTTAGATCCTCTGAGGCCTAGTGGGACCTTGGGGATTGCTGAGCTAAGTCAAGTGGGTTAACTCATAATGCTGTGCCCTGTGCTGCCAGAAATGTCAGTCATCTGGTGCTGCAGTTTCACTTGCTTTCCTTGACCAGTAAGTTTGGCTAATAGCCTATATTCTTTGAGTGGCTCTCAAAAAGTGATCAGTTTCTGATAGTTGTCATAAGCATGTATATCACGGATACAGTGGATCAAAGCACATTGTCATTGGATATCATTAGTTGGTATTCTGTCATTAGGGGTCCTAACCGAACCTACATGGATATTTATGGTGTCAGGGTGGAGAATGTACTATGGGACCTTAGGAACAAACAATGGGAATCTAGTTTAGGATCCTTGAGGTTCTAGTCTTTTAGTTCAATTTCTCCAACATCCAAATTTATCGTTTCAATTTTTGGGGAAGTAGAAGAAATCATGCAAACCTTATGTCTACTTGGAAAGTGCCTGCTTCCTTGACTAGACCTGAGATGACCCGTCAAGGGAGCTAGGAGTTCCAACAGGGTGAGAGGAGGAGGGAGAACACTCCAAGTATGAGGGAGAGTCTATGTAGAGGTAGGAGATTGCATACAAGGAATTTTGTGTGCAAGAAATTGGCTGGTGTGTCAAGTTTGTGAGGGGAAGTAATGTCAAAGCATCCTGGAAAAATAAACTAATGCAAAGAGGTTTAAATGCCAGAGGAATTTGTATTTTGTCCCAGAGGCAATGTGAACCATTGAAACTTCCTGAACAGGAGAGTTACTGAGCAGACCTGAGCTATAGATATCTTACTTTGGCTGCTTTGGAGAGGGCAAACTAAAGAGTGGAGAATGGAAAAAGGTAGACTGGTTCAGAGACTCTTGCACACATTTCCCATCTCCTAACAAAGAATGAATTGATGAACTCAAGATGGAGAATGAGACATATATTTCTGGATATGGCAAACGTAGGAATTTCTTTTACTTGGTTATGAATATTTATTACAAGCGTTTTGTTTTTCTTTCTTTTTTTCCCATTGGAGTGGGTGGTAGGAGAGAGAGAAAATAAAATTTTGTTAATTAAAAAATAAGTTAAAATATATATATTTTTAAAAATCACAGATGAACAGGACATCTTTTAAAATTACGTGTTGAATTTATCATATGTTTGAAAAGAAAAGGAAGCCAAATACATTAATGCACTGTTGGTGGAACTATGAACTAGTCCAACCATTCTGGACTAGCAATTTGAAACTATGCCCCAAAAAGCTATTAAACTGTGCATACCCTTTGATCCAGTGATGCCACTACTAGGTCTATAATCTAAAGGAATAAAAGAAAGAGGAAAAAAGGCCATATGTACAAAAATATCTATAGCAGCTATTTTTGTAGTGGCAAAGAACTGGAAATTGAGGGAATGCCCATCAATTGGGGAATGACTGAACAAGTTATGGCATATGAACGCAATAGAATATTATTGTGCTATAAGAAATAAAGAAGGGGATGATTTCAGAAAAGCCTGGCAAAACCTGTATGAACTGATGTGAAGTGAAAAGTGAGCAGAACCAAGAGAACAATCTAGAAAATAACAACAATATTGTAAAGATAATCTACTTTGAAAGATTTAGTCATTCTGATCCATATAGTAACCCTCCATAATTCCAAAGGATTCAAGATGAATCATGCTGTCCCCTACAGATAGAAAGCCATTTAGACTGAGTGCAAATTGAAACATTTCTTTCTTTATTTTTTTTTCTTTTTTTTTTTTATAACATGGCTAATGTGGAAATTTGTTTTATATGACTATAAATATTTATAATGGATTTTATTTCTCTAGCCTTCCCAACAGGTGGGGGAAAGGGAGGGAGATAATTTGGAACTAAAAAAAAAAGAATAAAAAAGTTTCTGTTCTTCAAAAAAAGAAAGCAAAGCAAACTCTACTCCATAATAGAGATTCACCATTTCGTACAAAATCTTCTCATTCTTTTCTACTATGTACATAAATATGCTCATTTTACTTGATGTTTGGGGTCTTCTTGGCAAAGATACTGGAGTGGTTTGCCATTTCCTTCTCCAGCTCATTTTTTACGGATAAGGAAATTGAGGCAAATAGGATTTAGTGAATTGCCCAGGGTCACATATTTGAACTCATGAAGATAAGCCTTCCTGGCTAGTGACCTGGCACTCTATCCACTGTGTCACTCTTATTGACGGGCAAGAGAAGAACCAGGAGAAATCTGAAACATGAAAGCCAAAGGGGGAGAAAGTCTTTAGGGGGAGAGAATGGTCAAAGGTTCTGAAAGCTACAGAAAAGTCAAGGGGAAGAATAAGGACAAAACAAGTCACCGAATTGACTTCTTTTTTATTTTTCAGATACCTCACAACTGTATTTTAGAGACCGAGGAGTGATTCGGTTCCATTAGTCAGCTTTCTGATAGCTGCCTTCCAAAAGTAAGAAAGATGTACTAGAGAAGAAAGTGGAAAAGGTAGTTTTGTCAAACCAGTTGGTCACTTCTTGGTGCTGCATTGTTACCAGCGTGTATGGCTGGACAACAAACATAGAAAGAACAATGAAGGCTCAGGCACTGAGAGACAGCTCAACACTGGGTTACATGGCAGCAAAGAGACACTTGGAGGGGCGGCTGGGTGGTGCAATGAATAGAGCACCAGCCCTGGAGTCAGGAGAACCTGAGTTCAAATGGGGCCTCAGACACTTAACACTTACTAGCTGTGTGACCTTGGGCAAGTCACTTAACCCCAATTGCCCTACTTTCCCCCTCCAAAAAGAAAAAAAAAGATAATGCCATTGGATTTAATAGATTATAGCACAGTAGTGAAGAGAAAAGCAAAAGGCAGTGGATAAAGCTCTGGGCCTGGAGTAAGGAAGACCTGAGTTCAAATCTCGTCTACTTGCTGTGTGACTTCTGGGCAAGTCACACTGTTTGCCTCAGTTTCCTCAAATAAAAAAAGGAGATCATAATAGTATCTACCTCATGGGATTGTTGTGAGGATCAAATGAGATAGTATTTGTGAAGTGCCTAGCACATTGCCTGGCCTGTAGTAGTCACTATATAATTCCCTTAAAGTCAGATGGCAAAGGGTTAAAAAAAATCATGACAAAGTGGTTAATACATTGTCGCAACTCTTAAATTCTGCATACACATTCACTCTTGCTGACACTTGGCTTCTAATCTTATGTAATATACTCCCAGAACATACTCTTAAATTGATTTTCCTTCCGTGTAACTCCTCTTACAACTCCCAGGGGGATCTCCCAAACTACAAAAGGGATCCAGCTCTCAGGCTACCCCTGAAATAATGAGAGATGGAGAGAAAACTTCCTATATCAGACTTTCCTCTTCTCAAACCAACAAAGGCCTGAAGAAATAGAATCATTTAAGTTAGTTGAGAAAGTAAACCTATAGTCGCTGTATCGATGCAGCTATAATCTATCCAGTCTAGGACTCTATCCAGCTGGAAAGAACACTGGATCTGATGTCAATGGCTGTTGGTTGTCGTTCAGACCTTTCAATCAGATACTAGACTATTTTGCCATCTCCTTCTCCAACTCATTTTACAGATGAGGAAACTGAGGCAAACAGGTTTGTTGACTTGTCAAGGGTCATGCAGCTAGTAAGTGTCTAAGGCTGGATTTAAGTTCAGGAAGATCTGTTTAAAACCTGTTCATAATTATGTGGAATTCAGTAAGATATTTACCAGTTGTAAATATGGGGGCAAGTCACTTGACCCTGTTTGCCTCAGTTTCCTCATCTGTAAAATGAGCTGGAGAAGGAAATAGCAAACCACTTCAGTATCTCTGCCAAGAAAAGCCCCATTGGGGTCAAGAAGAGCCAGACAGTACTGAAAAGACTGAACAATAACGACGCGCCTCACAGCGTGGCTCTAAGAAGCAAATAAGACGACATCTATGAATGTGCTTTGGAGCTAGCAAGATCATAAAGAGTCAGACACGGCTGAAATGACCAAGCAACAGCAAAAGAGATAAAAAGAGAGATTTGGAGACTTTGAAAGACATGCTCAAAGTCATTTATCCCCACATGGTAAACTGAGACCTAAATCTAGGTCTTCTTACTCCAAGTCCTAAGATCATACATACATTTAGAAGTAGAAAGGCCACTTAGTACAAGTGACTTGCCCAAGGTCTCACAGGTAGCAGATTGTAGAGACTAGATTTGAGCTCAAATCCTCTTAACTCTAAGCATAGTTAGCTGCCTTCCTTGTACATTCTCCACCCAACAACTTCTCCTAATTGTGACCTAAACAGAACTCTTATAAAGGATGCAAAACTCCCAGCATGTGTTTAACAAATGTCCTAGCCCAGCCACTGCATGAGACTGGGTATGATCAGGGCCAGACTTCCTCTTCCAGCTTCTGAGTAGGACCTAACCAATTGCCTACCTACTCAGGTAGGCAATCAATTTATTAGGTATCTGATATATACCAGGTATCATATTCAACAGTGGTGATGCAAAAAAAAAAATGAAAAAGTCTTTGGCCTCAAGGAACATAGGGGTAGGGGGGCAGGCAGCAGGCAACAATATGTACTTATGATGGTATGTAAAAAATTAATATAAGGAGGGTGGCTAGGTGGCACAGTGAATAGAGCACCAGCCCTGAGTTCAAATCTGGCCTCAGATACTTAACACTTACTAGCTGTGTGACCTTGGGCAAGTCACTTAACCCCAAATGCCCTGCCCTCCTCCCTCAAAAAAGCAAAAGAAAAATTAATATAAGGTCATTTTGGTGGGGCAGGGTAGGGAGGGATGCACTAGCAGTTGGAGTTTTAGTAAAAGGCCTCAGTAAAGGGTAAGACTTAAGCTGAGATTTGAAAGAAGCTAAGGATTCCAAGAGACAGAAATTACTTAGTACTAGATGTCACCAGGAATTGAAAGGAATGCCTTTCTAGAGCCAATCTGTCCTTTTTCAGGATAACAAGGTCTTTATCTAGATCCATCTAGATCACAGTGGGACAGCTAGGTGGTGCAGTGGATAGAGTGTTATGCCTTGAGTCAGGAAAACTGTATCTTCCTGAGTTCAAATCTGACCTCAGACACTTACTAGCTATGTGACCCTGAGCAAGTCACTTAACCCTCTTTGCCTCAGTTTCCTCATCTGGAAAATGAGCTGGAATGTAAAGATACAAGGAAATGGCAAACTGCTCCAGTATCTTTGCCAAGAAAACCCCAAATGGAGTCACGAATAATCTGACAACTCAAATGACTGAACAAAGATCATAATAGTTAGAATTGTCCTAAGCTTCTAGCCAGGAGGTGGCAACCTTACTCTTTTCAATTGACAACAGAAGGACATTGATTGGGGGAGGCGGGGAAGAGGGGAGGAGGAAATGAGTTTCCTGTGGCCTGACCCCCATTTCAGAGATACAAGGAGATAGTTCCACCCCTATATCCTCTCTTACAAATTTGTGATTCTTCTTGCTAATTACTGTCTTTCCAAAGCCTGGCTCCTCCAAAGGGACTGAATATCCTTACCTGGGGAGCGAAAGCCCCAAGATCACATAGTTTATAGCAATTAGAAAAGCTAGAATTCATGTTGTGATGGTTTGTAAAGCACTTTACATATATGTAGAAAAACATAGGCTACTCATGGGGTGTGTATTAGTATATTGGAAGCACATATAAAGAAGGACCTGGAGGGGCAGCTAGGTGGCAAAGTGTACTGGCCCTGAAGTCAGGAGGACCTACCTAAGTTCAAACCTGACCTCAGACACTTATTAGCTTTGTGACCCTGGACAAGGCACTTAAGCCAATTGCCTGCTTCCTCCTCCCCCCCCCCCCACCTCCAAAAAGATCCATACCAGGAATACAGAGATAAGTAGTGTGTGTCCTGTATCTTCTGTGCCCAGTTGATGAGTACAAGAGGATTTCCCTGTCCAAATTTTCACTCAGAGAGTTGGAATGGGAAACAGACTAGACAGCAATGACATCAGGGCATGTAGACCATGACCTGAATTGCCTTCAGAACAGCTGCTTCTTGGCTTAGCTTTGAAGGTTATCTTCAGGCCGGCACCAGCATACGTTTGGATTTTACCTAATAATGAGTAAATGCTAATAATAGCTAAGGGCAGCTAGGTGGCTCACTAGATAGAACCCCAGGCCTGGAGCGAGATGACCAGAGTTCAAATTTGACCTCAGATACTTACTAGCTGCGTGACCCTGGGCAAATCACTTAACCTGTCTGCCTCAGTTTCCTCACCTGTAAAATAATCTGGGAAAGAAAATGGCAAACCACTCCAGTATCTTTGCCAAGAAACCCCACTCCCACACAAAAAAAAGGGGTCACAAAGAGTCAGACACTACTGAAAAACAAACCACTAAATAACAAATAATAACTAGTATTTATATCAAGCTTTTTTTTTTTTTTGGAGGGAGGAAGGCAAGGCATTTAAGGTTAAGTGACTTGCCCAAGGTCACATAGCTAGTAGGTGTCGAGTGTCTTCACATACTTAGAGTAGACGACACTCTTCATCAGTGCGGTCACTGATGGGTTTCAGACCTGTCAGTCACCCTCAAATCGGTTTAACCTGTCTGCCAAGAGCATTTATTGGGGTGCACAGCACATGCTACAACTTCTTCAAGCCACAGATGAGAGCTAGGTGACAAGTGGACACCCAAGGTGGATGAGCAACCCTGAAAAGGTGGCAGTCCTCTGAAACACCCCATATACCCCATACATTAGTATGTACATGGCATCCAAACATCTTAGTGCTGTTTTAAGTTTTTAATAACTTAAAGACTTTTGGGGCACCTTGATATACACAAATGTTGCAAATAGACAATGAGTTTTACCCTGAATAGAACAGAAGGAGAAAAATGGACAGGACTGACTCTGGGAAATTGCCAAGTTCTTTTAATGACTCTGAACTCCCTGAAATAAAGGACCATTTTTTTCAATACTCAACTTCTCCTGATGTTGTTGGAAGACTGTGAGTCATGAAACACAACAGCCTCCAACGAATTGACAATGATTATCACCTAGAGGACAATGGAGAAGCACATGGTGGGTGTAAGTAGGCTGCAACACATGACAAACAAAGAATTGCACAGTTGAAACAGGGTAAAAGCATGTCACCAAAGAGACGTATGAGTAAAAAGGAAGATGGGCTGGGTATGTGATGAGAATGATAACCCATGGACAACTCATGTGATCAAAGTGGTAGCCTTGTGATGGTAAGGAAATTGAAGAAGGATCCTAGAACATTGAGTGGACCCTTTATGTGAAACATTTGGGAAGAATTGGGCAAGAATTACACAGAGTGGGCAGACATGAATGGGTTATGATCTGCATTGTTGGAGGGAATTCTTTTGGGACACCCTATGAATACTGATGTGTGTGCTGATATGCATCCCATTCCAGACACTTAGCTAGCTAGGTGATCCTGAGCAATGTCACTTAACTGATGAGATCACAATTATAATTGAATATTTGGGGGTATAGGCAAGAAATTGAGGTGCACTCGTTCTTTAGTAGTGAGAAATGGCTGACATAATTAATGCTTAACATGCCTTAGATACTTCGTGGTATTCCCCTTCCCCTATTGCTTGGGCTGGGAGCCTGACCAGGTTAATGAGACTTTAGTACTGATTATAATTGTCATGGAGGAGCAAATTCCATGTATGTTACCTTTTTTGCTTTCATGGGAAATCTAAGCAAGTGACATTTTTCTACTGGATTGAGGTTAAAACATTCAATGTTCTCACCATTTTCTTTCTCACTGTTTCTCTTTCCAGACAAGAGAAAATTGGAGTTTACATGTGCTGTGAAGGCTGTCTCTCACATGTAGCATGGGAATGTCATTGTGTGACTCAAAGGGAAGCAAAATAGACATCTCTAGCTTCTTTTCCTTGACCCTTTTCCAAGGGAGACCTTAATTCCTGCCAGGAGGGGAAGCAGAAATCTGGAGCCAAAGGCTGCCACCCTGCTCTCCTCAGAGAGAGGGTGAGGTGGGATGGTGGTTCCAGGTGGTACCAGGAATCATATCTATCTGTTCCCTTAAACATTGTTGTTCTAAGGACATATATTGTTCTTTTTTTTTAAGGTTTACTCTAACTTATGATTGCTGTTTCACTATCTGAGAAAGTAGGAGGACCCAAGTTCTAAGGTTTGACCTCTTTTCCCACCAAGACTGCTCTTTGATTCCACTTGGAATCAATGTGATTCAAAGTTACCAATCTGTCATCTGAAACTCTCTTTTCTAGTTAACATTCCCTACTCCCTTAGACTTATTCCCGTGGACCCTTTCTCTCTTATATTTGTATATGTTTTTTTGGTGGGGGGGAGGTGAGTCAATTGGGGTTAAGTGACTTGCCCAAAGTCACACAGCTAATAAGTATGTCAAGTGTCTGAGGCCAGATTCATATTCATGTCCTCCTGAAGCCAGGGTCGGAGCTCTATTCACTGCCCTACCTAGCTGCCCCTCTTCTATATTTCTATCCCATACCATCCTCCTGTTTTATCTTACTATCTGTAATCTTTATTCTATTATTAACAAACCACTTTCCGTATTAGATGTGATACTCTTTACATTCCTTTGTGATATTGGTATATGTACCCTTCCTAGACCCACTGATGCTGTGGAAGTTTCCAAGGATGCCAAGAATGTAGTGACCCATTGTTTGGGCCTTTGAGGAATGATGGATGAACTTCTGGTTGCTTCCAGCCATGCAATGACCCAGTGTTCAAAGGACTTGACTTTTTAGGATGATGGGGTGGTCCCTCGATCCTTCCTTATCCCATCATAGCATCAAGGGGATGCTGTTTGGTAAAAGTGGAGATAGCTTTCATCTGGCTTTCTCTTGGCTATGACTTTCCAAGAGGTATCATGTAACTCTACTATGGGAGGAGGAAAGAATGGGTATTTCTTTACCCTGGTATCATAGTGATTCCATTGCTACTTCCTCTATGTGAAACATTTGGGAAGGACTTGGAATAAGGACTTCATTAGGTAGATTTGCAATGAGGTTTACTTTGTCCATATCTCTATTTCTTCTTTCCTGATCTTAGGTGAACATGTGCCCCAATATGGAAGTCTAATCCAATTAAGATTGAAAGGTTCAGAAGTCTGTGAATAAAGTAGTAGCGGTGTCCAGGGGAATGGTATCTGGAGCATCCCCTATAGTTGTTGATTTCTGGGACACTTAAGATAGAGCAGCAGTTAAGTACAAAGTCAGCAGAAGTTTGGGTGTAGAGTGAGAGGGATAGTACAGAGCAGAGGTGAAATGTAACATTCCTGATTAACAACCTTGCAAAAATGGCTTTGCATACTGGTAATGTTTAAATCTTAACCGCCCTGCAAGTTATAGCACTACTTATAAGTTGTTACTGATTTTTAAAAAGTTACTGAATCTTGTTTTATTAACGTACAATTAGAAGGACTGTCTGGTTAAATTTTTTTTTAGTCTTTCTTGTGTGAGTAGGAATAAATTACCTGTCCCATACCTGAATCTTGCTGTAACCATAAAAATGAAGAGGTTATCCATAAAGAGGGTTAGGGTTGCTCTGGAGACTCCAAAATACCAACATGCTGGGTCCTGCCGAATGAATTCGACTCGTGTTCTCAGCCAAAGAAAAGCAAAGTTTATTAATAGTTCATTAAAAGTTTGACATATGGGGTAGGCTCTTATGGAGCCTAGGTATCTGTGATGCTTGCATTGGGCAAGCAGGCCAGAGTAAGTCTGACAAAGAGTAAGTCTGTGCTAGGTCATTTTATGGCGCTCTCACAGCACATGGAGGGAAGATGGGGTCTTATGTACAGAGGAATCTCGGGGTGGTCTAGAGAAGGAGTTTGCGGAGGGTCTTCAGGAGGAGTTAATGAGGTCAGACTCCAGTAATGAGTTTGGGGAGGGTCTTCAGGAGGAGCTAATGAGGTTAATGCAAGGGTGGATTGATATTTTGATAGGCTCAAGGGTGGGAAGTAGATGGACTATGGAGGGCTAGGCTAGTAACAGAAGTTTGGCCACAATGAAAAACTTATGGCCTCTGCAAATGCCTAATCAAATGGGAAGATTTAAATCAGACTTCAAGGGGTTTCCTAGAGGCCTATACCTTAGAGATTCAAGGAGAGCTCAAGGGAGCTCCCAGAGCCCGCACCTCATCATTCTACCCTCAAACAAATGAGACCCAAATTCCTTTGGGGTAAAGGGTGAAGGTCTCAGCTTCTGAAAGTGCTTCCTGCTGGCTAGGGTCGTAGAGCTGTCCCTGCCTCTCTGGGTCCTGTTCAAGAAGGTCAGACTTCACATTCAAGGGGTCAGACTCCAGAACGTGGATGATGCCAAGTCCAGTGGGCTGGAGACCTTGGATTTGGTCCAAGATTTGCGTAGTCTTAGTGGTCATCCAGAGGTTGATGGCTTGAATCCTGGAGGAGACAAACCTGGAAAGAAGGTTAAGCAAACAAAGACCAAATGGGCACCAAAAAAACCAGAAAGGACAATTTCTCTGGTGGGAATGAAAGATGACTATGGCAAGGCCAAAACACTGTCTCCTTTCCAAATTGCTCCATGGACATTTAGCACATAGAAAGCAATAGCAGCCACAGAATCTAATAGTTTTCAGAAACAGGCAGTAACTCCCAAAGCCTGTTCTCTCCTTCCATCATCATAGAGAATAAAAGGTTTTTCCTAGATTGGGTAAAGCTGGAGTGTTGGTCAATTTAGTCTTCAAAGTCTCAAAAGCTTTCATCTGTTCTGGGCCCCACTTTCAGACAGTGAGACAGGGCCTTGAGTAGCAATTAATGGTTGCAGTCCCTCCCAGAACTTGGGCTTAATTGGATATAGACAATGGTGGGGGGACACTTTAGGACCTAGGAGTCAAAAACAAATGCTGGGATGGCAGAAATAGCTGACCCAGGAATTCCCTGATCCCAAACAATGGACTCAACTATCTCCCACACTCCTGTGGGAACATGGGGAGATCTGAAAGGCTTAACTAGAGAAAATTGGCTTCCCAATTTCACCAACAAGTCCCTTCCCAACAAAGGGACAGGAGAGAATAAGGAAAGTGTTCAAACGATAGATCCTCAAGTAGGCAGGGGACTGGGTATGTCTGGAGACAATCTCTTAGTTTCTCCTTCCATGCCTCTGACCTGACTGGTTAAGGAGAGGGTAGAACCAATTGGTTACAACAGAGAACTTAGCCATAATAAAGTGGGTAACCTTACCTTCAGCCTCAATGCATGCCCAGAACTCAGTGAGAAATGGAGAAAGTGGGAGCACTGTCAAGCCCCATGCTTCCCCGCCATTCCAAGTCTTGAGAAGACTGTAGGACAGAGTACTGGGAGGTGTTTCTGCCACTTTTCCAACCTATAGGGGACAATCCTTCTTCCAATGTCCCTCCTGGTCAGATGGGCATGGTGCTAGAAGCATTGGTTCCTGAGGCTCCCTCTGGGGATGTGCTCTGGAGGGGCCCTCCTTGGACCAGTGACCCTCCTTATAGCATCAAAAACAGGTTTTCCCACTGCCCAGGTCCCCTGGAGGGGCTTTTCCTGCCCATGGCAGCAGCCAAGAATTGGGCATGTTCTCTGCCTCTGGTTCGTTCCTTGCATTCTTTCTCCTCTGCTGCAACCAGGTCTCTGTTATTAAAGACTCCAAAGGCCGTCTCCAGTAATTGGGCCTGAGGTGTTTGGTGTCCCATTGCCAATTTCTACAGTTTCCTCCTAATATCTGGGGCAGACTGACTAATGAAATACATATGTGAGGGATAATTTATAGTGAAGTTTCCCCATTCTGAAAAATCAAATCTAGAATGGCTTCAGTATTCACTAGGCCTAGGTTTAGGTCACCTGACCTTCCAGCAATCTGGGACTTAGAGCAATGGAAACCCTCCCCCAGAGCCAACTCAGCACAAGATATGCCAAATAAGGTTAAGACCACTTTCACTGGACACCCACATGTTTCTGGGTCCTTTGTCTCAGAGAGAGATTTCTGAGCTTAAGTTGTGGGTCAGCCCCTCCACCAATAAGAGTGAAGGCCAGTTGAGGGGGATTGGGTTTCTGCATTATAAGATTATATAACCATGGGTTGGCTTCTACCTGTTGTTCTCTCCCTGCAGATGCCATGTGGGCGACAGGGGCCGAGTCCTTTCTTATGAGAAAGAATAAAGACCTTTTCTGACCTCAGATTCAGACTCTGAAATCTTTCATCTCACACAATGTTAAGGATTGCTGCCCCTTCTACAGAGTCAGGATCTAAATCTGTGTACTTTTTAATAGCTTCTACAAGTCTATCTAGGAAAAGGGCGGGGTTTTCTTGAATTGTCTGAGAAATTTCATTAACTTTCTGATATTTTACTTGCTTTTGAAATGCAGTTCTTAGGCCTTCTGACAGGGAAAGTACCATATGGTCTCTTCTCTTTATCCTCCCGGATTTGATAATCCCATCCTGGGTCACCAGTGGGAACAGCAGCTGTTCCTGAGGGGTATTTTCTGGGGTCATTGCTAGCCAAATGATCCCCAAACGTTTGGGCTTTTCCCAGATTCTCCTCTTCTCAGTAGAACAGATAGAGAAGAGGATATGCAAATCACCCCAAGAAAGCTCAGATTGTAGGAATAAATCCTGAAAGCCTTCAATAAACTTTGTCAGGTATTCAGAGAACTTACCCAGCTTTTCTTTAATTTGATTGAGATGCAAAGTGGAGAATGGGACATGCACTCTAGTTGTCCCACCCAATGAGAAAGCTTCTTCCCTTCAGAGAAAAAGCCCTGAAGGTTTGGGGACAGGGGCTTGGGAAGGGAGATTGGAAGTCCCACTTCCTGTGAGAGTGTGGCTGAGGGGGGCAGGCTGGACTGGATCAGACTGCAAGACTGGGGGATCTGGCTGGCAAGGGGGAGTGTCAGCCTGAGTGGGTTTAAATTTTCCAACCTGGGAGGAAAAATTTGGTGTTATGTGGGGTTTTTTTGTTGACATTTATTTTATAAGAAAACAAATAGAAAACCCAAACAAAGCATTTTCCATTTAAGGAAGAATGCAAACATTTTCCAGATCACATGAACTTGACCCTTTTTAGTCACTGAATTGGCTTTCAAAATACATTTAAGAGTAGGAGGATCATTTTAGATATTTTGTAAGTTAATGTTGTGTTTTTTTTCCTTTCCCACCTTGAACCATGCAGCCCAAAGGCAACCTTAAAGAATTCATAAAGATTGCAATAGAATCACATACTAAGAATTTTACTTTTTCTTTGAAAAATACATCCTAGGGGGCAACTAGGCTGCACAATGAATAGAACACCAGTTCTGGAGTCAAAAAGACCTGAGTTCAAATCCGACCTCAGACACTTAACACTTACTAGCTGTGTGACCTTGGGCAAGTCACAACCCCAATTGTCTTGCCTTCCCCCCTCCAAAAAAAAATCCTAGTTTCTATGTAAAGAATAGTAACAGTAGGTATAGGAATGCTGCAGCAGGCATCTCATTCTGTCACACTGGGGTATGATAGGGCTCACTAGGTGTACCTGTAACCTCTCTTTCCATAACCTCTCTCTAAGAATCATGAATTGGTGTAGACTATTACAAAACAGTTCACATCCCATGACTTGTGAGGCCAATGTTCTCAAACTCCTTCCTTAACAGAAGAGACATTTGAGAAGAAAGGTGAAAGGGGTCTCTTGGGCCTTCCTCCCAATATCTGAATAGTGGAGCAGTAGTCTCCTGGCATCGTGAGGTCAGACTATGTGATATCTAGAGAAAAGGCTTGAGTCATAAGCAGTAGTCAGTGAGAACACTTGGTAAGAACTTTAAACAAACCTTTTAAACATTTAACTCATAAAACGTGAGAGATAGAAGGAACCTCAGTGTTTGGGATGAAAAATACCCTGCATCCTTAATTTAGTGAAAAAAAAAAAACACAGAGATCTCTTAGGATAAGAACAGGAGTTTATTCTCTTCCCCAGGAGAAGAGGGAGGTCTTCCCCATGACTCATCATGGAGAAGAGGCGTGTTACAAAAAACAGTGCAAGAATTTACAATCTAATGTAGTCAAGTCCCCTTCCTGACTGTCTCCTCTCTCATTGGTTGAGAGGCAGACCACCAAATTCTTCCCCAAATGAGACAGCAAGAAAAGAGCAGGGGAGGGTCCCACCAAGGTGTGAAAAGAGAGGATGGAAGATAAAAGTGATTGACAGCAGCAATGGAGGAGGGGGGGAAAGGGAAAGTTAACAACCCCAAATTGAGAAGTTTTCACTCATCCCATACATTCAGCAACCATCTAATTCAATCCTCTCATTTTATAGATGGGGAAACTGAGGCCCAGACAGGTCATGGTCAAAGTCAGTTACTTAGTCCACCATGCCTGGGATTCTCTTCTTCCTGAACTCTGGAGGAAGATGAAATGTCACACCAGACCTGCCAGCAGGGGAGGCCAGGGTGATTATCGTTACACTAATGATTCTGGGGGTTGGAGATGATGAGTCGATGCCTTCTAAGGACAGGCAAAAGCCAATGCAAAGACACAAACATTGGATGTAAAAGGTTATTTGTGAGGAACAGTTAAGGCCAGTTGAGCAGGCTCTGGGAGTTCATGAAGGGGAGGAAAGTGCTATGAGCCCAGAAGGTTAGAATGGAGCTCCTTTCTGGTAGGTCTTCCTCAGATCACTGCTCCCAAATCTCATCATCAGGAGATACTGCTTATTGTGTGATTAGGTGAGAGAAAAAATCAGCCTAGGATGCTAGGGAGAAGAAATACTGACTAGTTACATGGTGCTGAGGCGAATCTGGCCCGTCTAACTAGAGACCAGGCCCATGCTCAGGTTATCTTGGTTATTGGATCTATATTACCCCAAGTATGGGTACTTTTGGGGGAGTATGTTTTCTTCTTAGCTCTCCTAGGTCTCTCTAGTTTTGAAATTAAATAATTAATAATAATAATAATAATAATAGTAATAATAATAATAATAAAGCACTACAAACCAACTCCCTTTATTTCATGCTCTTTGCTCCTCTTCGCTCTTACCCATCCTCCTCATTCTTCTTCCCTTCTCTTCTTTCTCTCTCCCCTCCCACCAACCTCCACCATTCCGTCTCCTTTATCTTCTCTTAGTCTCTCATTCTCTCAAAAGAAAAAAAACCCCACAAAGCGATTAGATTTGCAAATGAGCGGGCAGGAAACTGGGAACAAAAGCGAACCAGAGCTGAGGAGAGAACAGGTATAATGACTGTAATTAACTCAATCCGCAGGGGCACCTCCCAAGTCAGCAGCAAAGCTGAGACAAGGCAAGGGAGGGACGGAGAGGAGCTGGAGTCTGAGGCAGGGGGAGCTAGCCTGGCCCACATCTGCCTTGGAGGGATGTCTTGGATGGCTCTGCTGGCTCGATCGCTCTTTCTATGTCCTCCTGGGATCAGGTTCTTAGTGCGGTCCAATTCTGTCTCTCATCCCAGGGCTCTAGATGAGGCTCTAGTCCCAGGCAGAATGGCCTCTTATCAGAAAATAAAGCCTCCTTACTGTTAGTTGCCTCCCTTCTCATTCCAAACCCAATAAACCTTTTTTTTCTTCTCCCAAGTGATCTCAGAAACCTTGAGGAGGTGGATGCCTTTCTGGGATTGAGGGTTGGGGCCTCAATTGTATTTCCCCATCATGGCTTTGAATCTATCTGCACCCAGCCCTTCTCCCACAAAGTTTTGAAGAGTTTGAAGCTCTGCCTATCCCAGAGTTCACTTTCTACGTGCTCTTCCCTAACATTCATGATTCCTTTTGCAGAGGAAATGCTTGGGATAATTTCCATTCAAGTCCAGAAGCTCCTAAAGCATACCAAGGAGAAACTGGGAATGATGTTTTCTTTCTGTACTGAAACATTCTATTAAAACCAATGTGCTCTATTCCTCTCGACCTGTTTAAATGTGTTTAAATAAATTCAAATCTTCATTAACTTTCGGAGACTAGACATGCAGAAAATATAATATGACATGTCATGGGTCACACACAGCACAAGTGTGCCATTATAGGCCATGTATGTCATGCCATGCATACATGACACACAACACATGACATATCAGCATGCCATTCGTGTCGTATGTGTCATGTGCATGCCATTTGCATGTCATGTTCATCCACATGTCATGTGTGTCTACATCATGCACGGTATTCCTGTCATTCTCATATCATATCTGCCTTTTGTGTGTCTGACTGATGTGCCATTTGCATGCCACATGTCATTTGCATGTTGTGCATGGCACCTTGTGGCACTTGCCAATCACGTTATGGCTGTCATTTGTACACCACATGCGTGTCATTCACACGGCGTGCTTGCCATTCGAGTGTGTGTCATGTGTGCGTCATACATGTAATTAACCTGTCACTCACGGCAATGCCGGCCGCACATCTCGTGTCATATCTGACATTTGTGTGTCGTGTATGTCATTTGCATGTTGTGTGGATAATGTGCAACATTCTGCCATGTGTGTCATTTGTGTCTTGCATGCAAAATGCTTCTATGCCATGTTATATCTCCTTTCAGACTCACTTTCCAATGCCCACTGAGGCTGTAGTGTTCAAGGAACTGCAATCAGACAACATGGAAGAATATTGGTGTTAAAAAAGATGATATTTTGTTTTAGGGAAAGCTTAGGGTCATTAAAAGAATTTAATTCTGGGTCAGATTCATTGTCCATTTGCAGTATCTGTCTAAGATATACATGCACTGATGGATGAGATAGATCTATGAGCTATCCACCGTACTACATACCAGTTTCTAGAAAATAGTCATTGTACATCTGTAAAATCTTGGGAGTCAAGATGACAGTGTAGAAGCAAGAGAACCCTGGGAGTTTCCCCCATAACCACCTCAAATACCTATACAATATGACTCTAAACAAATTTTAGAGCTACAGAACCCACAAAATTACAGAGAAACAAAGCTCCTGCTGAAGACAGCCCAGCAGCCAGATGGGAAAGGCTCATCACAGCATGCTGGGAGCAGAGATCAACTGGACATGAAACCCTGGCTTTAGCCCCAGGGCAGCCAGGAAAACCCTCGGCTAGAGCATTCAGGAGAATGGATCACCAGCAGCTGTGGCAGTTTCCAGAACTATCAACCCATAAGAGCCAAGGACAAAGTGAAAGGTCAGTGGAACTCAGCTAAATTTGGGGGAGAGGAGTGGGTCTGGCCATATGTCCCCAGAGCCAGAAGCGGCAGAAGCAGTGGCCCTGCAGCTGCCACGTGGTTGCTTCAGAGCTCCTGGCCTGCAGATTGCAGGCGGGCCAAGTGACCATTCAGAGGCTAAGTGCTCTTGTCTTAACCTGCCTGGATTGCGATCACGGTCTTGGGTGGTAGTCCTGAAGTGCATGACCAGTGAGCCAAAGCTGGTGGGGGCTGCAGAGACAGCAGCCCCCTAATAGCTCCAGCAGCTAGTGAAAACCCCAGTGGTTTGGGACAAAGCTCTCCCCTCTGAAAGCAGAGTTCTACTGAGCCCAAAAGTCAAGTAACTGACTGGCAACATGAGCAGGCAAAAGAAGAAAAGCAAGAACAGCAATCCAACTTTAGATTCCTTTTTTGGGGACGAAAAGGATCAAAGCATGGAATGAGAGGAAGACAACACAGTCAGAACTCCTGCACCAAAAGCTTCCAAGAAAAATGTAAGCTGGTTACAGGCCATGGAGGAGCTTAAGAAGGATTTTGAAAACCAAATAAGAGAAGTGGAGGAAAAATTGGGGAGAGAAATGAGAATGATGCAAGAAAATCATGACAAGAGAGTCAACAACCTGAAGAAAATAACACCTTAAAAAATAGACTAACTCAAATGGCAAAAGAGGCCCAA
>CM053589.1:69594659-69616507 GCA_028646515.1 Pseudochirops corinnae | reverse complement strand
TGCATTGCTCAAGACTCTCTTACATGGGATACCTGAGGTTCCCGACTAGTGTCTCCACATACTGGGGTCTTCATGCCCTTGTAATTGCACTTCCCCTCTCACAATTTACCTCCCCTCTCATAATTCTGCTCAGCTGGGCTGTGTCACATGTGGTGTGTGGATCTGGGGTAGATGAAAGACCCAAGCCTTAGAGGGAGGGTGAATCCTGCCTTAAGATCTGGCTGTAAGGCTTCCTGAGGGAGATCTCAATAAACCTTCTTTGCATATACCTTCCAGCCATTACTTTTCTTTTCAGGAGAAAATGCCTGCGCCTTCTCCTTTGAGGTAAGTAACCGGCTGCCCCTTCAGGCAGGTTGGGTGAACCCTGACAAAGAACCCTGACATCTTTTCTCTTTATCACATCTCTGCTCACACTTGGGGCTGGTACCCAAGCGGCCCCTGATAATAAAGTTGATCAATTAATTTGTTTGCTATCAAGGAAAATGATCTTTGAACTAAGAAAGGACAGAACAAAAATGGTGAATTGGGAGTTAGTGCCCAAGGTAAGTCAGACATATTAAAAGATGCACCTCTCTGACCTTTATGAGTTAGAGTCACCAGGCTCAGATAAACAACATCCCAGAGTACCGAAAGAACTGACAGTTACGATTTTTGAGCCATAACCAAGGATCTTTGAAACATTATGGAGAATGAGAGGGAAACTGGAGGACTATGGAATGGCAGCTACTGGTCAACTTTTCAACAACAAAAAGAAGGGAGTAGAGCGTGTAAAGTAGAGGCCAGAGATCTTGATTTCAATTGGAGGCAAAAGTCTAAATTCTATTATTTTTTTTTTTGGAGGGGGAAAGCAGGGCAATTGGGGTTAAGTGCCTTGCCCAAGGTCACATGGCTATTAAGTGTTAAGTGTCTGAGGCTGGATTTGAATTCAGGTCCTCTTGACTCCAGGGCTGGTGCTCTATTCACTGTACCACCTAGCTAACCCTAAATTCTATTAATTTTTAAAAATTATTAATTAATTTATTTTTACTTTTCTACATTCATTTCTATAAGTTTTAAATTTTCTCCCCTTCCTTCCCCCCCAATATGGCATGCAATATGATATGACTCTACACACACATTCCTATTAAACACATTTTCACATTAGTCATGTTGCATAGAAGAATTATAATGAATGGGAGAGACCATGAGAAAGAAAAAACAAAACAAAAAAGAAAACAGTCTGTTTTGCTCTGCATTCCAATTCCGTAGGTCTTTCTCTGAATGTGGATGGCATTTACCATCACAAGTCCTTTGGAATTGTTTTAGGTCCTTGCATTTCTGAGAAGAGCTGAGTCTATCACAATCAGTCATCACACATTGTAGCTGTTTCTGTGAACAATGTTCTCCTGGTTCTGCTCACATCACTTAGTGTCAGTTCATATAAGTCTTTCCAGAATTTTCTTGAGTCTGCCTGCTCATCATTTTTTTTTTTTTTGCTTTTTGGAGGGGGAAAGGCAGGGCAATTGGGGTTAAGTAACTTGCCCAGAGTCACAAGGCTAGTAAGTGTTAAGTGTCTGAGGTCAAATTTGAACTCAGGTCCTCCTGACTCCAGGGCTGGTACTCTCTTCACTATACCACCTAGCCATCCCTGCTCATCATTTCTTATAGCTTAATACTATTCCATTACATTCATATACCACAACTTGTTCAGCCATTCCCCAATTAATGGGCCTCCCCTCAATTTCCAGTTCTTAGTCACCACAAAAAGAGCTGCTATAAATTTGTATATACATATATATATAAATTTATAGATATATATTTATATATATATTTATATATATAAATTTATATATATATTCCCATTTTTATGATCTCTTTGGGATGCCCTAGAAGAGGTATTACTGGGTCAAAGGATATGCACATTTTATAACCCTTTAAGCATAGTTCCAAATTGCTCTTCAGAATGATTGAATCCATTGATAACTCCTCCAACAATGAATCAGTGTTCCAACTTTCTCACATTCTCTCCAACATCCAAATTCTATTATTAAAGGAATAATTAGTGAACATCTACTAAAAGAAGCAGGGGTCACAAGGGGTCATGACGACTTCAACAAAAACTAGTCATGTCACACTAACGTAATTCCTATTTTTGATAAGTTGCTAGACTTATAGATCTATGAATTTTTGGGGTTCGATTTGCCTAGATTTCAGCAAAGAATTAGACAAAATCTTTCATACTATTCTTGTGGATAAGATGGAGTGATAGAAACCTGACAAAAGGTAAATCAGGAAGTGATTGAATAGTTGTACATATAGAGCAGCAATAATTAAATATAGAGCAGTAATGTTTCAAAGTCAACTTGGAAAGAAATGTCTAATGGAGTGTTCTAGGTGTCTGATTTTGACCCTCTACTGTTTAATATTTTTATCAGTGATTTCTATAAATGTATCGATAGCATGGCTATGAACTTGGTAAATGACACAAAATTGGGAGAAATAACTAATCCACTGGAAGACAGAGAGTATCCAAATAGATCTTGACAGCTTTGAACATTAGGCTGAATCTATTAAGATGAAATTGAATAAAAATAAATGTAAAGTCCTACAGCAATTCAAAAAAGTCAGTTACCTAAGTGTTGTACAAGATGAATAAGATATGGCTGGATAAGCATTCATATATATATATATAATATCTGGGGATTTTAGCCAATTACAAGCTCTACCATTATGATACAGAAGTCAAACATGTTAATGGGAACAGTTAGATGACACAATGGATAGAGCGATGGCCCTGGAATTAGGAGGACCTGAGTTCAAATCTGGCCTCAGACACTTACTAGCTATGAGACCTTGGACAAGTCACTTAACCCCTGAATGCCTCTAAAATAAATGCTAATATGATGTGGGTATCAAGGGAGGTATAGTGTCTAGGAGCTGGATGTTTTTATTATGTAAGGCTAGAATAGTAGTAGTAGTATTTTACTACCCTGATTAGGTAAGACCACATCTGGCTTAAACATATCATGTTTAATTCTGGGGGCTTTATCTTAGGAACAACATTAGTAAGCTAAAGCACATTCAGTGGAAAGCAAACGGGATTCAAGAGGGCTTCGATATCATGTCCTATGAGGAATGATCAAAGGAACTAGAATAGAAGATATGTTAGTGACGCTGGTGGGGAGTAGGGGAGAGAGTTATCTTCATGTTCTCAAAGTACCATCATGTAGAAGAAATATTTCACTTGTTCTGCTTAAACTCGGAGGAAACAATTGGGAGCAAGAGTGAAAATTATAGAAAGGATGATTTGGAATTGATGCAAGGAAAAATTTCCTAGCAATTAGAGTATCCCAAAGTAGAACTGCTATGTAGTGGGTTTGATATTACCAAAAGTCTTCAAGCAAAGGATAGCTAGATACTTGTCAGGTATGTTATAGAGGGGATTATTGTTCAGGAAACAGCTCAGATTAGTTGGCCTCCAAAAGTCCTTTTCAAAACTGATTCTTCTTTAAATATAGGGTTCTTTAATCCTAGGTTTATGTACTTTCCATTAAAATACTCTCTGAAACAGATTCTTTTTCTCTTTATTATATTTTTTCTCTTTTTAACTTGTTAATTTTATTTTTGCAATTGACAAAAATCTGTTTTTTATCCTATTCATCTCCCTTCCACCACCGGGGGAAAAATAGAAAAACAAAACCCTTGTAACAAACAGATAGTCAAGCAAAACAAATATCCGAAAAAATATACGTCAATCGGCAACATCAATCTATCACCTCTCTATTAGGAGGTGATTAGTATGACTTATTACTGATTCTCTGGAGTCACTGTCGATTACTGTTTTGAACAGAGCAGAAGCATAAATTCGAATGTCAGCTTCTTCTTTTTCCCCCTTCTCCCAAAACACACAATAAACGACATACAATGTCCAGGACTTTGTCAGTTTCTAAATGATAAGACGTGGGCACTTCATATACCCAGGCAGCCCTGAGTGGACAGTTGTTTGCTGTTAGGTTTCCTAACCCCAGCAAAGCTTCCTCTTCCTCCCACCTCCATCACCCCACAGCTCCCGGCTACTGTGACTCACGTATAATAACAAATGAATTACCAAAGGCTCTAGCCAACAGCTCATCGTTATCTCCTGGCAGGAGAAAAGCAGTGGCGACCTGGAGCTGGGACCTTGTTAGAGTTTGTAATGAGCTGACAGGAAAATATTTCTGCCTGATTAGAATCCCTAATGAGCTGCTGATTATCAAGAGCATGAGTAGGCCAGCCTCCAGCCAGCTCCCTCCCACCTCTTACACTAGAGAGTGGCATCCACCCTCCTCTCTTAGCTTGGCTTCAGGTAGTGAGGGGCTATTTGCTTTGGGTCTCCCTAGCCTCTTGTCAGCAATAAAAATAAAGAAATACAAACAAACAAATAAATGGATAGCCCCTGTCTGTCCATACCTCTTCCTTCCTGACCACTGATAAAGTCCACCTTTACATTCTGGCTGTTTTCCCTGAACTCCTTTGTCAACAACCACCCACTTTGGTATTCTAATGATGTCACCTTGGCCTGGCCAACAGGGCAGAGGTGTCACACTGACCCTCTGGAGGAGATAGTGCAGTGAGACGTGAAGTGCTGACAGAATGCAGATCCTGAACAGCAGCCAGAAATACATTAGACTGCAGACCAAATTCCCACAGACTGTTTAAAGCAGCCTCAAACTGAATGATGTATCCGTTCAGTTCAGGTTCAATTTGGAGAATATTTTAAAACCCTACTTTTGTTCCAGCTAAAACATTTCAGAAAATATCTTGATTAAGTTTCAGATTGAGCTAACCCACTAGGCAGTCTTTTGTTTTGTTGGGTAACTGAATTGGTTTGAAGTTCAGGAAGGATTTAATATTTGAATTTAGTTTAGGATTTGGCCAATTATTATGATTCCTTCTGGGTTTGGGGCCCATTGTTCAATAAAGTTTCTGACTTTGAATGAATCTAAAGAATGACATTTTGAAAACTTAAAGAGTTCACGTGGGCCTGGTTTAGGAGTTTGAGAAAGAGAGAAAGGTTTGCACAACAAGATATGAAACTGAAAATTGCTACCCCACTTTATTTTGTGTTAATTATTAATTATCGATTGCTAATCATGGGAATCAATATTTATGGATCTGATTTGGACTTGATTATGTAGGCCTCAGTGGCAGAGTCTGTAAAAGCTTAACTTCTCTATTCCTATGAATTACAGCCTGACCACAAAGACCCAAAATTTGTAAGTTTTTGGAAGGGAGAAGGAAAAAGAAGATGAGTTAATCTGGTCATAAGATGTTTTGCCTAGCACCAGTCACTCTGGTGTTAGATGGCACTTAACATGGAACTTTCCGGAGGACACTGGTCAACTCTGTGTTTTTCCTGTAAATCCCTTCTCTGAGTCAAGCCAAATGTAAGACCACTCTTCATCTTCATGGCAAACCAATGACAGGCTCAGTTTAGTTTGCATTACTGGTACCTTATGTAATCAATTATATAAAAGAATTGTTTGACCCTTTAAAGGAATCCTCGGCTATTGAGGAGACTTGGATCCCATTTATTGGCAATTACTAGCCTTGCTAATAAATTGATCATGCTTAGCACTTTATGCCTCAGTTTCTCTTTATTTTTAAATTGTCATTATTTTTTTTTTGAAATTTTTATCTCGACAAAGGGAAGAAAGCAATGAATGAATTCCAAGACTCTAATCTCATTCTCAATGCCTTCAAGTTCCAAACATTTATTTTCTTGTATGTGTTTGTTTTACATATGCCTGCATGTGTACCTGTTGCTTCTTTAGAGAGATTGTAGACCCCTTGAAGGCCTGGCCTGTTTAATTTTTGTTTCTGTATCTTTGGCTTCTAGCCAAGTGGTTGGCATACAACAGGCACTTAATTCATGCTTACTGACTACCTGATCTGTGAGATGTAACATAGGAAAATAGTTTCTCACCACTCCTGAGTAGTCATATAGCCTCATATTTCTACTGTACTCTTCATAAGAACAGATTTCATTCAGGCTTACCGAGTTTACTACAGGGTGTAAGAGTCTACTGAACAGAATTCCACCCTAATACAGAAAGTTCTAGCCCCAACACTCACAGTCATTTTTGCAGGAAGGCTTAGGCAAATGCTAAATGGCCCTTCAGTTTTGTCCATTTTGTCCATTTTTCCCAAGAAAATATTCCCAAAATCTCAGTTAAAAGTGTAGACATTTGGGGGCAGCTAGGTGCCACAATGAGTAGAGAACCAGCCTTAGAGTCAGACACTTGACACTAGCTGTGTGACCTTGGACAAGTTACTTAACCCCAATTGCCCTGCCTTCCCCCCTCCAAAAAGACAAAAATAATAAAGTGTAGACATTTACTAAGCATCTACATTCCTGTGGTGGGAAGCAGGGTGTAGTGGAAGGAATATTGGACTTAGAGCTAGCCTTCAGTTTGGATCTAGACTCTGACACTCATTGCATGACCATGAACAGATTAACCTCACTGAGCCTCAGTTTCCTCATCTATAAAATGGGGATCAATAATACCAGTATTATCTACCTTACAAGGCTGCTGTGAAACGGACCCTTTTTAAACCTTAAAGTGCTAAGTAACTGTGGGAAGCAGAGGTAGAGAGCTGGCCTCAGAGACAGGCGAACCTTCGTTCAAGGCCTCCCTCTGATTCTACTGACTACCCACAATACTCCAGAGTGTAACTCAAACTAGATTAAAATGCAATTGGGAAATATTTGATAAAGTGAATAAAAATACCATAAACATAGATGATATTACATTTTAAAACTAAGTCAATATGTGGCCAGCAGAAATCCTTATGTATGGTTTGTTGTTGAGTCATGTCTGACTCTTCACGGTCCATGGGGTTCTCTGGAGTGGTTTGCCATTTCCTTCTCCAGTGGCTTAAAACAAACAGAAGGTAAGTGACTTACCCAGGATCACACAGCTAGTGCATGTCTGAGTCTGGATTTTAATTCAGGTCTTCTTGACTCCAGGGCTCTATCCACTGAGCCACCTATATATGGTTTAGTGGCCCCCATTTCTAGCTGATTTTGACATTTCTGTTCTAAGCAACTCTTTAAGACTGTAAGTTACAGAGAAGGAAATAACCTGTATTAGTAGAGGGGGTTTCCTCAATGAGGAGTCCCCTATACCAGTAAGATAACAGGTCCAGAACTTTTAAATATGTGTTATAATTCTTTTAAAAATAAGTCTTATTGATGCCTTCACTCTTTACATCACAATCATTTCCCACTCCCTCCCTCCAGACTGAACTCTCCTTTATGATAAAGAAAAACAATGAAACAAAAAAAAAAATCCAATATGGAGATGGTTTTGACAACATATAGACTAGTTCAGGGGTAGGGAACCTGAGGCCTCGAGGCCACATGTGGCCCTTCAGGTCCTCAAGTGTGGCTCTTTGACTAAATCAAAACTTCACAGAATAAATCCAGGTTTTGTGGATGGCTTAGAGGGTCACACATGGCTTAGAGGTTGCAGATTCCCCACTCTTGGCCTAATCTGTCCTAGTTGTCCCCTACCATTCATCCACAAGTGAGAAAGTGCCTATGAGCTACTCTTCTTGATAACTCAGATCTCTATGAATCAACATGGTATACATCAGGCTTCATCTTCTCCAACAGGACCACCACTAACCTTCCTGAATCTGCTTTTACTCTGCCATCTTGGCTCTGCCCCAGCTTCCTTGAATCTCTAACTTATCACATCACCATCTCTCCTCCCACATAAAATAAGGAGCCCAAAGTTTCCTTGGATCCTAAATGGCTTATCTCTCTGCCACCCAATAATACCATTCAGGTATGATGCTAAGACCTTGAGTGTGGGTGGAAAGATGGGCAAAGGGGATGCCATGCTGTAGTCTCCATCCTTCAGTGTTCTCACTCTCTCCACTCCCTTTTGACTTCCTTACTGGGAATGAAAGAAGAGAGTCAATTTATCCCAGACTTTTATCAAAGACTTTTATGAGGTTGACAAATATTTCCTGGGGGCAGTAGGAAACAATAATACCATATAGTTGTGGGAAGAACACTGGCTCTCAAATCAGAGACTTGGGTATAAATTCTACCTTTGATGCTTACTATTTGTATGACTTTAGGAAAGTTATTTAATCTTCCTCAGTTTCCTCATATGTAAAATAAAAGGGTTGGGTTAAATAGACTCTGGGATTCCCTCTAGCTCTCAATTTAAAAAAGTTATTAAAATCCTATTTTTAAAAAAAAATTATTTATTTTCCATTTTTCATCATTCACTTTTATAAGATTTTAAGTTCTAAATTTTCCCTTTTCCTCCCCTCTCTCTTGCCCAAGACAGCATGCAATCTGATATAGGTTATACAAGTAAAATCATGTTAAATATATTTCCACGTTAGTCATGTTGTGAAAGAAGAATCAGAACAAAAGGGAAAAACTACAAGAAAGAAAAAAAGAAAAAAAATAGTCTGCTTCAATGTGCATTCAGACTCCAAGGTTCTTTCTCTGGATGTGGATGCATTTTCTATCATGAGTCTTTTGGAATTGTCTTAGATCCTTGCATTGCTTAAGAAGTCTAGCTCTCAGTTTTCGATTCTCCTTTCTAGTCTTCAAAATGCTTCACATACATTTTCATATCCAATCATTAAGGTAGGTTGGGACTCATACTCCAATCATCTGACTGTATATTTCTTTCTCATGATCTCTAATTTCCCTTCCAGTTCTAAACTTCTCTAAATCTATGATTCTAGGTTTAATCATATCCTGTTCAAAAGGAAGGACCAGAAGTTGGGCAAATATTGTTCTTAATCCTGGTGGTTATGGCATTGAGTCCTGTTGAGTGAAAGTTCTAGGGAAATGACAAATTTTCTATCATTCTGAGAGATGTCAGACAACCTTTATCCCTAAGATCTGCCTGTCTTTGAGTAACCACACCAACTTGTCACACTAGAAGTATCCTTGGTGGAGATTTACCCAATCAGACTGGTGATTAGCCAATACAAATTAGGTCTTTGACCTCCATCAGATCTCCATATTTTGCATATGGCTGCCATACTATGAGATTTCTCACTGACTCTGCCACCATATTCCAGTGTCTGGAGTCTTTTGCCCAAAAATCTCTTCCTTTACTGTGTTTTCTTCCCCTAGAAAGTGTAAACTCCTTGGGGACAGAACAGCCTTTCTTCCTTTCTATGTTAATCCCCAGGTTTTCACATGGTTCATGGAAGACACAAAGTCTTTAACAAATACTTACTGACGACTGACTATCCAAATATGTTCATCTGAGTATTGTGGTTTTCATTTTATGTTAAAAATCCATCGTGACCGGGTCAACACTAACAAGAATCCATAGAACCAATGCCTGCCACTCAGGAGGTACTTAATAAATGCTTGGATACTACATGTAATCCAATGCCTAACATTCAGGACATACTTAATAAATGCTAGTTGACTGACTGACCCTTTGCATGGAAACATTAAAACAGATAAAACAATATACTTAAAAATCTGTTTTTGTTGCTGTTGATTCATTTCAGTTATGCCCACTTCTTCATGAGCCCATTTGGGGTTTTCTTGTCAAAGATCTTGGAATGGTTTGCCATTTCCTTCTCCAGATCTTTTTATAAATTAGGAACTTGAGGCAAACAGGGTTAAGTGACTTGCCCAGGGTCACACAGCTAGTAAGTGTCTAAGGCCAGCTTTGAACTCAGGTCTTCCTGACTCCAGGCTCAGCACTCAGCACTGTGTCACCTATCTACCTCAAAGGGACAGTCCCGAAATGATGTCTCACTTGTGTTTCCAATATGACCAGTCTTCAGAAGAAAATTCAAGAATTCTGAATGAGGGGCTTGGTTCTTCATGGTAGTATATTTGACCCACTATCCAGAACATTTTTGTTGTGTCCTGTCGTTGGCATGGAATTCTGACCCTTTCTCACTAAGTAAGCTCACGAAGTATTGACGAAGGCAAAGACAGACCAGACACAGACTGAAAATCATTCTCCTGCCTCCTCTCCATGCCTCACACACCGTGCTTCTTGACTTTGAGCCCTTGAGTTCAAGTTTTTAGTGGCTGAGGGATATGACATATCCCTTCTGACCCTTCAAAGCTTGGCTGTTCCCTCCTCCTCCTCCATTAGTCACATCATTATGGGGATAGGGAGATTAGGGTGAGGGTATTATATGGGTGATTCATACCATCCTTGCCAACTGAGTTAGTTCAGTTTTAGATCTCAAAGAACAGAAGTAACATAGACCTGTCCTCCTTAAATCTAAATACAGGGTTTGTTGATGACATACAAACCACTGGTCCACACAAAAAGATTAAAGGATCTATAAGTTAATCCACTTTTCAGGCCACCCAAGTCTCAGCTGCCCCTTCTGGTCTCTGAGAAATGAAGCAGTTATTGAAGTATTACCAAGTGTCCAGCTCTGCCTAAAACTGCAGGAAAGCTCCAAATGATCCCTGCATTTGCTTTATACGTGGGAAGACAAAGTTAAAACCATTTTTTAGAATAATTTTTCAAATGCTCCAATCTAGGGCATACAGACCCCAGGAACCCTTGGAATACACCAATCATATGTAAATTAGATAAGGATACACACAGAAGGTGCCAAAATTCCTTTGTTGTCAGAATCCTTTGCTCTCGGGGGTTCATTAGTCATTCTACCTGCTTCTTTTCCCAAGGGAAGGAACTCAGTCTATCTACATCATATCTCCAAGCCAGGACGCATTTCCCACCCTTCAGGCCTTGTTGAAAGTGTGTGTAATTTAACCCAGTGATTCTCAAACTTTTTAAAAATCATGGCACAAACTTCTTCCTTCTGAGGAATCACAGAACACAGGACATTTACACTGCCCACCATATATCTAGGTGGGCCTAGCCAAGCTTCACTGTTCACCCTAGTAAACTTCTCACCACTTTTCCACATCCCTCACAAAGCCCCTGAAGGGCTTAACTGTGTCACCTCCAGAACTACTACCCTGGATCCCTGGCTATTTTGATTGATGAGCACCTTATGTGGCCCACTCCTCAACCATGCTTTCACCTTATACCCCTGCCATTTCCTCCCAAACACCCTGCCACACATTTCTTCCACATTCCTTCTTTCTTCCCCCTTCCCCCTTCCCCCTTCCCCTTTCTACTCTTTTTTCCAGTTCTGGCACCATAATCAATTCAACACTGCCCTTGCTACTAGAAAGCACATTTCAATCAAATCTCCAATGCCTCTATTCATTACTCCTATAACTTTCTAAACCACAACACCCCTCCCTAGTCACCATTCCTTTATAATGTGCTATCTCCAGCAACATTGTACAATGATCAACTATGAATGACTTAGCTCTTCTCAGCAATACAATGACTCAGGACAGTTCCAAAAGACTCATGATGGAAAACGCTATCCACATCTAGAAAAAGAAATATTGAATCTCAATAAAGATTGCAGCATAATATTTTCATCTGTTTTTCTTTCTTGAGGCTTTTCCCTTTTGTTCTGATTCTTCTTTCACAATATGCCAGTGTGGAAATATCTTTAACATGATTGCACATGTGTAACCTATATCAGATTGCTTGCTGTCTTGGGAAGGGGGGAGGGGCAGAGGGAGGGAGAAAAATTTGTAACTCAAAATCTTATAAAAAATGAGTGTTGTCCCCAACTGCCTTGTCTTCCCCCTCAAAAAAAAAGTAAAAAAATGAATGCTGAAAACGATCTTTACCTGTGATTGGAATAAACAAAATACTATTTACAGAAAAAAATTATAATATGTACTATCTCTCCTGATTAGAATGTAAGCTCCTTGAGAGCAGGGGCTGTCTCCTCCTTTTGTATCTGATCCCTCAGTAGATACTTAACAAATGCTTGGATAAGTTTCCTGTCTACAAGAATTCACAGTACACTGTATACCTTTGAGAACCACTGTTTTAACCCTGTTTCAGTATAAATGATGTCTCAGTATGCAATAATATTTCATTCTCTCTATTTTCTTCCCGTAATTTTCTTGTCTTAAATCTCTAGCTTGGAACTGCTGTGGAACTGGGTTAGAAAAAGTGTCCCAGTCTATCCAGGGGTTGAACTAGCAAAATATGGCTAAGTTTAGGAAACTCCCAACAAAGAAACTCTCCACCAATGCAGATCAACAGGTAGAACTTATAATATTTTTAAAAAATCTATCTTATTTTTAATTTATGGAATAAAATAAGTATTTCCATAATACAGTATAATAAAAAGATGATTGTACAAGAAACTGCAAAACTATTATGTACAATTTGCTATTCCTTTTAAATATGTAATAAAGTTACCATGTAAATTTCTTTTCTTTTCTTCTCCCTCTCCCCCCATAAAACTTATGATCTTAGAGAATTTCCTAGGGCAGAAGAGGTTAAATGACTTGGTCATTGTCAAGCATGTTCAGATTCTACCTCAGACATTTACTAGCTTGTAACTTTGGGCAGGCCACTTAAAAATTATCAACCTAGGGGCAGCTAGGTGGCACAGTGAATAGAGTACCTGCCCTGGAGTCAGGAGCACCTCAGTTCAAATCCGGCCTCAGACACTTCACACTTACTAGCTGTGTGACCTTGGGCAAGTCACTTAACCCCAACTGCCCTGCCTTCCCCCCTCCAAAAACAATAAATAAATAATTTTTAAAAAATTCTCAACCTCAATTTGCTCATTTATAAAATGAAAGGGTTAGACTTCATGGATGACCTATATGGTTCCTCCCAGTTTGAAGTCTATGATCCTATCACCTATATGACTAGAAAAAAAGACTTGACAGAGTGGAGAAAGTGCTGGACTTGTAGTCAGGAAGACCTGAGTTCAAAGCTAGCTTTAGACACTTACTGACTATGTGACCCTGGATAAGTTTTTTAACTCAGTTTCCCTCATCTGTAAAATATTAATAGCACCTACCTCCAAGAGTTGTTGTGAGGACCAAATGATATAATATTTGTAAAGTACTTTGCAATGGTAAGGCATTATATAAATGCTTGTTGTTATTATCTTCCAGACTCCAAGGACTCCAGACTCCATCATTCTAATTACCGCTTTATGCTGCTCCAAGATGTATTAGTTAAAAGTATAACAACAACTCACATTTCCATGGTACTTTCTTCACAACAATCCTGTAAAGTAGGTTGTATCAGTTTTGTTATTTACATTTCACAGAAGAGAAACAAACTTAAAGAAATTAATTGTCTTTTCACAGGATGAAAAATGTCAGAGTTAAGATTTTGATGTAGGTCTTGTTTGATTGATTCAAAGTGTTAGACTTTTTCTAGTACATACCAGAAAATGATGGTGCCTCTGTGTACAATACACTTTATGTATCCAGTATAAACTAATATAAAACTGAATCGATCAGCCACTCCAGTCCTTTTAGAGTAACTAACAAGGAGCTTTCTACCCTGATACCTTTATCAGATGAGAACATCTCAACTGAATCTCAATCATTCAATCAATCAAAGAGGGTGCAAAAAGTTCTGAATCATTTTGGAAGGAACAAAATGCTTCTAGCCATGGGATGAAATGAAACTACACAAAAAGTATATGGGATTTGTTGGAGAGTTTGTTTTAGTCAAAAACAAAACAAAACCTGAAAAAATGTTTAGAAAGATGATTAATAGGTCATTTGGCAAAGGAGAGAGAGCTAGAAAAAGGTGGGAGTCCTCTGTGAGTCTCTCTGAGTTTTACATTACATAGAGTTCAGACAAGGGTACACAAGCTGAGGAACCCAACGTGCAGTGTCCAGATGTTGCTTTAGCTGAACATCAGCAGGTAAACATAAAGATTCAATAAAATTTGGGTGAAGTCAAAACACAAGCTTTTTGAGTGGACCCAAAACAATATCTGGGTGAGCTCTAAGCATTCTCTGGAATAACCTCAGGTTTCCTTAGAGGGTCTCTGAGTCAGAATGACCCACATCTCACATTCTGAGTTAAACAATATCTATCCACATAATGCTATGTTCAAACAATATTAATAAATAATAAAATATTTCCCCCACATTTGTCATATTCTGTGGGACCAGGGGAATCATAGAAACATAATTCAGAATCACAGATTCCAGTAGCAGGCCAGCATAGGGAACAGAGCAGTTTCAGTCATTTTTTCAGGGAGTTTCTCCCTTGAGAGAAAATGACTAAGGTTAGGAGAAGGAGGGGAAGAGAGATTCTGTTTCTATCCATCACCTCCAGCCCAGGAGAATGATCTTATGGACTTTCAAAGGTCAGAATATTTCAGACTTCTTACAAGTATCTTAGCAGTGTCTCTCAGACAGCAGTGGCTATTGGCATCTGAGAACAGACTAGAAGAAATGAGGAAAGCAACTTCAGGATTCTACGAGGAGCCCAGCATAAAACTGCATCAGGCATAAGTGGAATGCCATGGGTTTCGCAAGAAGAAAAAAAGACTTCCAGAAATCAGAAGCTATGCATTTGCCACACATACTTTGCCACATATAATTTGTAAGTAGGATTCCACTTTCCCATGAATCATATATGTACTCATGGGAGAGTATAGTGCCCTTCCCCACTTTGGTGAAGAATGTTTATACTAACTGTTCTTACTACATTACTTTGAAATTTTTGTTTAGTCTTTTTCAGTTGTTCCCAGATCTTCATGACACCTTTGGGAGTTTTCTTGGCAAAGATGTTGCAATGGTTTACCATTTCCTTCTCCAGTTCATTTGACAGATGAAGAAACTGAGGCAAACAGGGTTAAGGGACTTGCCTAAGGTGATACAACTAGTAAGTGTCTGAGGTCAAATCTGAACTCATCTCCTTGACTGCAGGCTCAGAACTCTATGCTCCACCTAGCTGCCACTAGTAATGTTTTTCTGCCTTAATTGTTTCTAAAAGCTAATTAAGCCTGCCCACCTAATTGATATCAATTGATCAGCAAGGGTGGGAGTTCATGAGCTATAAAACTAGAAAAACTTATCCTCTCTGGATTACCCTTACAACCCTCCGGGGGGAAATATCTAGTCATCCTCTGCGGATTTAAGTTGCCAATTTTAGTGGGAAAGGTGAGAAAGTGAGGGTAGAGCTTGCCTTGTGCTAGCATCAATATGGACACTGGCCTGAAGGAGGGTGGTTTAGATGCCCTCAAAGTATGTAGACTTTAAGGGATAAACAGATGGAGGAGGGAGACCAAAAAAGATGGCTCCCATGGTCACTGCCCACAGGATGGAAGATCCAAAAATTCCAATTTGGAAAAATTGCATTGGTCCCTTATACCTGATCAGTGTGGGGGGGGGGGGGGGGCGGGCTGGCTGGAAAGGAATCAGAGAGAAAACCCCTCACCAACTGACTAAATGAATATTTTAACTGATTTCCCTTGTTAAACAGTCAATGGCCTGATCGTTTCTTAAATCCACTTGTGTGGATGGAATTTTTTCTGACATTCACAGAGAGACAGCTGTCTATTCTCAAGTCTGCCATATCAGTCTGGTCTGAACTTGCACCTATTAAATGTGCAGTGTTTTGGTTTTTTTTTTCCTTCCTGGGGGCTACTGCCGATTGAAAACACGACATTAACTGCATGCTTAGCAGCACCCACTCGACAGAAACGTGAGCAAAAGGAAATAACAATGTATCCCAGGCCGCACATTCCTGGGTTTGGAGAGGCTGCGCCAGGCGAGGGAGTCCATCCGGAACGGAACAGAACAGAATGAAACGGAGCGGCCGGCCCCGGGCCGCCGCCCGCCCCTCGCGTCCTTTCTCTGCCAGCTCTGAGTGCAGTGCCCAGCCCCGCCACTCACGTCTCTAGAGGAGGGGAGAGGGAAACCTGCTCCTGAGAACGGGGTTACGGTAACGATCCGTGACCACACACAGACACATTGCAGTCGCTGGCTCCCGGCAAATGCTACTTGTGACCTTCAGTAGCAGAAAAGCAAGGGCCTCTCCCCTGGGGGGGCAACTGGAATAGGCCGTCTGGAAGCCAGAGATGGTATCTCAGTCTTCTCACGCCCCCACCCCTAATAGGGGACGAGGCAGCTGTGGCTTAGGGGCACCTGCCCAGGTGCGCCCGGCTCTCTCAATGACATCCTGATCCGTGCTCAGGCTCGGGGACGTGCATGGGGCGCCGTCTGTCTCTGTCTCCGGACAGCGTGTGCAGTCACCCCCGAGGAAGCGCCAGAAATTTCTCCAGCTGTGAGCACTGGAGAGCCAAGCTGTTAGCCAGAGTGAATGGTAGCCACTGGCTCCTTTGCGTGCCTGCCTTTTGGTCCTGGAAACCCGAATACCCAATCTAGGAGAGGAGATTGACCTGACTGATCTGACTGAGCAATGCTGCCCCCTGGGAGGACGCTTGGGCAGTTTTCGGAAATAAGGAGGCTTGTTGCTTCCTCTCTTCCAGCTCTTCGTGGCCCCCTGGACCATACTGCCCGTGGGGTTTTCTTGGCAAACATACTGGTGTGGATTGCCATTTCCTTTTCCAGTGAATTAAGGCAAACAGAGGTTAAGTGACTTGCACAGGGTCACACAGCTATTAAGTGTCTGAGGTCACATTTGAACTCATGTCTTCTTGACTCCAGGCCCAGCACTCTCTGTTCACCGAGTCACCTATCTGCCTGTAAGGAGGCTACCAAAGCAAAAAGCCTCATGTGGGCCCAGTTGTTATTCAGGGCTTTCTAAGGCTTTCTCAAAGTATTCCTGGAAAGAACATCTTGTGGCATCTAACTACATCTCAGCAATTCGGATTGGGAGCTAGGAGGGAACCTCAAGGATCATTGATTATGACTTCCTCATTTCACATGTGAGGAAGCCAAGGACCTAGATCATTCAGGTTACAGAAGGAATCCAGTTCCTTCTGTAACTGGATTCCAATTCTGCTTTCGATGCTAGATCTGTAAACCTGAATTAGTTGCTGAATTCCTCTCAGTGTCAGTTTTATCATCTGTAAGACTGTGATAAGGATACCTATATTCTAGATCAATCCAGAAACATTTATCAAGCACTTGATAAGTTCTAGGTAATGTACTAAGTGCTGAGGAATTTAAAAGGTGGGTGGGGGGGAGACAAAGAGTCTCTGCCCTCAAGAAGCTTTCATTCATTCTAATGGGTAAAATAACATCTATAAATCAGAATATATAAAATACAGTCACGGCACACATCTTGGGGGGTGGGTCTAAGATAGGATGCCAGGCAAACTAGGAGGCAGAGGTGAGGAGACAGAGCATTCCAGGTCTGGGGACAGTCAATGAAATGGGAAGGAGATGGGAGATGGAGTATCTTTTGCAAAGAACAGCATTTTGGTTAGTATGGCTAAATTGTAGACTATGTTACTGTTCCTCCTTTGTTTTTGAAGAGGACTGGTGACATCACTGGCGATTTCTGTGTGGAGGAGAATGAAGTAAGAAGACTAGAAGGTAGAAAAGGGGCTAGATTATGAAAAGGCTTTCATATTTGATCCTTGTGTTATTGTGGTTGTGTGGTTGTCTTGTGTGTGGTTTGTCCTTCCTTCTGGAAGGGGACCACGTCATCAGGAAGAGGGTGACATGACTTATACTGGAATTGGATTTGAGGGAGGGAGGGCTGTGCAAAGTCATCAGCCTCTCTTTCTCCTCCAGAGCCATCTGGGTTCAGTGGCCAGATATAGATCAGGACAATCTGAGATGGCCTAGGATGCAATGGGAGATCTTGGTCTTTTTAAGTTAAGGTCTTTCCCGGTTCTCATTTGAGTGAAACAAGACCCATTTAGTGATTAGGCCTGTTTAAGAAGTGAGTCAAGGGATGGCCCCTTTAATAAAAAAAATATCAAACTGGGAGGGGAAGACCTTCAGGGTTGCTGTTAGAAAGAGTAACAATGGAAACAGGGAGCCACTGGAATTTATTTAGGGCAGCTAGGTGGGACACTGGATAGAGCACAGCCCTGGAATCAAGAAGACCGGAGTTCAATTCCAGCCTCAAATATTTAGTAGCAGTGTAACCCTGGGCAAGTCATTTAATTCTGTTTGCCTCAGTTTCCTCTTCTGGAAAATGAACTGGAGAAGGAAATGGCAAACACTCCAGTATCTTTTCCAAGAAAACCCCAGATGGGGTCACAAAGAGTTGGTCATGACTGAACAACAACAAAGGAATTTATTTAGTAGAGGGGTGACATGGTGAGACCTGCACTAATCCCTAATCACTTTGGCAGCTGAGTGCAGGGGAGAAACTTGAGGCAAAGTGATGAACCAACAGATTATGGTGAGAGTCCAGGCACAATGTAATGAGAGCCGGGACTAGAGTGAGTAGAGAGAGGGGGAGATACACAAGAGATGTGCAGATAGAAATGGCTATCTTCCTTCATTGATGATCTCATCAGCTCCCATGGATTTAATGACTATTTTTATGCTTATGATACTCAGACCTACTAATCCATCCCTAACCTATCTGCTGACATCCAGTCTCATGTCTCTGACTGCTCTGTTGGACATCTCGACCCAGATGTCCCGTAGATATATATTAAACTCAACTGAACTTGTGATCTTTCCCCCCAAACTCTACCTACTTCTAGACATCCCTATCACTGTCAAGGACATTGCCATCCTATTAGTCACTCAAGCTTTTAACTTAGGTTTCATCTTTGATTCCTTTCTCACCTTCATATCCAATCTGTTGCCAAGATCTATTGATTTTACCTTCCTAACATCTTTCATATCTGCCCCCTTCTCTCCTCTGACACTACCTGGTGCAGGCCCTCATCACATCACGCCTAGATTATTGCAAAAGCCTGCTGGCTAGTGTCCTCTCTTCAGTTGTCTCACCATGCCTGTCCACCCTTCCACTCAGCTGTCAAAGTGATCTTAAAGGCCAGGTCTGACCATGCCACCACTACCACTCCCTTCCATATACATTGGGTAAATTCCAGGGGCTCCCTATCACTTTTAGAATCAAATATTAAATCCTCTATTTGGAATTCAAGACCCATTATAACATGCTTCTCATGTACATCTTTCCATTTTTCTTATACTTTACTTCCCTCTTGCATACTCTGGGATCCAGTGACACTGGTTTCTTTGCTATTCCTTGGGCATTTTCACTGGCTGTCCCCATTACCAAGAACTCTCATCATCTCTTCCTGGCTTCCCTGGCTTCCTTCAAGTCACAGCTCAAATCTTACAGTCTACAAGAAGCCTTTCTTGATCCCTCTTATTTCTAGTGGTGAGGTGATTCAACTATTTTGGAGAGCAATCTGAAATTATGCCCAAAGGGTTATTACACTGCTTATTATATATACCCTTTGACCCAGCAATACCACTGTTAGATCTATTTCCAAAGATGATCAAAGAAAAAGGAAAAGAATCTATATGTTCTAAAATATGTATACCAGCTCTTTGTGGTGGCAAAGAACAAGAAATTTTGGGGATGACCATCAACTGGGGAATAGATGAACAAGTTGTGGTATGTCATTGTGATGGAATATTACTATGAGGATGAAAAGTAGGTTTAAGAGGAATAATGCATAAGGAGAGAAACACATCTACGTTATCAGATAGAGTGCTGAACTTAGAGTCAGGAAGGACTGAGTCAAAATCTTGCATCAGATACTTACCAAGTGTGTGACCCTTCTTGACTTCTCTCAGCCTTAGTTTCCTCATCTGTAAACTAGAAATTTTGGGGGGCAGCTAGGTGGCATAGTAGAAAGAGCACTAGATTCATAAAGACTCATCTTTCTAAGTTCAAATTTGGCCTCAGACACTTACTAGCTGTGTGGCCCTGGGCAAGTCACTTAAACCCTGTTTGCCTCAGTTTCCTCATGTGTAAAAATGACCTGGAGAAGGAAATGGCAAATCACTCTCATATCGTTGTTAAGAAAACCCCAAGGTCACAAAGACATGACTGAAAAACAACTGAACAACAACAACAACAAAAGCTGGAAATACCTACCTCACAGGGCTCAAATGAGACAATAGATGTAAAATGTTTTGCAAACCTTAAAGTACTACAAAAACGTTAGCTATTATTATTCTGGGACTTCGCTTTTCATGTCTAACCCTCACCACTAATTCCATTCCTGTACTCAAGTGAAAATACTCACTACAAAGAAAGGGGAGCCATTTAAGAACTTTGAGCTGAGAAGGGAGGGGCTAGATCATTGCAAAAGGAAGATAAGTCTTGTTATTTAGTGTAAAGGATGTATTGAATGAGTGAGTGAGTAAATGAATGAAAAAGCATTTATTAAGCGCTCTTATGCTCAAAGCATAGTGCCAGGAGTGCCAGGAGATTCAAAGAGGAAAGCAAAATCCTCTCCTCTTGCTCTCTCCCTTTTTTTCCTTTTTTTCCCACAAGTCAGATGGAAAGGCCCAGTGGTCCTTAGGATGCACCAGCAAAGCAGATTTCAATGCAACACAAGAGTATGCTGGTAAATGTTTAACAACCAAGCTCTTGGGGGGAGGGGGAGAAAAGTGTATGCACATTTGCTTTTAAGTTTAATCTTCATAATTAATAATTTCTTAAGTCTAGATATCAGTAAAACAATAAATCAAGTCCAATTAAAGCAATTGTTGGTTTCAGAAGTTTAAATAAGTCTCTCCAGCTCATTATGAAGTCTGTCTGTTCCTCATTTCTTATAGCATGATAGTATTCCATTACACTCATATACTCCAATTTGTTTAGCCATTCCCGAATTGATGGACATCCCCTTGATTTCCAATTCTTTGCCACCACAGAAAGAGCTGCTCTAAATATTTTTGTACACATGGGTCCTCCTCCCACTTGTATGATTTTTTTGGGATATAGCCCTAGAAGTGGTATTGCTGGGTCAGAGTATGCTGAGTGAGGAGAGCAGAACCAGGAGAACTTTGTACACAATTACAGACACATTGTATCTGTGATGACTAACTTTGACAGACTGGGCTCCTCTCAGCAATGCAATGTTATAAGACAACTTCAAAAGACTCATAATGGAAAGAGATATCCACATCCAGAGAAAGAGCTACGGAGTCTGAATGCAGATTGAAGCAAACTACTTTCTCTCTCTCTTTTGTGTTTTGTTTTGTTCCTTCTTTCTCATTCATTCCATTGGTTATAATTCTTTACAACTTGACTATGTTTAATGCGAAGGTATTTGTAGAACCTATATTTGATTGCATGCTACCATGGTGGGGAGGGGGGAGCAGATGGAAGGGAAGAAAATTTGGAACTCAAAGGATTGTGGAACTGAATGTTGTAAACTAAAAGTAAGCAAATAAATTTTTAAAAAAGAAGTTTAAATGCTCACATTGAAGATTTAACAATGGCTCCTCTCCCATGCTGGTTAAAACTGGCTCCGGCATACCCCAAATAGTGATACTTGAGACCATATTCAAAGGGAATAAGACAATGACTGCAACAATATAAATGTAAAGAATCACAATCAACATCTAAAACCAGCCCACCTCTGCCAAACTAACTGTAATAATAATAACGATCAACCGTGGTCTCAGAGAAGAGATGGAGAATGATGGAGAGCTATGAATGCTGAACATTGTATATACTGTCAGGCTTGACTGATGTGTGGGTTAATTTTGCTGAACAGTTCTTTTTTCTCCTTTAAAAAAAAAAGTCATTTTAACAAGTCTAATGATAGTGATAGGGTGAATGTTTTTCAGGGATTTCTAAGAAATCCTTGGAGGGTTCTTTTAGTCTGAAAAGAATTCCCAGACTCAAGCAATCTTAGCAGGATTGTAAAAGTTTATTGCTATGCTTTGCACTGGGCAGGGGGAGCTCGGAAACCTGTGAAAGTGCAGGAGATAGAGGTACAGATTATAAAGTGATAAAGCCATAAATCTGGTATCAATTATGCTAACTAGTGAGTAAGGGTGGGATTAGGGAGGAGTTAAGGAGTGGTCAGTGCTTAAAGGGACATGTACTTTTTATATCAACTGGGCAGGCATATTG
>CM053589.1:69568791-69594159 GCA_028646515.1 Pseudochirops corinnae | reverse complement strand
CGGCTGGTCCCAGCCCCACATGTTCCTCCTTCTCATTTCACTGCCCTTCCTGTCTTTGAACCACGAGCTTGTCCCTGCACATAGCCGGCCATCCAGTCTGACTCCCTTCCCTTCCTTTTCCCTCCCTGCTTCCAAATCAAGGCTAGATCTCAGGTCTTCTTCCCCATAGCTACAGAACATTGTGTGCAGACAAAATCCATGATTGGACTCTTCACATGCCTGGTACTGATATGTGACAAACCTTTCACCACATCTCAGCTTCATCTACGAAATGAGACCGGATGAGATGATCTCTTAATGTCCTTCCAACTCTAAAAGTCTTTTAATTCCATTTAACTGTTTGGTCCATCTAGTTCACTGTTGGTTAACATTATTAGATCTAGTTGAGGCAACCATCTATTTTGTTTACGGATAAAGCCAGGGCTGACTGAACAAGTGATATAATCCTGAGGCTTTGTTTCATCCTGCATTATTACTGCTCTGAATAGTAGTCACCTCTAGATAAAATCCACTGCAAACCCTACCTGGGGGCAGAGACCAATAAATACCTCAGTTTACCCCCTCCGCAATATCTACTCAGTCAGATGCTTTGCATAGTAATATAGACTTATCAACTCTTTGTTCATGCTAATGCCGTTGCAAGGAGAGCTTGCCTTTTAACCACAGAACTTGCGAATTAGATAGCAGGCAATTTCTACCAGTGGGAAAAGGGGAGCCTAAATGTCACCTTTCCATAGGGGATGTCTATGCCTAGTGCTATCCTTCAAAAGTAGAAAAACAGCCCTCCTGGGTCCCTCTTGACTAAAAGGAGCTTAGTGCAAGGGCCAGAATTTACAGGTGATGGAAACTGTTGAGGGTGATTTAGAGGAGGAGATTAACAAAAGCCTGATGTGGAAAGCCAATCTCAAGCCTGGAAAAAAGGATAGAGGCATTGAAAAAACTGAAGGTTACAAACACTTCAAGAGAGGCAGAAAAGGGAGGGAGGAGAGAAAAGCATGGAAGCAGGAAGAGAGAAAAGGGAGGACAGGAAATTGTCAGGAAAATTCTAGGAGAAAGCTAACAAGGAAGGACACCACAGTCATCTCTCAGGGTTCCGGATTACTCTTCTCCCTGTCCATGCTACTTGACTTGGTGACCTCATCAGCTCCCATGGATTTAATTACCATCTCTAAGCAGATAATCTCAAATCTACCTTTCCAGCCCAGATCTCTAGCTTCAAATAACCTTTCAGAAATCTCTAACTGGATCTATGATAGGTACCTTAAAATAAAACTATCTTTAGTCCTAAACCCTCTTTAACTTTCCTATTCTTATAAAGAAATAATGTAATCCCCCTACTAGTGCCTCAGGCAAAAAACCTTAAGGAGTCATCCTGAATTCCTCCCTGACTCTCAGCCGCCTCCCTAATCCAAGCCTAGGCCAAGGGCTATCAATTGCACCTTTGAAACATCTAATATGGTTCCCAGTCCCAAACCCTATTCTGACACTCCCCACCCATCAATAGAATGGAGGCACAATACCTGCTGGTCAATCTCCTGCCTTCAAGTCACTCCTCACTCCAATCCATCCTCCTGTTCAGTCACCAAAGTGATTTTCCTAATGCGGTATATGATTATTTCACCTCCCACTACTCAAACTAGTTAAGTCAACAAGGTGGTGCAATGGATAGAGGCTGCAGGTCTGCAGTCAGCAACACCTAAATTCAAATCTGTCCTCAAAGACTTCCTAGCTGGGTGATCCTGGGCAAGTCACTTAACTCCATTGCCTCCCAAAACAGACACACACACACACAAAGCCTCAACTCCAACAGTTTTCTATTGCCTTCAAAAGCAAATATAAAACACTGTTTAGCATTAAAAACCCTTCAAAACATAACCACACTCTACTTTTCCATTGTTCAAATCCCATCTTTTATAGGAAGCCTTCCCTCCATTACTCATTTCCTAGTCATCATGTATATACCTCTCTTTGTATATATTTGTTTGCATGTTGTCTCCTCCATTTGATAGAAAACTCATTTCTATTGCCTTTTTGTATCCCCAGTGGCTGACACATCGGAAGATGCTCAATAAATGCTGATGCATTGAGAATTTGCTTTAAGAACTCTGTCCAAGGTAGGTGTATTCATAAAGATGATCAGAGTTCATCTTATTATAGTGAGATGCGGGGAATTTAAGTGACTCACCCAGGTTCACCCAGCAGAGCCAGAATTCAACCTCAGGTCTCAAGACTGATTTATAATCCTCCCGTCTTGGATCCACTATGCCACATGGTTGCTTCTAGCCCTCTTGCCCTTTTTTTGAGATAAGGCTGAAACCCAGATAGATAAGCTCACTAGTCCAAGTCCACAAAGCAGAGACAAGACTAGAGCAATTCTTAAAAGGCTAGCATTAGGGACAGCTAGCTGGCCGTAGAGTCATGAGGATCTGATTTCAAATCCAGCCTCAGATACTTACTTACTAGATGTATGACCCTGGACAAGTCACTTAACCCCGTTTGCCTAAAAAAACAAAAAAAAAGCCACCATTTCTTTATCATTTTAAAGTCACAAAGCATTTTATGTATTTCCTTTGATTTTTACAGCAGCCCTATGAAATAGATAGTATTAATACTGTTATTACCATCTCCATTTTGCAGATGAGGAGATTGAGATAGAAACAGATTAAGTGATTTACTCAGAGGCACAGAGCTTTCTTAGCCAAGATTCCAACCTAGGTCTCCCTGATTCAAAGCCTAGCACCTGATTTCTATTTGCCACTTTCAGGCTCATCAATCCCAAACCAGGGTCTTTTTTCTTCTACCACGATGAGTCATCAAGCCTAGGTTCGTATTATATAGCCCTTTTAAATTTTCCCAATTGTATTCCTAAGAACAAGCCAGGGAGGAAGTAGGGCAGATATTATCCCATTTTACAAGTGAGAAATCTGAAGTTCAAAAGGCATCAAAAACTTGTTTTTTTCAAAAAATAGAAAGACTCAGAGATTAGGACTGGCTTATGTCATAGCCATATTTTGGGACTTGCCCCTGGCTTCCTTACAATACCAGCAGTCATTGTGAATCAAGGTATTGAGTCCATTTTCCCTGTGTCAGGCAGAAGAGGACACAATAGACTTTTATCTAAACAATACCACCCCCACCCCCTCTATTCCCAGTTGGGTAAACTTTGTTGACCAGGAAGATCTGAGGTTTAGTCAAACCTAAGTCAAATAAGTTAGTGACACAGGTCACAGGTTATAGCTCCTCTAAATCTAGAAATATTGCTGTAGCCCACACAAATTCTCCAAAGGAACCATGCCTGCCTTAGCAAAGTACAATCAGTACATCACCAGTCATACATATTGCTTAGCTAGGCCCACATCAGTTTGGGGCTAAGTGGTCATCTCCCTTTGTTCTCCCCTACATAAAGTCAAAGCAAGCTTAGTCAGAGGAGATTCCCTATGGACTAAAAAGTATTTCCCTTGGTCATTACTGAATGACACAAATATTATGTTTATAATGTATACAAAAAATTCAGAGCTTCCTGGTATGAGATTAAAGAGTTCAGAGTCTGAATCTGAGGTCAGAAACGGTCTTTATTCTTTCTCGTAAGAAAGGACTCTGTCCCTGTCACCCACATGGTGTCTGCAGGGAGAGACCAACAGGTAGAAGCCAGCCCATGGTTATATAATCTTCTAATGCAGAAACTCAACCCCCACAACTGGCCTTCACTCCTATTGGTAGAGGGGCTGACCCACAACCTAAGCACGGAAATCTCTGTGAGACAAAGGACCCAGAAACATGTGGGTGTCCAATGAAAGCGGTCTTAACCTTATTTGGCATATCTTGTGCTGAGGTGGCACTGGGGAGGGTCTCCATTGCTTTAAGTCCCAGATTGCTGGAAGGTCAGCTGACTTCTAAACTTAGGCCTAGTGAATACTGAAGCCCTTCTAGATTTGATTTTTCAGAATGGGGAAACTTCACTATAAATTATCCCTCACACTGGTAAGAACACACAAATAGATCTAGAAGCAAGCAGAGTAAGGAAAATAAAATATAAAATGACCGTGAGAGGGAAACAAGTATCTAAACAGCACCTCCTTCCTATATAGCAGGCACTGGCGCTAAGCCCTTTGCAAATATTACCTCATTCAATTCTCCCAAAAACCATGGGATGTTAGGAGCTGTTTACTGAGTCAGAGGTTAAATGACTTCTCCAGAGCCACACAGTATATTTGAAGTCAGTCTTCCTGGGTCCAAGCCTAGCTCTCTTCTATCCATCTTGCCACCTACCTGCTGCCATAAAACAATTTAAGTGGAAAGGACTAGAAAAGGGAAGTGAAAAGTATTAGTGACCTAACTTAGACCTAATGAGTTAAGGAAATAAATGCTAGGTGGTAAGCTGTGTGACCCTGGGCAAGTCACTTCACTGTCTGCCTCAGTTTCTTCATCTGTAAATTGAGCTAGAGAAGAAAATGGCAGAGCACTCCAGTATCTTTGCCAAGAAAACCCCATATGGGATCACAAAAAGTGACAAAAAAGAACTTTATTGCATAAGTGGGTGTGGAATACTGCACATACTGTCATGTCATTGATCTGATGATATAAGATCGAATGTAGATTGAGAGGGAAGACCTCAAGTCCAATCCCTCATTTTACAGATCAGAGAAGTGAGGTTGGCACTTGCCTTCTCACCCAACTAGTAAGCTTTAGAGTTAACTATTGATTGGGTTTGTGAACTCTTCTTCATTGATAACCTCATAAAGCATTTAAGTATTTTCTACATACTTAAGACAAATGCAAGCATAAAATGAGGTAGACGCAGTACCTAATTAACTGAGAGACTTGCTAGGATGGATTAAGAGTTTGGATTTGAACAAATGTCTCTCCTGACAAGCTCTTTTGTTCCATTCCAAGTTATCTATTTGTTGTCCTTTTCTGCAGAGAACTTACCACTCTAGTCTCAACTGATATTCACCACTATTTGAACACATCTCGTATTTTTCTGCTATTATTCAGAATGTTGTGTCATTTCAATCATGTCCAACTCTTCGGGGTTTTCTCTGGGCAGAGATACTGGAGTAGTTTTCCATTTCCTTCTCAAGCACTATTTACAGATAAGGATACTAGAGACAAACAGGATTTAGTGACTTGCCCAGGGTCACAGGATCTGAGGCTGTATTTGAACTCAGGAAGATCAGTCTTCCAGACTTCGAGCCCAGCACCACTCTTATCTACTGAGTCACCTAACTGGCTTTACTGTTCCTGACAAGTATAATGTACAGAGAAATAGGTGTCGCTCAAGGTTTTTAGTCAACAAGCATTTATATCTGTAAAAATTATTTCCTTGAGACAAAGAGAAAATTTGGAACTCAAAATCTTGTGGAAATGAATGAAAACTAAAATTATTTTTTTGAATGCAAAAAAATTATCATTTCCCTGCTTTTTAAGCAAGTCACATTCGAATGAAGGAAATAAAATGTGTAAAACAAATGTAAATGAAAGGTAATCTTAGAGGGAAGGAATTAGATAAGCCTCCATCTTGAGATCTGAAGGAAAGTAGGTATAGGGGTCAGCCTGCATAAAGGCCAATAAATGGGGAGAGGAGATGGAGTGATTGTGGGAAGAAAAAGTAGCAGCCAGATTGTAATGTGTGAGCCTGGAAAGGCACCAAGTTGGAGATGGCAGGTTTCAAGAACCTTACTTGTCAGAGTATTTCATATTTTCTCCTAAAGGTAGCCAAACAGTCAGACCTGCACTTTGAAAAGATTACTTTGGCAGCTGTGTGGAGGAGACTAGAATAGACAGGACTTAGGCAGAGAGACCAATTAAAGGCTATTATTAACTAGTCCAAGCAAAGGATGCTGAGTGCCAACGTATGGGTGAATGCCGAGTATTGTGAAAGTAGAAGTCACTACAATTTAACAGATTGGCTATTTGGGGTGAAACTGAGGAGTCAAGAATGATAGGAGATAGTGAGCCTGAGTGACCAAGAGGATGATGGTGTCAAGTAGGGGAAATGGAAGATAGGGGATGGGGGGAGCAAGATAATTGAGTTCTATTTGGGACATACAGTGTGCGCCCACATGTGTACACAGATGCCTATGCAACAGCTCCTAGTTCAAGATATCTAAGAGGTGATTTTACACTGGAGTTAGGAAAGTTTAAGGCTGGGTATATAAATCTAAGACATCTTCATTTGGATTACAGCAGAGCACATAGGAGAGAGATAACAATTACCAAGAATGCTGGAGGTAATAAGCAATAAAGCCAGGGAGAAACCCAGGCCCAAATTCAAACCTGACCTTTTTCATTTTCATTATTACTAAATTTTCAAATACCATACAATACATAAGGTTGGTTTAAGGAACATCCCCTATCCAGGAGGATAAATGAGGTGCTTCATCTTTAACAAGTTCTCATTAAAGAGCACCCAAAGCTTCAGTAGCCATCAAAATGGGGGCGGCTCAGTAAATAGATGAAGTCAGGAGGACCTGAGTTCAAATTCCGACCTCAGACACTTAGCACTTACTAACCATATGACTTTGGGCAAGTCACTTAACCCCAATTGCAATGCCTCCCCCCTGCAAAAACAACAACAACAAAAAAACCTATTTTTCATAATAATTAACTAAAAAATGCAGGTGCTCACCAACTGGGGAAGACCTGAACAACTTCTGTGCATAGAATACTATCATAAGACTGATAATAAGAATTTTTAGATTGGCATTGGAAGGCTGTGTGAATTTACATAAAAGGCAAGCATAACCCCCATATATACATAAATTGAAAGTGTCAAACCTGAAAATTATCAAAACTGAATCTCAGATAATTTAAATAGAACAAGTTTTTATTTATTTTCCTTCTTTGCGTAAGTGGTGGAGGATGGGTGTGAAATATGGGTGTGAGGGATAATTTATAGTGAAGTTTCCCCATTCTGAAAAATCAAATCTAGAAGGGCTTCAGTATTCACTAGGCCTAGGGTTAGGTCACCTGACCTTCAAGCAATCTGGGGCTTAGAGCAATGGAGACCCTCCCCCAGGGCCAACTTAGTGCAAGATATGCCAAAAAAAGGTTAAGCCCGCTTTCAGTGGACACCCACACATTTCCAGGTCCTTTGTCTCAGAGATTCCCACGCTTAGGTTGTGGGACAGACCCCTACCAATAAGAGGGAAGGCCAGTTGGGAGGGTTGGGTTTCTGCATTAGAAGATTATGTAACCATGTGCTGGCTTCTACCTGTTGCTCTCTCCCTGCCGCCATGCGGGCCAAGGGGGCAGAGCCCTTTCTCATGAGAAAGAATAAAGACCTTTTCTGACCTTATATTCAGACTCTGAACTCTTTCATCTCACACACGGGCACACTAACTGGAGAGTCAGTATGACAGGAAGACTTCTCTCAAATCACTTTGCCTTAAGTTTTGCTCTAGGCAACTATAAATTAAAGAGGTGCCCATCTTAAGGGGCTGAAGTTTCCTCCCACAGAAGTTCCCATATTCTCGAAATCGCAAATCAGATCTCTACCCCTACTCTCTGAGACTTCGGTTATATGTTCAGGTTGGATTTCCTAAGCTGATTTCTCTTTCTTTTTTTAAATTTAGTTTAACATGAAAGGCAAGACAGTTAGAGGAAGATTAGTAGGGAAAGAAATTCTGAAATGTGACATTAAAATACATCAATTTTTAAAAATATTTAAAAATAAAAGGGTCCCGCAAAATGCCAATTTCGGTTGAGCTCCTAGAGAAGAAATATCATTATTATTAAGTCCAGGGCTATGAGAATTCCCAAGGAGCACCTCATTGACAGAAAATTATGTCATTCCAGACCCCGCAATTGAAGAAATTCAGAAAAGTTTTTTTAGTACAGGATGCTTGTCCAACTGCTACTCTTTTACACAGGTATAGATTTTTCTGCAGAGTTTGACCGGGAATTTGACCCTTTGAATTCACAGGGACAATCATAATTTCATTTCCTTTTTCAAGATGTAGGGAAATTTAGGGGTCTTACAGAGAGAAAAATATTAAGTATATAGAATGAAATAAGAACTAGAATGAAACACCAAGGGATAGGCATGGGCATTGTTAGCTAAACTTTTTGTTCTTGACAGAAAATCCAGTCCAGTCCCCAAGTTCACCCTTCCCTTCCCACCCCCAAACCAAAGCCTCCAAAATAATGCAAGATCAAATTTAGGCCAGAAGGACCAGATGTTTTGCCCTCAAGATATAGCTTGTATTAGCATAATGCTCAACACTTTCCAAGTTATTCAACAGATCCCCCACAAACCATTGTTATCCTCTTTCAATCTAAGAAAAATGGAAGTCTCAAAAGAAGTTAAAAGCAACTGCATGGGGGCCCCCACTTAAGTGATTGGATTCAATTCAAAACGCTATTAATTTGCATTCAAAGCACAGGCTTTAGCACTCAACCCACCAACCCAAGCCAATGAACCTCCACGCTTATTTCTCCCCTTCCCAATGTATCTTAAGGCAAAGGTGTTTTAGTTAGCATTCGTCTGGCTTCATGCAAATTTGTTTACAAGTATTCATTCTCCTTCAGATTATAAACTCTTAAGGACAGCAATTATCTTTTACCTCCCACAGTATCCTTAGAGCTGCCTCAGTGCCCCATAGAAGGTAAGCACTTAATGTTCATTGATTGATCGACAGGGATCCTCCCCCACTCATTCTCTGCTGGACGAACCCTCTGGAACACTACCCAGAAGTCCTGCTTGGGTCAGTTCTAATTAAAGACCAGTTTATTCATTAGACCCTACAATCCATGGGTTTTCTTGGCATAGATAGAGGCAGTGGTTTGCCATTTCCTTCTCCAATGGATTAAGGAGACCAGAGGTTAAGTGACTTTGGACCACTAGACCAGAAACTCTGTAAGATGAAAAGAAAGATAAACCTATCTCTTAATATATGTAAATATCACAGTCCCTGTTCTCTTGAATTAAGTGGAGAGGGGGGGAAGGACAGGAACTGATCTCTCCCATGCCAGTGGTTAAATCCCTTTGAATCTTATTTCTACAGTTCGCTGTTTGGATCTCTCTTAAATAAAACAGGAGGGCACTGATGCAGAGCATGGTGCCATATTCTAGAAGAGCTTGCAAAGCATACTGAATCCCACCCCCCAGCCCTCATTTTAGTTCCTAGGCTAATTTTCCACTTGATGGTACTCGGAGAGCTGAAACCTTTAGACTAACCCAGGATCTGTCAGCCTCCATCATATGCAACTGGGGCTTCAGGCTTCTAGGGAATGGGGTTGCTTTCTCCAATCCTGAGGAGCTCCAAGTAAGCTCTTGAACTCACTGTTTTGCATTTGGCTCCCCATCTTCCCTCAGTCTCACTCACTCTTGCTTCTCCCTCCGTTCCTTCGTTCCCTCAAGCTAAGGTGAAATTTATTTCCCCTCCCATTCTAACACTTTAGACTTACCTTTAGCTACTCAAAAGGAGTAACCTCACAAAAAGTTCCTCTTCTCTCTGATGTCACTGGAATAATTCCTATTTCCTATTGGGCAGATGGAAAATTGTTTAAATTCTTTTTTTTTTTTCACCAGACCTATCAAATCATTGGTATCAAGAATATGTTTACTACCTTCTCTATCACTTAAACTTCCAGAATGTTGCTACTAGGCACATGGAGAGATTAAATAATTTAATTAAGGCCTTGCTCTTAATTAGCTCAGTTAGGTGTCAAAGAAACTACAAAGCTAGTTTTATCTATCCATTACTTTACAGTGACAGTAAGAGGCTAGTGAGAAGGGATAGTATTGGACTGTCACCTCATAATATTTTGACAAGTTCATCTCCAACATGATCCCACAAAAATCATAGCTAGGGACATTCAGGGCTTTGCCCAAACATGAGGAATTGGAAAAGGGTGCAAAATTTAGAAGACACAAAAATTAACACACATATGTTAGCAGAGAAGTTAATCGGGATGGGGTGGGAGGGAGGCAGCTCAGAAACTGACCAAGGTGTGCAAGAGGTTTCAATTTCCAGGCACCTTTGGGGAAAGAAAACTGCATGATGCCTCCCACTTTCCTTGATCCCATGAGGAAATTCCCATTCTAGCTTACGGGATTGTCAGCCCATAGATAACCTTTCCCTTCCTCCTTTCTAAGCAAGTCAGCCCCTGCCACCCTACCCTTCTGGAAGCAACAGTATTGCTCCTCAGCTCAACACTCCCAGGGAGGGCAAGTAAGAATCCCTGCTACCTTCCCTCCTAAGGGTCACCAAGGCATTTCTGGAGTAGGAAAAAAAAAAAGCATGGGTTCCCATATTCCAATTGAGATTCTATACCTAAAGCCACCGGAGGAACTAAGCTTGATTTCCAGCTCAATTTGTGTTACCTCTGACATGGTGAGCTACAAAGTTCATTTCAGGGCAGTATTTCACAAGACAGTAACTGCCTCCCGTCACAGAATTACTAGTTGTGGCTCTCGAACAAAGACAGATCTTGCCTACAAGAGCCTAAGCCATCTTTCTAAAGATGACTGGAATCAGATTCATAAGAAATTAAGTGACTTACCGAATTCAGGTCCCTCAAAAAGTCAGGATGGTGATTTTCTGAGATGAGAGAATGGTAAAACTATCTCAACACTTGATAAAAAGCTGGAAATTACCTCACTGCCCTCCTTAGAGCAGGTAGGTAGGTATCTCTAAAGAGTCTCTGACTCTCAGGAAAGGATTCCGCTTTCACTCCCTTCCCCCTAACCAACTTCCTTCTCAACGATGTCCCCTCCTCCAAGCCTTCCAATGCTCTAAAAGCATAGCCCAATCCCTTTCACGTTTTCAGTACGGGGAAGGGGGAAAGGAAAAGGAACCAGGATCAGATGGGTGTGTCTACCCACTCTGGGGAAGGGTCCATCAAGCAGCCCAGTAATTGTCCGAACCAAAATGCCCCGCCCTTATCTCCCCTCCCCAAAGTGTAAAATAGATGGTAGGTTCCTCAAGGGCAGGGTGAGTCTTAGCTTTTGTATTTGCATTCCCAGCTAGAAATAACTAGGTTAAAAAAACCAATTTTTTAAAAGAAATAACTAGGAAATAAACACTAAAACTCCCTTAATAAATGCTTTTTCAACAAGCATTAATCAGGTTGACGGTTTAGAGCTGGGGCCAAATACTGGAGAAACAAAGAAGCAAAAAAAAACAGTGCTAGCTCTTTTGGAAGCTCACAGAAACAAAGCATGAGAATTATTGGTTAAATATTCATAATAGAACATTTGTAGGAGCAAAACCAGTAGGGGGAAGGGCAGGGACCAGCCTTGAATTAGGGGGAGTCTGAACACCTAGTGGTATTTTTTGTTCACTCTTGTCCAGCTCTCCGTGATCGGTTTTCTTTGCAAAGACGCTGGAGTGATTTGCTGTTTCCTTCTCCAGCTCATTTTACAAACGAGGAAACTGAGGCCAACTGGGTTTTAAATGAGTGACTTCCAGCTAGGAACTATGTCAGGTCATATTTGAGCTCCTGTCTCCCTGACTCCAGACCCAGTATTCTATGCCCTGCACCACCCAGCTGCCCAAAACTGGCTATATGGAGGTCATTTTATTGCATGTATGAAACCATAGATAAGGAATTCAGAGTAACAATTGAGGCTCAAAGTGATGAAAAGGAAAAACTAAGAGAACAATACATGAAATGCCTACAAATGATACAAACGAAAACAAAATCAAAAGGCATTATGTCTCATTAAATTCAATGACCAAGCTTGTCCCTGAGAACAGATAATAAAATTCACTTCACACCTGCAAGGACAGAAGCCATGACTCCAATTAAAATCTTGTGCCTACAGTGAAATCTAGTCACTTTACTGATTGGTTTGGTTAACTTGTATTCCTTTCCTTTTTTTACAATGGAGAATTCTAGGGGGAACATTTAGAAATGACTATGGTAATCAGTGAGGGCCCTCAAGAAGACTGCAGGTATATTCAATTAATGCATTCACTAAAAGGTGAGTAAGAAAGCTGTGTGATGCCCAGGTTGGTTACTGTGGATATATGGTCAGTTGGGAATACGAGTCTCTCAGCACTGATCTTCTGGGGCTGAGCCCTGTGCCTGGAATGCTCTCCCTCCTCCATCCGCTCCACCTACAAACCCCTCAGCTTCCTTCCGTCCCCACTAAAATCACACCTGCTTGTTGGTTACCAAAACCCTATTAATTCTAGTTCTTTCCTTCCATTAATTTTTCCCATTTATCCTGTATATATTGTTTGTATTTATATTTTCTTGTTTCTATAAATATGCCCTATTAAGGTCCTTAAGGGGAGGGACTGTTTTTTGGGGTTTCTTTCCTTTTTTGAATACTGAGCACTTAGCAAAGTGCTGGGTCCTTAATAAATGTGATTGATAGGTTGATCATTAATCTATCATATACTCACCTACCATTTGATAATCTTTTTACCCTCTCCCAGGTGGGAGATTGTACAAATTTGTTTTTGTAGTTGTGCAGTTGTGTGACTCAATGACGCCATTCAGGTTTTTGCTTTTAGCGAAGATACTAGAAGTTTGTCATTTCCTTGTCCACTTCATTTTTTAGGGAAGAAACTGACACAGACAGGGTTAAGTGACTATCCCAGGGTCACCCACAGCTAGGAACTGTCTTGAGGTCATATCTGAACTCAGAAAGGAGTTTTCCTGACTCCAAGACCTGCACTCTGTTCACTATGCCACCTAGCTGCCCTTAAACTAAGGTCATCTTGATGAGGTGCAGGCTCTGGGACCCCCCTTGAGCTCTCCTTGAATCTTCCCAAGGGAAGGCATTTGCCTGAGGTCATAGGCCTTAAGTTGTGGTTCTGCCCAAGTCTTTAAACCTACTTTGTTCCAATAGTTTCCCACCCTTGAATTGGCCTGGCCCACCATTTTCTATGGTCTCCAGGTAGTCTCCAGCAACTTCTCACCCTAAATCACTCATTACTGGAGTCTGACCTCATCTGACTCCTCCTGAAGACCCTCCCCAAACTCCTCTAGACCACCCTGAGATTCCTCCCACAACCTTTCTGTATACAGAATCCCATCTTCCCTCCATGTGGTGTGAGAAAGCCCCATAGAATGACCTATCATAGACTGGCTCCTTGAGATTCTACCCCATATGGTGAACTATTAATAAACTTTATTTTTCTTTGGCTAAGACTTGAGTGGAATTCTTTCTGCAGGACGCGGCATATTGGTATTTTGGGGTCTCAGGAAACCCTCACCCTCTTTGTGGGTAACCTCTTCAATCTGACTTGAAACCCAGAGATGTAAAGAGAGTATGATATCTCCAGTGGTAGTGTGGCTCAAAAGTCACATGTACATAGGAGCAGCTAGGTGGTACAGTGAATAGAGCACTGGCCCTGGAGTCAGGAGGACCTGGGTTCAAATTCAGCCTCAGACACAGCACAAAACTAGCAAACTAGCCATGTGACCTTGGACAAGTCACTTAACCCCAGATGCCCTGCCCTTCCCCCTCCGAAAAGAAAAAAAAGCCACATGTACAAAGGGAAACTGGGCACAAAATATTGTCAAAATAAAATGGCTTGAGACTAGAGAGAGTCTTGATTCCTAGATAGGGAGTCTGTGTTTTAGCACATAAGCAGTAAGGAGGAACAGGAAAGAAACCAGAGATAGCTAGCCTAACAATAAGCAGTTATGGACTGCCTGCTAAATGCCCCAGGCACAATGCTAAACACAGGGGATACAGGAAGAGACAAAAGGCAGTCCCTGCCCTCAAGGAACTCACCTTCTAATTGGAAAGATAACAAGCAAATATCTACAGACAAACAGGATAAAAGGGCAATAATTAGCAAAGTGGGATTAGGAAAAGCTTTCCACAGAAGATGGGATTTCAGCTGAGACTTGGAAGCCAGGAAAGCCAGGAGGCAAAATAAGTAAAATATAATATTGTGCATTATATAATTACATGTAATGTATAATAATTAATAAAAATAAAATAAAGATTTTAGGCATGGACCACCAGAGAAAATGCCAGAAGAAAAGTGGAGTGCCTATTTGTGGAACAGCACTTGAGGAGTACTTGGAGGGTGGGGGGGATTGGGTCAAGTTAGATTGTGAAGGTCAGCTAGGTGGCACTGGGGATAGAGTGCACCTCCAGAAGTCAGGAAGACCAAAGGTCAAATCTAATCTCAGATAGTGACTTAGTTTAAGTGACCTTGAACAAGTCACTTAACATCAATTTGCATCAGTTTACTCATCTGCAAAACTGGGCTAATGATAATGTCTACCTCCAAGGAGGTTGTAAGGATAAAACGAGATTAATATTTGTAAGTGATTAGCCCAATGCCTGGAATGTAGTAGAAACAATATAAAGGTTAACTACTATTATTGCTTGAATACTAAACCAAGGATTTTGTCATCAGTTCTGCAGGCTATAGGTAGACCCTAGTGTTTTTGAGTATGGGGTGATCATGACTGGAGGTTACTACAAGAGTCAATGTGAGAGGTGATTAGAGCTGGAAACAGATGCCTCTTCCCTGCTTACAGCAAAGGGTACTTCAAAGCACAATGGAATGAACCTTCCAATATAGGTGCTGGATTTGCATAGCCTTGGAAAAAAAAAAAGGTCACCTCCATGTCATGAGTATCAATATATGGCTTTTGTGGAAGAAAATATATACATTTGTTAAGGTTTATGAAGTGCTTCTGTCAAGAGCTCCCTGTGATGAAATAATACAAGCGTTATTATTCCCATTTTACAGATCGCAGTGCAGTTACAGATGAGGCTCAATTAAGTGACTTGCCTGAGATCACAAGGGCAGTATCAGAGATAAAATTCAAACCCAGATCTTCAAGTTCAATGTGATTTCCACTATACAGAGCATTGATGCTTGCCCCAGAATACATATGGTAGGGAGAAGAAAAAAGGGGGGATGAATAAGGTGGAATAGCCCACAGCAAACAGTCCCTCCACTATTGATGTGACTTCTCGTCATCCATCAACCCTGCTTTGCAATGCCCAAGCAATTGCACAGATTCTAAATACAGCACCCTCGTACAAAAAGGCAAGAAAACATCCTCAGGAACACAAGAGTTAAACCTTAGGTTGGTGACTATTCAATCGCTATTATGCTAATTGTGCCCCCTTTCTTTTCCCCTCCCCCCTACTCAACCTCTCTGTGCTCCCCTAAACCCCTCCCAACAGCAGCTGAATCAATGTTTGACTTGTACAAACAGCAGCCTGACTGCAATTTGGAAGGGATTCAGCTGGGGATTAAGTCAAGGCAGTGGATAAAAATCTATTACCCAGCAGTATTTATTCTGCATGCCTATGGCACTCAATGTCAACTCCCGGAACATCATCTCCTCTTCTCCATTCAGAGAAACCATACTCAGGGGCCTCACTAACCTCATTCATAGAATTGTAGATTTAGAGCTAGAAGAAACCTTAAGGGCCATCAAGTTCTTTTCCTCCTGCCATTTTGCAGATGAGGAAACTAAGGGAAAAAGAGGTTAGTGATTTGTCAGGAGACACAAAGTGTCTAAACAGATATCTGAACCTAAGACCTCCTGACTACCACTGCACGGCCTTATTTGTTTCTTCCGGACACCATTTGGGATTTTCTTGGCAAAAATACTTAAAGTGGTTTCTCATTTCCTTCTCCAACTCACTTTATAGATGAAATTGAGGCAAACAGGGTTAAGTAAGTTTCCCAGGGTCACAGAGCTAGTAAGCATCTGAGGCCAGATTCAAACTCAGGAGCATAAGTCTTCCTGATTCTAAGCCAAAAGTGCTCTATCCACTTGGCCACCAAACTACCCACAGGGCCTTCTAGACAATCATATCCCCCCTTCTAGGGTACGAGAGAACCAGAAACGAATGTCTCTCTTTTGAAGAGCCTGTGAGATCAAATGTCCTGATCATCTCCCCTGACCATGGGACTAACTGCAAAAACAGGGTCCCCTCTATCTTGGAGTATAGTGCTCCTTGCATCTCTCTACACAAATCTAGACCCCCCCAAAAAAAGCTCCAATAATAGACCAGAAGAAATTTATAGTATTAGAACTACAAGGGAGTTTGGAGATTATCTAATCCTAAATTGGGCCCCTGAGAAGAGAAAAATTTTTTGTTCAAGGTCACAGGGAATAAACAAAAACTAAGAGTACAATCTGGAGCTGATGAGGTGCAGGCTCTGGGACCCCGCCTTGAGCTTTGCTTGAATCTTCCCAAGGGAAGGCATTTGCCTAAGGTTATGGGCCTTAAGTTGTGTCTCCGCCCAAGTCTTTAGCTCTCTTTTGTTCCAATAGTTTCCCACCCTTAATGCTCCTGTTCCCACCCTTGAACTGTCCTGGCCTACCAAGCTCTATGGTCTCCAGGTAGCCTCCAGCAACTTCTCACCCTTAATCACTCATTACTGGAGTCTGACCTCATCTAGACTCCTGAAGACCCTCCCTAAACTTATTACTGGAGTCTGAACTCATCTGACTCCTCCTGAAGACCCTCCCCAAACTCCTCCTCTAGACCACCCCTAGATTCCTCCCACAACCTTTCTGTATATAGAATCCCATCTCCCCTTCCATGTGGTGTAAAAGCACCATAGAATGACCTAGCTCCTTGAGAGTCTACCCCATGTGGTGAACTATTAATAAGCTTTACTTTTCTTTGGCTAAGAAGACTTAAGTGGAATTCTTTCCACAGGACCCAGCATGTTGGTATTTTGGGGTCTCAGGCAACCCTAACCTCTTTGGGTACCCTCTTTAGAGCCACCGTTCATTCTATCACAGTTGCTCTAAATCAACATACTGACTGAGGAGATACTGGATGTCCAGCATTTCACTAATATAAATAATTGTAAGAACATATCTGCCCTCAGGAAGCTTAGTTGGGGAAACTACTGCATATTAACTAATCTGAAAACAGTATAAAAGATTGTGGTTGTCAGAAAGGGGAGGAAGGAAACAGACATTTATTAAATGTTTCATTAATCCCCAGTGATTATAAATACAAACCAAAAAAGACAGTCCTGGTCTCAAGAAGCTTATGTTTTAATGGGGGAAGACAATACATAAAAGGTAGCAGAGGTGATGGAGGAGGACATAGGAGAGAGCAGATTGAGGGAGGGATTATACAGTGGGATGGCTATCTTGAGGTGCTGGGTAGGGGAAAGATGGGGAGAAAATTTGTAACTCAAAATCTCATGGAAATGAATGAGGTAAACAAGAAAATAAATGAATAAAAAATTCCAAAAAAAAAGACTTGAACACAAACCTTCCTGGCCTCTCAAGTCTCTATCCACCATGCTGTTACCTCTTCACTTCTTTTTTAAAAATGATTATTTTCATTAAAATATTTAGTGTATTTTGTTTACATTAATTCAATAGATATTTGCTAAGTGGTTACTATGTGCTATGCACTGGGGATACAAAAAATAAAAATGACTTAAACAGAAAATATGAAAAATAAAAGGTAGCAGAAAAGCAGGGGAGGTAAGGAAAGTCAGGAACAGAGTCAGGAGGGAAACCTCACAGGAGCCCCTCACAAAATAGAGGCTATAAGAAGAACTCACCAGGGGGAGAAAAGGGGAGACAGCATTTCAGAGGAAGGTGAGCAGGCCTCAGAAGTCATCCCACAGTGCAAGGAGGTTCATGGAGATTCGTAATAAGGCAAGAGAAAGCAGTAGAGACCCAAGTCTAAAGTCCAGAAAGGCAGGACCAGGGCCAGTAGCAGAAGAATTAGGAAGGGAAGGATTGATTTAGTCCAAAGTTTGTTAGGGAAGGCATCGTGAAGGAATAAAAATTGCGATGGGCCTTGAAGGATGGATTGGATTTACAGGGGTGTAAGGGAGTGAGGACAGGATTTCATGATGGGAGAGGAGCAACAAGGACATGCTTTGTCTTTATATATCTCATTGGAAGACTCTATCCTTACTACAAGTGTGGCTGTGGCTCATTCACTGCTGCCACCATCATCACCAACACCACTGTTTGGGATGAAAAATACCCTTCATCCTTAATTTAGTGAAAAAATCAACACAGAGATCTCTTAGGATAAGAACAGGACTTTATTTTCTTCCCTGGGAGAAGAGGGCAGTCTTCCCCATGACTCATCATGGAGAAGAGGTTATGTTACAAAAGGCAGCGCAAGAATTTATAACTTAACTTAGTCAAGCTCCCTTCCCAACTGTCTCCTCTCTCATTGGTGGAGAGGCAGACTTCACCAAATTCTTCCTTCCAATTAGAACAGCAAGAAAAGAGGGGGGAGGGTCCCACCAAGGAGAGAAACCAGACTAAGGAAGATAAAAGTGATTGACAACAGCAATGGAGGAGGGGAGAAGGGAAAGTTAACAACCCCAAGTGGAGAAGTTTTCACTCATTCCATACACCACCCCCACTACCCATAACATACATGCTTTTGTCTATACCCTTTCATCACTGTAACACAAAAGAGCATATGAAGAGTCCTGGAAATTGCTGCAAAAATATGAATAGTAAATATGTTTAACATGATAGCACAGACATAACCTATATCAGATTGCTTTACTGTCTTGCCAAAGGGGGAGAGGACGGAGAGAAAAATTTGGAACTCAAAAATCTTATAAAAAGTGAATGTTGAAAACTATCTTTACATATAATTTAAAAAATAAAATACTATTTAGTTAAAAAAAAAAAAAAAGAAATATGAGCAGCAGTGGCTGGCTATTATACCTTAGTCAGTTTTCAAAACTTAAGGGGCTTTGAATCAAGAAGATTCATCTCTGAGTTCAAATTTGGCCTCAGACAACTACTAGGTGCGTGACCCTGGGCAAGTCATTTAGCTGTTTGTCTCATTTCCTTATCTTTAAGAGGTAGCTGAAAAAGGAAATGGTAAACCACTCCACTAATTTTCCTAAGAATACCCCAAATGGGGTCACAAAGAGTCTGACACAACTGAAACAACTGAACAAGAGTCTCCAATGGTATAATCATCAGATATCACACTCAATAGATGGTGATGGACAAAAATGAAAGATGGAGAGCATCTCAAAGATGGAGAAGGCAAATAAGATCAAAGAAAGACCAAGCCTACAGAGGGTTTGCTTTGTTAAAAGATCAGATCATACATTGAGTAGTAGAGTGTCAAGAGGAACTCAAAGCAGAATGAGGGGAAAGGATTCTACACTTTAGATTTATAAGCTCCTTGAAGGCAAGGACTTTTTGACTCTTTGTATCCCTGGGTTCTTAATAAATATTGATTGATTGGTTGATTGATTAAATAGCAAGTCAACCCACAAGGGAACTGTCTCTCAGTATGCTGCATCTCTTAATGAAAAGACTGTCAGATTTGGGATCAAGGGATGTCCACTGGTTTCCCAGTTACACTACTTAATAAGGGGCCTTAGTCTTTCTGGCCTTCCATTTGCTCATCTTTAAAGTGAATGTTAGACTAGATGTATCCCAAGGTCCATTCCACCTCTAGAGGAACAATGTTATGTAGGATCAAAACCCATCAATGTCAAGCAAAATCCTACAACCAAATTTCCAAAGCCACTAAACAGAGTGTTTGAGCAAAATAGATTATAGCACCTCTCTTCACCTTTTGTCCATTGACAAAAAAAAAAAAATTGGCCTACCAGGGTCACAGAGCAAGTAACCCAACAAGCCCAACACCTTCTTGAATCATCCAACCCTGACATTGGGTCCCACGCTTCAGACCATCCCAGGACTGGACAAAACAGGACAAAACCAATTTAAGCAAATACCCATCACATTGCAATATCTGTATCATTTTCTCAAGAAAGGAGTCTTCGTGACAGGCCATTATGCAAATTAACAAACTAGATAGTGGGGTTCCAGTCTGTCTAGCCCTTCTAGAAAAGTTCAAGCAACCTTGAAAGTTATGACAAAAGGAGTGATTTCAGAGAAACCTGGGAAAACTTTTTATAAACCAACTGATGCAGAGTGAAGTAAACAGAACTATGATTATATTAAAGACAAAATCTGAGAGATTGAGGAACTCTAATCATTGCAAAAAGGCATCCATGATTCCAATAGACCAATAATAAAGTATGCTACCCATCTCCTGGAAAAAAAAAAGATGATGTTTTCAAAATGCAGAGTAAGAAATACATTTTTAGATCCTGCCAACGTAGACACTTGTATTGCTGGACTATCTAGCACTTAGCACACTGCCTGACCTATATATTAAGCACTTAATAAATGTTTATGGATTAATTGGTAACAAGGATTTTGTATTTTTTTTAGTTGAGAATGAGATGAGGGAGGAGGAAGAGGGAAAGGGTAACAAAAAAGAAGAAAAAATCATTGAAGTATTTATTTTGAATGCAAACAGCACAATAGAAAGATTAAAAAGAATCATAGACAAGCAGAAGAGCTTTGAAAGTTATACATTTAAATTATAATATTTAAAACAAAGCAAAACTTTATTTCTATGTACAATCAATCTTTTCTACTATGTCTGATTGAAAGGCCTATTTATTTGCTATTTAAATTCAGAATTCAAAAAATTTTGCAAATTTTTTAAAAGGCTACTATGAAAATATCTGAATGTCCCTTTGATATTTTCCAATCCCTAAAACATCCCAGTGAAAGAAAAGTTAAAGATTCTCCATGACCAGAAGAGCCATGATCCCATGATCTGTCCTGGGCCAACATCTTTCTTGCCCTGCAAGTTGATACCCCACTGGTTTCCTACACTACCCAGATACACTAGCCAGGTGCATCTAACTTCATAAAACTGCACTGTTCCAACAAAGTTGTCTATAAATAGATTTCTGAAATGCAAGGCTTATTTTCGAAATGATTTTCATCATGAGATTAAAGACACAATCCTAAAAGAGAAAGAGAAATCCTTCCAATTCACTCACAATGGAAAAGTTCCAGCAATGCTTTTTTTTTTCTTCTTTAATTCTTTTTTCAAAAGAGCTGGCTCTCTGGGTGGGATAAGGAGAGGAATAAAGAAAGGAGGGATGTCTCTTAAAACAAAGTTATAGCAAGTCCTAATAGAGAGAGGAGCTTACTTACATAGTCAAACCTTTCTAACACTAGCACTTTGTCTCCTGGGAATTATACCCAGACCCTCTCCCTACCCCTGGCAGTGAGACGTAGTACCCACAGTTTAACCTTTCCTTTGTAACATTTTGGGTTCCTTAGTGCTGAACTGGCAAAATGTCAATAATAGGAGCCTTTTAGGGGGTAAGGAGGAGGCAATCAGGGTTAAGTGCCTTGCCCAAGGTCACACAGCTAGTAAATGTCTATGGCCAGATTTGAACTCAGGTTCTCCTGAAACCTGGGCTGGTGCTGTATCCACTGGGCCACCTAGCTTTCCCCAATAGGATCCTAGATATTTAGGCTAGAAAGGAGTTCAGAGGTCACCTGGTCCAACCTCCACATTTTAAACTGAGGAAATTGAGACCCAGGGAGGTTGTGACTCACCCAAGGTCACACAGGTAATAAATCTCAGTTAGAGGATTTGAAACCAGATCACCCGACTCTAGAACAAATGCTTCCCTGGTACCCACTGTCTCCATCTATCTAACATCAGCATCAAACTTTTGAGGATTTGAGATAAGTGGAAAAAAAAAATCATTCCCTACCTGATTAGTGCTCCAAAATTCAATACAGGGAATTAACTTAAAAAAGAGATTAGGGTAGCTCTGCCGGGTCATTCTGACCAATAAAAGAAGGAAAAGTAAATCTTCCCTGTGGGTAATGGGTATATTTCTATCTTCTGGGAGTCTTTTGATAAGGTCTGGGAGTAGGAGGTTACTCTTCTGCTAAGGAAAAGTCTGCCTAAGCCCTCGGTATATAGGAGCAAAAACTTTTGTAAAAATCTTTTCCTGAAGGCCTGGCACAAAACACTGTATCAATAAAAGACTCAGGCATAGACAGGTGTGTTTTGGATGAGTTTAGATTGGGGGTGTAAATGGAGGAAAAGACAAAATGTGTGGGGGAAGGAACTGGATGGAACCAATGGCTTCTGGGTGATACCTAAGGATCAAATGTTTAATTTGCAAAATGAACTGGAGCAAGCTGTATTCTCAAAATATTGTGGGCACTGGATAGGACAATAAGCCCCAGCTTTTTGGACTCAGCTATTGACATGGAGGTGAATGAAGGAAGTAGGGATTGGAGCTCTCCATTTAATGGGGTTTAGAAATAACAATAGCAAACATTTATATAGTGTTTTAAGATTCACAAAGCACTTTGCTTAGAAGAAAATGGAAGGCAAGGCTAACCAGCCCACAAAAAGATGAATTGATTTAGTTTTTTGTCTAGTTTGACATCCCTTAATAGAAATTTCAGCCCTAGACTTAGCTTCCTACGGGCTTTCTCTCAGACCAGGCCGTATTTCTTAGTTTTGACCCTGCCTGGGTCTCAAACAAGTCACCCTTAGCCCAGGGCCACATCACTGGCCCTTTCAACTCAGCATCTTAATCACTGAATTCTGGGGTTAGGGTTAAGGTTTAACCCCACCTTCGCAGGAGATCCTCAGTTCCAACAGGCACCCATCATTCTAGGCCTAATGCACAATCCATCTCCCTCTGGGCCACTGGAAGAAGCTTCTAGGAAAGAACTTCATGATTATTTCTCAACTAAATTTAGAAAAAGACTTTTATGCATCTATTCAAAGTTGCTGGACGCTAGGCAAAAATTTAAAGTGCTATGTAAATGTATCTTATTGTTATTCCAGTCCCCAGGAAGGCAGATAAACCAGAATACCAAGTCAAAACGAGCAGGTTTTGTGCCTGGGGCAAAAGCGAGGGAGAGAGAAAGAGTACTCCCCAAAGGCGCAACCACCCGGGAAAGAAGGTCCGTTTCTGCAGCCTGGTGAAGAGGCAAAGGGAAAGAGCTGGAGAGACAGCTAGAAAGGTACTCACTGTGGCTTTTAATTTCCTGGATGTTAAGAGGGAAGGAGTGTAATCACTCAGGGTAATTTTCCTGCCTAGGGACCACTGAATAGATAGCATTACAGATTTCAAGCTGGAAAAGAACTGAGATACCATCTAATCCAACTCCCTTGTTTCACCACAGAGGAAACTTAAGGCCCAGAGAGGAGTCAAATAAGTCAAGTGACTTACCCAAGGTCACAGAGGCCCTATTAACAAAAATCATGTGCTTCCCCTATACCAGGTACTATGCCAAGTAAGCCTTGGAGATACAAAGACAAAAGATTAATGTATAATGTTATTTTTCTGCTCTACTTTATATATAGTATATAAAGTAAAACATACAGTTACTCCTTTTAGTTCTTTTTATTAATAAATTTTTTTTTTGCTTTTTGGAGGAGGAGGGCAGGGAAATTGGGGTTAAATGACTTACCCAAGGTCACAGAGCTAGTAAGTTTTAAGAGTCTGAGGCCAAATTTGAACTCAGGTGTTCCTGATTCCAGGGCTGGTGCTCTATTCACTGCACCACCCAGCCACCCCATGAATTTTTTAAAAATGTTTTAAAAACAAAGTCCTTGACCCAAAGGAACTCAGAACTAGTCCTCTTCTCATGCTCTAGAACAATTCAAAACAGCCTTCGTGATGCTCCACAGACATAACATCTCCCCCCCTCCATGTCTGATTTGTGGCTGCCTAGTATCTACTCCATCCTCCTCATCTTTGCCTCTTAGGATCTCTTTGTTGTTCAGTTGTATCAGTTGTGACTGAGTCTTCCTAACCCCATTTGTGATTATCTTAGCAAAGATGCTGGACTGGTTTGCCATTTCCTTCTCCAGCTCATTTTACAGATGAAGAAACTGAGGCAGGATCACACAGCTAGGGAGTGTCTGAGGCTGAATTTGAACTCTGCAAGATGAGTCTTCCTGACTCTAGACCTGGCTGGGGCTCTGTGAACTATGGCACCACACCTAGCTGCCCTTAGCACCCCAAGTTTCCTTCAAAAACCAGTGTAAGGGCTGCCTTCCACAGGAACCTTTACTCATCTTAGGTTACTAGTGCCTCCATCCCCCCCAAAAATTATTTTTGTGTATTTTCATATATTGCATATGTAAATGTTGTTTTACTAATAAAATGTAAACTTCTCACCATCAGAGGCTGTTTCTATTCTGCCATTTCCCCAGAGGCACTTAATAAATCTTTGTTAATTGACTCGTCAGTTGGTTGTTGGCTGCTCTTATCAGGAAAAGACAGTAGGAAAAGTGATAGGTCAAAAGACAAAAACACCTTTCTTAGGTAATTGGATTAAGGATGGTAACCACCCAAATAATTATACAGAGATAACTGATTTAGTTTATGTAACAACTTCTGCCACCTACAAAGAAGGGGGGCTCTTTCCTGAGAGAAAGAATTTCCATTGATTCTTACAGGGCTGTGGTCCAGAAAGAAATGGGATACCTACTTATCTTAAATCAGCTCTTTTGAAGTGTTAACCCAAAAGGGCATTTTTACATATTATCTTTCCTAGTTTTGTAGATTCCCATAAATGTTATCTGAAATCTTGTTGGTGTTGAGTCATGTCAGGAGGGCAAGACTAATTTTGGACAGTTCTCTTGCTAAACCAGAAATTGTTTGGATACTAAAGTTAAATTAAATAAATTTATTTCTGGCAGACTTGATCCTAAGAAACACATATGCCCCGGCCTGCGGGGCACAACGTGGATCCTAGAAGAGAAAGAGGGACGGAGGACAAGAAACACGAAGAATGGAGACAAGACAGGCTTTCTGATCAAGTCTCATTTATTGTATGCAAGGGCATGAGTGTATAAGGAAGTAGAGGATTTCCACAGGCAGATAGGTGGCAGGATGTTCCAGTGAGATAAAACATTCCAGGAAACGATATGCAAGGAAGTTGGACAGCCACGAAATGTTCCAATAAGATGTTGTAAAACATGACCAGGTGTTATTACAAAATACTAGAATTTTCCACTGGCCCCCAACAGGTCCCCCTTCTTTATTAATTAAAGAGGGGTGATACATGCTCCCGGATCTGTGCCTGTCTTAGGTTGTCCCTATGGGGAACAGGCTTACCTGTCATGGGGGTAACAAGCCGTCAAGCTTGGGCCCTGTCTTAGGTTGCCTGAACCTTGAGGGATCTTACCCGTCACTGGCTAGCCAAATCATCATAGTCCGATTTTAGAGGACTAGGGAGGAATTTTTCTTGAGGGGGGTCTTAAGACAAAGACTCATTTTGTGGCTACATGCGGTCAAAAAGGCAAGGCAGGGATAAGACCGGCCAATAACTGAGGTAGGAAATATTACAGGTGGGACGGAACAATGTATGATTCTTCCTGTTCAGACAGCTCAAGGCGATGATAATGGACCTGAATAGGTTTAGCCTGAATGGCCTCAATTTGCTGTTTGATAAACACAATAAGCTTATTAAAAACCACAGGGCCGAGGGATAGCAAGAGCAAAATGCAGAGCAAGGGTCCCACAAAGGGCAAGAGAAAGGATAGCAGCCCGTTCATCCCGGTCAAAAAGGGGTTGGTGGCTAATTCCCTTCTTCGTTTTT
>CM053589.1:69550537-69568291 GCA_028646515.1 Pseudochirops corinnae | reverse complement strand
GAATAAACAGTGTTCACTATATTTTGTAATCTGAACTCTAAAAGCTGTTCACAGTAGCATTCCTTTGGGAATCTGCTGGTGCATGGCATTACAGCACCTAACTATTGGGAGCCTGAGTAACTAACAGGATGGTGATGCCATCACCAGTAACAAGGAAATTAACAAAAGTTTAGATTTGGAGGAAAAAAATAAAGGTATGATCCTGTGAATCTCAAAGCTTCAAATAGTTTTCAAACAACCAAGGCAGAAAGTAGTGAAGCACCTCCATGGGGACTGATTTCATTGAAAGCTCAAGGTAAAGTAGTCAAGCAGAAATGGTTCTGGTAATTTAAGTTACCTTCTCTTCCTATTCAAAGAAGACCTGTTTTAATGGTGCAAGTTGGTTTTATCAGAGAGAAAAGAGCAATGAAGATTCTAGTGCCTTTACAAATACCTACACAAACGAATAGATACCCCAGAAAACCATTTCTCTGAAGCACTAAATATTTCCATACTAGATTTAACACTAAAACTCACAGGATGACCTTGGAAAAGTCACTTTATCTGGTTTTGGTTCTTGGTTTTCCCACCTGCCAAATGGGAATAATAGTACTTTGTCTTAATTATCTCACAGGGTAGCTGTGAGAACCAGACAAGGAAAGAGATTCAAAAGGACTTTGACAAATTAAAATAATCATATAAACAAACAGGATATCATTACAAAAGTGAGCCATAAACTTTTCTGAAGTTGCTAGGACTCTCAATCAATTTTTTAACTTTCTCTCCAGAGGTTTTCTCATGTGTTGTAATTAAGTCCTGACCCTTAAAGTACCCAGAAGCTATAGAGATTCTAAAAAGCATCCTGTAAGAAGGGATTAGGAATGATTGAGGATGAGAGTGTAGGAAGCAGTGATGCTACCCAGTGATTGCTTCAAGGGGGAGATTGATAAGTCCCCGAGGGTTTGGAAGTCCCTGCCCATTCCAAGACCTGATGACAATGTTAATTAATGGCACTTTCAGCTGTAGAGTGCCAAGCTAACTGTGATGGATGAGGACTGAAGAGGGCTCTTTCCTACCCAAGGGGCCCAGCTCTCTTTAAGAATGATACGGCTAGCTTAACTATCTGCCCAGGCAGCCTGATATGGTGTAAAAAAAAAAAAAAGAAAGAAAAAGAAAAACTGAGCTGGGGAGGGATCCCAAGTACACTCTGCTTAAAAATCTGCCTGTTTTATTAACAAGGAAATAATTTTATCTTGAATACCAGAGAATACAAAATCTTATTTTAGGTTCTTGTCTGCCATATCCTGGGGCCCAACCCACAATTTGGGGAAAACTACAGGATTTTAAGTAGAGGGTAGGAAAAGGCCATCCCTTAAAGTGCAACTGCCTCTTCCAGGAAAACTGAAGTCCTTTGAGGTTAAATGAGTCACCCAAAATCATACAGGTTAGTAAAATGAAGAATGAGGATTTGAACCTAAGCTGTTATTGTTCAGTTCTGTCTGACTCATCCTGGCCTATTTGGGGTTTTCTTCCCAAAGAAACTGGAGGGATTTGCCGTATCATCTTCCAGCTCATTTTACAGATAGATGAAGAAACTGAGGCAAAGAAGGTTAAGTGACTTACCCAGGGTCAGACAGCTAAGTGTCCAAGACAAGACTTGCAGTCAAGATTGTGCAGAGCTTTAAAAGCCAAACAGGAGAGTTTATATATTTGATCCCAGGAGCAAATGGGAGCCCCTAAAGGTTACTGAGTGAGGAGATGACCTAGTCAATTGTGTTGATACTTTAAAGAACACTATGGCAATTATGTGGAGGTTGGATAGAAGAGGGTAAATACTGAGGCAGGAAAATCAATAAGTAGACTTAACAACAATGTGCTAGGCAATGAAGGATATAAACTGAAGTCAAGGCCCTTGTCCTTTATGTGATCATATTCTATTTGGTAGTCTGTTGCCTTCCAAACACAGCCTAAGTACCTGATGAATTCAACACTCTCCACCTTTGGACTCCTTCCTACCTTACCAGACGCAGTCCTCACCTTTACATACTCTACATTCCAGCTAAAGTAGCCTACTTTCCCGTTTCCTTCATTTCCTCTGTGGAAGTCTGTGACAAAATTCTTTTTTCATCCAACTAAAATATTAAGAAGTAAACGTTTCTCCAGCATAAAATTTTTCCAGACTTTTCCCAATAACAAAAACGTGTAGAAGGTCAAGAGTAAGAGATTAAGGTTTATGGAGAGTAGTTTAAAGGAGGTGATCAAATTTAAAGAAAAAGTACCTCCTAGTCAAGTTTGACATCAAAGTCTTCCCCCAAGCCATGATGGGGTTGCTGTTAAGACCTAGCAAAGGGAGTCAAGTCAGTCTAACAATTATCGATTTATTGATACTGACCTGACACTATGTGCCAGGCATCGTATTAAGCACTGAGATTGGAGCGGAATGGCCGGAGATTTGAGGAAGTTGAGACCAACCAGCAGACTATTGCCACAGTCCAGGAGGAGAAGAGGAGAGGCTGTGGGAGGGTGGAGATAGTGTCAGAGGAAGGGTGAAATACAAGAGAGTTTATTTAGGAAGGCAGGCAAAGATAGTAATGACAAGACTTGGCAACTGAATATATGCTAATGACGATAGCTAGCTTTTATCTATCACTCTAAGCTTTTGCAAAGCACTTTACAAATATCTCATTTTACCTTCACAACAGCCCTAGAGAAATGATGATGATTCGAATGTCCTCTGTAACCTTCCAATCTTAAGAGTGGTTTGGGTCAGAGAAGGCAAAGACTTGCCCAAGTTGTACACAGTCAGTATTATATCAGGGCCAGTTATTAAATATTTTTTGCACGTTGTCTCTCCCATTAGATTATAAGCTCCTTGAGGACAGAGACCCTTTTTTGCTTCTTTTTATATCCCCAGTACTTAACACAGCACCTGGCACATAGGAGGTACTTAATATAAATGTCTGAATTGAATTTAACACACAAGTCTTCCTCACTCCATGGTTGCATGCATCTCCATCCATTACCCCACTATCCATTCAGCACCTACTCTTTGTCTTTCACTCTTCCTCAGTTAATTTTACCACTTTTTTCCTCTCATTTGATTGAAAGTGCCTTAAGAACAAGGGCTTGTGTATCTTTTCTTGCTTTCTCTTTTCAGTGTATGGGGCGTTCAAGGCTGCTCATCTACCTTTGGTGTCCACCTCCACCCAACTCTCACGTGTGGTTCCAACAAACCATAGCATGAACAGCAACTACGCCCCAGTAAAACATTCTTCAAAGACAGGCTAAACCAGGTTGAGGGTAATCGGCTGTTATGGGAATCTGAAGATCTTCCCTGCCCCTAGGCCCTTTGCTTGAGTGGCTTAAGTGGCTCTGAGAACCTTCCCCTATTTAAAAGTATACTCTGTCCCCTAATAGGCTGAATGTAGTCACATGGAGCCTGTGGTGGGAGGCTTGCTTTTGGGGAATGCCCTGCGCTTTGTTGCTTTGTGATTGGGCAGTGGGTCAAGAGGGCTGTGACATTCTCCAATCCAGGAGAAGGCTATCTATACTTGCCCTGATGTGAGGTTTTGCTTTGGGGCTCACTTTGAGAAGAGTTGTGTGACTTGGCCAGACAAGACTCTGGGAAGCCATTGAGCCTCCCGGGCTTTGAAAAACCCAGATGTTGATGCTTCCCTCTCTGGTAACTGAATAGGTATGGATGTAATAGTCAGATGGTTGGAAGCCTGTCTGCTGATCTGTTTCTTTGTCTGCTTGTAACTTCTGCTTGTTAACTTGTGTTTTGTATTCTGTTTGTATTCTCTGAAGTTCAGGGTGCTGACTTTTTCCCCTGAACTAGGTAAATGATATGTGTTTGATTAAAGTGAGACTGTTAACCCATTTTGAGTTGCTTTCCTTTAGAAAAGCAGATCTAAGAACTTGTGCCAGCAGCTACCCTGGGTATGCTAGGGTGCTTGCTGATACACCAGCAGCCCTCAAACCCACTGGTGAGTTAGAGGGATATCTACCCCAAGCATGTGAAGACTTCTCCCAGCAGAATGGTATGGCACCAATGCAATATTCACAGCAACCACGGTCACTATAAATATACCTGCATGGTGCTCAATCACAAAATATAACAGACTCCATGGAGAAGATAGAAACAAAACATTTATTCAGACACCAGAAAATCAAATCCTAACACCAGGAAACAGAATCCATCATAGCCACATAGAAGTTAATGCACCACAACAAAGCAAAGAGTCCCACCATCCTTTAGCCTTCCCACAAACCAACACAAGCCTAGCTGGCAAACACCAACTTTTACTCCCAAGCTTATGTGTCTTCTTGCCTGAGCATCATCTCTCTCTCTCTCTCTCTCTCTCTCTCTGCTCTGACTCCCAGCTTCCTGTGGGCTCAGTTCTAACCTTCAGCAAACTCCTCCCACCAGAGGCTCCATGTGACTACATTCAGCCTATTAGGGGGCAGAGTTTACTTTCAAAGCAGGGAAGGTCTTCAACTTCCCCTAGGCTTATTAAGGCACAGGGAAGATCTTCAAATTCCTACTACCATTACAATCGGGCAGATGAGAACAATTTGTTTCAACAGCCATGAAGGGAGCTGAAGCAGGCATTGTAGAGCACTTAGAGGGTGGTCAGATATCAAAGTCACCAAGGTCATCCACTGCCTCCCCAGCTATCACCAGATGCCCTAACTTGTGTCTTTCCACTCGAGTTGGATGACTCTGTTGTGTGAGGCTGTCAACTTTGTGCAGCTCTTCCTCTCTTAAATCTTAGTCACGCACAAATCAAGATATCGCCCCCTGATGGCACTGGTCTTCTTCAAGAACGAAGGACCAACAGTACATGACATTGCATATATTTAGTAGATGTTTAATATTTGTTGCATTGAACTAGGCAAACAAGATGAACATGGAAAGACTGAGATTAAACAAAGTCATGTTTTATACATTTTACTTTACAAACTTAAAATCATGATTCCGAAAAAGGGTCCATAGGCTGCATTAGACTGCCAAATGATTCCATGACACAAGCACTTAACAAGACCTGCTCTAAGAGGCTGCTCTTCAGCCCCAAAGTTCTATATTCATGCATCTCTATTTGTCTTTCTTTATATCCAATCCAGCATTTGGCACTCAATAACGAATCTAGTGGGCAGCTAGGTGGCACAGTAGATAGACTGCTGCATCTGAAGTGAGTTCAAATCCAACCTCAAACATTTCTAGCTGTGTGACCTCGAGCAAGTCACTTAGCCCTGTTTGCCTCAGTTTCCTCATGTGTGAAATGAACTGGAGAAGGAAATGGCAAACCACTGCAGTATCTTTGCCAAGAAAATCCCAAATGAGCTCCTGAAGAGTCAGACACAACTGAAAAGGCTAAACAAAATTGGACCTAGTAGCCATTTAATAAAGGTTGTCTGATTAAACTCCCAATAGCTCACATTTACATAGAGCTTTAAGATTTATAAAGTGCTTTACATATGTTAAGTCCTTTAATCCTCACAATACTATAAGGATAGGATATGTAGGAATTACATTCCCATTCCACAACTAAAGAAATGAGATCCAACACTCTTTCAATTACACCACATTCAACCTTGGAAGAAAAAAAACCATCTGGCTAAACCAGGACTCTGTACAGAGCTCAATTTAGCCTTATTGGCTGACTGACGGGTTAGGCAGGGAGCAGAATAATTCAGGACTGGCAGAGAGAGAAGATCCTGCCAGGTAGGGAAGGAGTAGGAGAGAACAAGGGGCAAAAATGGAAATGCAAGGGAGAATCAAGACAGCTAGTAGTCCTTCTGGGCATGTGTCCCAGTATAAGCATTTCTCCTGGAGTCTCATTAGCAGAGGTGTAAGCAGTGATACAGAAGAAATGCTGATGAATAGCATAGGCCGAGAAATTCCAATTAGGCCTGGAGAACAAGTATCTCTATTCATTCAGACTCTTTACCCAGTCTTTAACCACATCATTGCCCTCAAAGCCACTTCAGTTTTTCATCAGATCTACTAGGGATGCTGTTCTTCCTGGAACCAAAAGGATATCCTAGCTTGGGATGGAGCTGATTCCCATATCTCAAGTTCAGGGAGAGATAGAGGTCCAAGAATAGAAGTGAAATGATCCCACTGGTTGTTAGTACTCCCTCCCTTCTCAAATAATGGTAAATACAATTATCTGTTTACATGTTACATTCCCCACAAAAGAATATAAGCTCTCTGAGGACAGGCACTGTCTATTTTGTCTTTTTCTTAGTCCTATTGTTTCATTGGTATAGGGAACTTCCAGATGAGGAGAATTGCCACTTAGTGACACAAGTTGGCACCGTCTAAGTTGCTGAGAATTGCCTAGATACAGTGATGTCAAACTCCCTGCAACAGTATATTGACCTAGAAAAATCACAAATTAACATTGTTTTATTGTATTTTTCTTTATTTTTGCATTTCCAATTGCATTTAAGCTGTAAAACTCCCTCACTTGGGAGGGAGTTTTGCAGAAGTTATTTTGACACCTCTCTAGAACGCTGATAGGTCAAGTGACTTGCTCAAGGTAACACAAGCAGTATGTCATAGACAGAACTTGAACCCAGGTCCTCCTGGATTCTTTGGTCAGTTCTCTATCCTCCTTGAGCTACTACTTCTCTCCATTGTTTTTGTTGTTTCTAATAGTCTTCCTGGTCTCATTTGCGGTTTTCTTGGCAAAGATACTGGAGTGGCTTGCCATTCCGTTCTCTAGCTCATTTTACAAATGAGGAACTGAGGCAAACAGTAAAGTGCCCAGGGTCACATAGCTAGAGGATTTGAAATCAGGTCCTTCCAATTCTAAGGCTAGCAATCTTTCCACTGCCACCATTGTTTTAATATCCCTAATAATTCCTAGCACAGTGACTGGCAAATACTAGGTACTTAATAAATGCTTCTTGGATTGGATTAGATTGATCTGAATTCTGATATGCTTGACATACAGCTCTGAATAAGAATTAGCAAATTCACAAGTTAGTATGCTGTTTGCGCTTCTCTTTAGGAGGATAAGGATTTGTTAGCTTAAGGGAGATCCTATGCTTGATCATAGGGGTCTTAGTACACTGACAAAGAAACATGACAGCATTAACTAAGTCTGACTCAGTAAGGTAGAAGGACCTCATGGCCACTAAACATGGAGACACCGCTTACTCAAAATAATCTGCCTTAGGTGTAAACAGAACCCAAAGGAGCAAACTTGTTGATTGTTCCTCTATGCTATTGTAGTACATAGTTTTCCCCAAAATGACATTAATTCATTTTTAGCCAAGTACATAAAGTTGAGGTGGTACTATCATCATTTAATGGCCCTGAAGTACCATCTCCTCTAATAAATCTCTATCAGCTTCGCGGACAAGGGTGGAAGTTATCCACCCAACCCAATTCCAAGAAAGAAAAAAGCCTAATTAACACGAAGATACCCAGAACAGCCCCACACAGAATCATCCGTTTAGACCTTGAAGAGACCACAAAAATCATCTAATATAAATGCCCTCATTTTACTGATGAAGAAATTAAGGCCCAGAAAAGTTAAATGACTTGCCCAAAGTTACACGAGTAATAAGCAGCAGTTACAACTTGAGTGTAAAGTGCGATATTTGCTTTTTTTAGTTTTTTTTTTGCCTTTTTGTAGGGGGGAAGGCAGGGCAATTGGAGTTAAGTGACTTGCCCAAGGTCACACAGCTAGTAAGTATTAAGTGCCTGGGACTGGATCTGAACTCGGGTCCTCTTGACTCCAGGGCTAATGCTCTATTCACTGCACCGCCTAGCTGCCCTTAAAGTGTAATAATTGTACACTACTTTGCAAACCTTAAAGCATTATATAGATACTATTTATTATTCTTAATATTAGCCCAGGCCCATGGTGTTCATATACACTGTACTTTCCACTGCACAGTGTAATACAAATATGTCTGTTTCCAGCAAGGAAAACAAAGGTGAGATATGTTAAAAGTGACTTACCCAGGATTGAAATTCAGTTCTTGACAATTCTAAGTTTCATTTTTCTCCAAATCCCAAGATCATATGACTGTCTTGTATGCCATACTACCTCCCCTTAAATTGTTGTGATACCCCAAAATTCCCTGGATTTGTGCAGAACTGACCCACAATCCCAGTTTGGAATAAAGACTAACTTAGATGAAAATGAGGACTTACCTCTGACCTGAGTCAGGAAGGTTTATCAGATCTAGGACTTGGCACAGTAAACTTCTGATTCTCTTAGGCCCTCAACAATCAAAAGGAATCTTGAAGAAAAGGAGACAGGAGAAAGGAGATGAGAAATTAAGACAAAAAGCTATTCTTAAGAATTGAAAAAATTCAGGGGGACCTGAGTTCAAATCCACCTCAGACACGTAACACTTACTATCCATGTGACCTTGGGCAAGTCACTTAACCCCAACTGCCCTGCCCTTCCCCTTCAAAAAGAAAAAAAAAAATTGAAAAAATTACCATACAAAAGAAGCCAAAATGCTAATAAGAGAAACGCAAATCAAAACAAACCAAACAAAACTTTCACCACAACTCTCAGAAAATTGGCAGAAATGAAAATTGTGATTTACTATTGGAGAGGTTGGGAAAAGACAGGCATACTATTGAAATGTTGATGGAGTAGTGAATTGGCATAGCCATTCCAGAAAACAATTTGAAATTATAAAAATAAGATGACTAAAATATCCACATTCTTAGATCCAGAGATCCCACATATACCCCCCCCAGGGGGCCAAATAATAATAAAAGCTTACATAGTTCCCAAAATATTTGTAGTAGTATTTTTTGTTCTAGCAAAGAATTGGAAGCAAAGTAGATGCAACGAATTATGAGTATCATAGAATATATTACTGTGCCATAAGAATGATCAAATATGATAAATATAAGAAAGCAAAGAAATTTATATAAACTGGTGCCAAGTGAAAGAAGTAGATTCAGGGAAACAACATTCATAATATTATATTTATTATTATGTATTGTATTGTTATATATATCATATAATACACATATAACATATTAATACATTATATTATTATATAATTACTACAACATAAATAGAAAGAACAACCACCACTAAATAATTAAAACTGAATGTTAGGAAATTGGAAAGACTAAGTTTGACCACATGTCCCACATGCAAAAAGACACCTTTCCGTCCCCGTCCCGTCCCCGTCCCCCATCCCCTAAGCCAATCCTTCTTCCCCGGAGAGTGGCATACAACTGAAAATATCTGAACAAAAAAGGCACTTAAGAAATTATTGATTATTGACCAAATAGAGCTCTTAATAAACTTATTTCAAGCTTCTTAAATGTCAACAATTGTTACTCTCTTTCAAGTTCCACCCTAAAGTTCAGGTCCTCTTTGAAGTGACCACCCAAACTTCGTGTTTGCTGCATGTCTCCCCTATTAAGGGGGAGCTAACTAGACCTCGAAGCTGTAGAGTAAGCAGTTGAGAGCAGGAAGGGTTTCAGTTTTTGTGTTTCTAGCCTCCACACTTAGCACCGGGCATGGTGCACTTAATAAAAGCTCTTGTTGACTTGACTTTTTTGTAGTCTCTTTTTGCTAACTCCGGCCAAGAATGGCCTCTCTCGCTTTGCTGGCCATTCCCGGCCGTTTGCTGTCTGGGCTCTACATTTTGCTACTTCAGTAGAGGTCTGTTTGTTCCCGTATGATTGATGTTGCTATTTTATGTTTGTTAGGTCTAATCTCCTGAAATAAACTGAACTTCCTGAGGGCCTGCCAAGTCTAAATTACAGTAGACACTCCTGGCCTGTTCTGGAGTGAAATATGGATCTATCGAAGAAGATAGAAAATTTTCTACAATTCCTTCTACCAAAGAATAATAATAGCGATAACAAGAATCTTCTAGTAGGCCATATGGCAAAGTGATCAGGCCTGTTTTGAAATGGAGAAAGTGAAATAACTTTCCTCTGAAATTATCTGTCTACTCAGTTCATATCTTACATATATATACCTACATACCTACATAATCATACATATATATCTACATATACATAGTTGTGTACGTCCCATTATATGCCCATTAGAAGTTAAGCTTTTTTGGTATCTTCAGTGCCTGTACATAGTAGGTGTTTATTTAGAATGTTTGCTGACTTGAAAGGGGAGGAGAGGAAATAAAAGCAAGGCTGTGAAATAACAGTAGTATTTGGTGGAGAGAAAAAGTAAGATCCTGAATGAAGAGTCAGTTCTCCAAACTGTCTGAAATGCTCATCTCAGTTTATACAAAAATCTCTACATAGTTTCATAAAAAAAAATCAGAAATAAGATTTTATGAGTAATGAAGACCTTGCAGAAATATCTATTGACAAACAAACAGGCTAGGGAATACTTGAGCAATGTGAATGCATACAAAATCAGCAAATCCTGATATTATACATTACATAGCCTGGGGGGAAGGATCTAATGGGCTTATACAACCTCTGAAAAATTATGGGAAAAGGAGAGTAAGGGATGCTGGCCAAGATAGGTGCTCTTCTCCCCAAGCCAGGAAGAACAGTAATCACAGAATCCTACATCATTAATAGGAAGCGAAAATTATTTAAGAAGCCACTAGACAGATGTCTGCATGTGCATACATGGGGCCCTCACCTGCAGAAGTTAAATATAAAACCCCCAGAGTTCATTATTCTACTCTAGTAATACTTCTGTACAAAGTGTGAAATTAGGGTCACAGTGATGAGGTACAGGCTGTGGAAGTCCCTTAGAGCTGGCTCTGGCCAAGTCTTTTGCCCTCCTTTGTCTGGGAATTTCCCACCCCTGAACTGGCCTAGGCCACCATTGTCTGTTGTCTGCAGGTAGCCTCCAATAACTTCCCACCCTTACTCAGTCCTTAGTGGAGTATGGCCTCACTTGACTCCTCCTGGAGACCTTCCCCAAAATCCTCCAAACCACGCCGAGATTCCTCCCACAACCTTTCTGTATATGAGAGAAAGAGAGAGAGAGAATGAATTTAGTTATGGGAATGGAGGTAAGATGGAGGTAAGAGAGAGTGTGTAGGGTCTATTCAATAAGGTGAACTCTTAATAAACTTTGCTTTTATTTGTCTGAGAGAAGACTTGACTTGAATTCATTCCACTTCTGTAGCAACCCTAACCACATCATTTTTATGGGTTCCTGATACCAGAAACACTGCAATATAAAGCTCTTCTCCAGCCGGGACTGGAAGGTACATAGATAGGCCTCTCTCTTTCCCGATTGCATTGCCTTCTTGTTCAAGTACCTTGGAGGTGTGTTTTTTCGTGTGTCTTTTTTTTGGGGGGGGGGAGGGAGGGCCTGATCTCTCAGGTCCCATTGGGTCAGACAGCTAGGAGGCCGTCTAGTACTCAGCCTGACCTCAGGTTCCCCAGTCCTGTTTGGTTATGTTGGAGAACATGGACATGGGAGCAGCTTCTGAAGAATGGAGGATTAGGACAGCCGCCCCATCTGGAAGTATAACCCAGATTCTTTCAATTCTCTCGGTGCTAGGTAACTGGGAAAACTTCAGGTACTTTTTTATGGGTTTTGTTTCGTTTTTCGAGACTTTCTTCTAAACCTTCCTTTATGGAGGAAGAGACTTCCAGGCCCTACGCCTGTAGCTCCCAAAAGTTCACCTTTGGGTTGTCTTTTACAACATTGGGAAAAATTTAGTTTCTCTGGAGAACTTAAAAAGGAATTTTTTTTGCAACACCGTTTGGCCTCAGTATCACCTAGAGGACCATGAATCATGGCCTGCTTTGGGGACTTTAAAAGAACACTCTCTTGCAGTTAAAATTACACTGTCACAGAGAGGGAAGATGGATTTCCCCCCCAATTTGCAAAGCTACTTAGGCACACCTTTACAAGTACAGGCTAATATCTGTGACTTCCTTTCACCTGCATGTGGTACTCCCAGGATGTTCAAAATCAAGAATAGGAAGCCAGAACGGAATGGGGGGGGGGGGGAGGAGTTAAGAAGAAATGAGCATTTATATGGCACCTAATATGTGTAAAGTGTATCATCTCGAGTGATCCCTCACAATCCTCCCAGGTTTAGATACTGTTATTATCCCCACTTTATAGTTAAGGAAACTGAGGCAAATTAGAGGTTAAGTGACTTTCCTAGGAACACACAGCCAATATAAGTCCAAATTGGAAAAAAAATTGATTTAGTCTCAAATAACTAACAGCACCTGTGGCAGATATAAAGCCTAGGAAAGGTTAATCAGAGTTTTAGACAAGTTTTGCACCTTCCGGATGTAAAGAAACAGGGATCAGGAACAGGAGAACTGACTCTCCATTAGTATTGTAACAGTCAGCATGGATTTATTAAGTACCCACTGCATACTAGCAAAGCACAGGAGTTTTTCCCAACCATTAACTTCAGGTATAACCAATCTAGTTTAAAATATACTAAATCCTAAAGGGCTAAAAAAACGTAAACATACTATCAGCATGGCGCACGTGCGCGCGCGCACGCACACACACACACACACAGACACACACACACACACACACACACACACACACACACAGAGGAAATCAAATTCCCACGTTAATCTCACTTACCCCTTAAGTATGTGGAGTCAAAATTCTTTTCCAAGCATCCTACAAGCAGTCAGAGTTAGCAGCCCAGAAAAGAGGAGAGAATCCTCTAGTCCAGAAGACCAGCCTCCAAAAAGGAGTAACTAGAGAAGGGATTTACATATGCACTGGCAATAAGAAAAGGAGAGATTTTAGCACAATTGGTCTTATGCAAAAATGTCAAAGACCCTAGAGCAGCACTTCTCAACCTGTGGGTTATATTCAATTTGTAACAATGAAAATACATCCTGCATTATCAGATATTTGCATTATAATTCATAACAGTAGCAAAATTACTGTTAGGAAGTAGCAAAGAAAATAATTTTATGGTTGGGGGTCACCACAACATGAAGAACTGTATTAAAGGGTCGCGGCATTAGGAAGGTTGAGAACCACCGCCCTAGAGGCTTCTTAAACTAAACAAATACAAAACCTTAAGACCACCTGCATTTTTCTTACTGTTTACACCAAAACTCAAATATTCTCCACTAGTGAAGTGAATTGCCTGAGAGACTAGTCTGCATGGAAATAACTGCAAGGTTCATATCACTGAAATACAAATTAAAACAACTTCTAGCTTTCAGCTAAGTAGTTCAGTGCTGACCCTGAAGTCAGGAAGACCTGAGTTCCAATATGACCTCCGACCCTTGCTAGCTGTATGCCTTGTGATAGGTTGATGTAGTTCTGTTTGCCTTATGTTCCTCAACCATAATATGGGGTAAAAACATCGATTTCACTGGGTTGTTGTGAGGACCAAATGAGATACTTACAAAGTGTTTAGCACACTGCCTGGTACGGGGTGGGTGAAATACAAATGTTACCTATTAAGAAGAGATCGGCAGAAATGACAAAAGATGAAAATGGTAAATGGTGAAGGGGCTAAGATAGGTCCACAAATACATTTACTGTGAATGGATGATAAACATTAAGTACTTATTATATACTAACAGGGTAGCTAGGTGGCCCAGAGGATAGAGAGCAGAACCTAAATCAAATCTGGCCTCAGACACTTGTTAGCTGTGTGGTTCTGGGCAAGTCACTTAACCTCTATTTGCCTCAGTTTCCTCCTCTGTGAATGAAATGAGGGGGAAGGGTTACTAGTAGTTGGAAATATTGTGAAGGGCTTCTTGTAATGGTGGCAATTTAGCTATGTCGGTTTCCCAAAGAAAATTAGGGATTTTAAGGGGGTTGGGAAAGATCTCTCAGGACAGAGGCACCAATGCAAAAGTCTGAGAACTAGAAATAAGAGTGTTATGTATAAGAAAAAGTAAGGAGGTCAGACTGACTAGACCACAGAGTGCACAAAGGGGAGGCATGTGTAATAAGGCTGGAAAAAAGAGGTTGGAACCAGGATACTCCATGAGTAATAGGATTTACTATATGGATAATAGTTATGCTTTTTATGGTAGCAAAGAAATAGAAACATAGTGAGTGCTCATTGGATAGAAATGGCTGAACAAATTGTGGTATATAAACGTAATGGAATAATATTGAATCATATTATACTTTAGGCAAGTCATTTGTCCTCAGTTTGCCTCATTTTCCAACTAGAAAATGGGGTGATAGCCCTATTTCACAAGGTTATCATGAGAATCAAATGAGGCTCTATTTATAAAGTGTTTAGCGAAGTGAGTGGAGCCTAGGAGGGGATATATAAATGTTACTTCTTTGTCTCATTCTAATTATTATTATCGGATTGGCGCTGTTGGTAAAAATACTTTTGGTGAAGCTATGAACAAGTCCAATCATTCTGGAGAGGGATTTAGAACAATGCCCAAAAGGCTATTAAACAAAGCATATTCTTTGACCTAATGGTCTATAACCCCAAGAAGATCAAAGAAAAAGGAAAAGGAGATATAAGTACAAAAATATTTATAGCAGCTCTTTTTGTGGTGATAAAGAATTAGAAACTAAGGAGATGCCCAACAATTAGGGAATGGATGAACAAGTTGTGGTACATGAATGTGATGTGAGACTATTGTGCCGTAAAAAATGATGAAGGGAATGGATTTCAGAGAAACCTGCATGAACTGATGGAAAGTAAAGGGAACAGAGCTGGGAAAATAATTTGTACGGGAACAGCACTCTCATAAGGTAATCGACGTTGAAAGACTTAGTAATTCTGATCACCGCAATGACCCCACCCACAATTCCAAAGGACTTGCTGAAATGTGCTATCCGAGTTCAGAGTACAGATAGAAGCACATTTTATTTCTCTTTTTCTTACTTTTTTTTGGAACATGGCTAATATGGAAATTTGTTTTTAATGACAATATATATTTATAATGGGTTTTGCCTTCTCACGGTGGGGAAGAGAATTTGGAACTAAAAAAAAAATTTTTTTTAAGTCTCTGTGCCTTAAAAAAATAATGTACCATAAGAAAAAATTCATATGTAAATTACTTGGGGAAGAATGCCATATTCTGGGAAAACTAGAAAGCAATTTGGCAAAAAAAATTTAGTCCAACATCTTACATATATATGACAATCACAATGAATATCATTTTGACATACTAACATTAAGGGGAAACTGATGCTGTTTGTTTCTTTGGACCAAACCTTTGGTAAATGGTTAACAAAAAGCCATTCCCCAATGGATGAGTAATCCAATCCAAAGAAAATTAGGGATTTTAAGGGGGTTAGGAAAGATCTCTCAGGACAGAGGCACCAATGCAAAAGTCTGAGAACTAGAAATAAGAGTGTTATGTATAAGAAAAAGTAAGGAGGTCAGAAAAAGGATTTTCTCTCTATATGATCATTCTAAATCATTTATAAGATAAATAATAATCAAAACTCGGAGGTTTCACTACAAAACTGCAAACTGATGAAAATTATAGATTATTGGAAGAGTAAATGTTGGAGGGATTGTGGAGAGGCACACCAACGTACTCTGGGTGAAGCTGTAACTTATCCAATCATACTAGAAAAATATACTGAATTATGCTAAGAAAGTCATTAAACTGTCCCTACCCTTTGACTAAAGAGATAGCATTGCTAGGTGGACCCCAGAAAGAGGTCAACTATAGAAAGGCTCAAAACATATCAAAATATTTAGTAGAGCATTTTTTATAATAGCAAAAAACTAGAAGAAATCATTCCATTGCTGGTTTTCTGGCCCATTCCTCCACCACTATTATCTTCTTCACATTCACACCCCCACCAGTCTCTTTCTCCCTCCTTATTCCTTGAGTTCCTGTATCAGGAATCATGATCAAATTAATTCTGCTCCTCTTCCAGGAAGAGGTATGTCAATGTACTGCCATGATTCCACTCAGAATCCTTGTAACATCCTTGAAACTTTTTGAACCAAAGTATCCTTCTCAGGCCACCTTTGTATGGCTTCCCCCTACCTGCCCGTGGGTGCCTCCTTAAAGGCAAGATTTGTCCTAGAACCCTAGTCCTTAGCATCTATTAGGTACTTAGTAAGGCAGCTAGGGAAGGAAGAGGAGTGGAAGGATCTGGAGTCAGGAGGATCAATCTTTATCTAGTCCCTAAATCTCCAACTGCCATCAGAAACCCTAAAATTTCATCACCATCCTATAAGCTGTATAACTTTCTGTCTGTCTATATAAGTCTGCGCCTTTTCTTATATTAGTGACTTTGTTTAGGTCCTTGGTAAATCTCAGGCCCGTATGCTTTTGTGTCCATAAAGTTCCCATTGATTAAAGAGAAGGTCTAAGTCGAATGACCCTTTCACAGGGGTCACAGGCATCGCCTAAGACCATTGGAAAACACATATTTCTGATGGTCTTGGGAACCAAGACACCACTCCTCTATCCGTCTCCAGGTGGGTCCACCCACATGCAGATACACCCACATACGAGTATTAAAGGGTTGTGGCATTGGGAAGGTTGAGAACCACTGGTCTAAATGAATACTTTCAAATCTGAACCAGCTCTCCCAACTCTGACATCAACACTCAAAGGTACAGGAGTGGTTTGCTATTTCCTTCTCTAGTTCATCTTACAGATGAGGAAACTGAGGCAAAGAGGTTAAGTGACTTGCTCAGGGTCACACAGCTAGTAAGTGTCCAAAGCTAGATTTGGAACTCATGGAGATGACTCTTCCTGATTCCAGGTCCTATTCTCTATACCCTGCACCACCTAGCTGCCCAATACAATGAAAATCAAAGAACAAAAAAACTGACACTAAACATACTATAATAACCAAGCTTGGCCCTGGAAAAAAATTATGAGAATGCATCTCTCTCCCTTTTCTGAAGAGGTAAGGGACTAGGGTATAATTATACTGTCTATACTGTCAGACTTAGCTGAGATATAGTCTCCATATTACTTTATAAAGCTTATATAAAAATAAAATATCAATGAAAATTTGAAAACATTGCCATTCCTGAATTGTCATTGTAACACACTACTTTTTTTTTCTTTTTGCTTTTTTTTAATTGATTTGTTTATTTACTTTTTTAGTTTACAAGATTCAATTCCAGAGTCCCTTGAGTTCAAAGTTTTCTCCCCTCCCTCCTCCCCCTCCCCATGGTGGCTTGCAGTCAAGTACAGAATCTGCAAATACTTTCACGTTGGACATTAGTCTGGTTGTATATAGGGATTGTAACCAATGGAGTGGACAATGGGAAAAAGGAAACAAAACCAAACATGGAAAAGAGCGATACCGTGTAGATTGCTTCAGTCTCCATTTAAACTCTGTTCTTTCTAGATCTTTCTCTGAATGTAGGTATCTCCTTCCATCCTGAGACTTGTAGAGTTGTCTTATAGCTGTAATACACTACTTTTCCAAAATATTTATTTAATTAAAATAACAATAATGGCAAGAGGTGGTGCAACAATGTGGATACAGTGATGTGGGTACAAAGGTGCCCTAAGGGTTAATAGTAAGAGTTACTTAACCAGGCTCCCTGAGGGGGGGGGGGGGTTGAGGCTTATTCTTAGCCCATCCTGTAACTTGAGGGTGCCTTAATGACCCTTCTAGAATGGTTATTGTCCCCCTTATCCTGTGTTCCCCGTCCTGTGTCATGACAATTTTTCCTTATCTTGCAAACAACCACCTTCCTCAACTTGTTTGTCCTGTAAGACCCCAATTTCGAGCTTCCGTTACGACCCCTCCCCAGAACGTAGGAGACCAGTTTGATGTAAAAAACAAGAGGTTTTAATTCAGAGCCGATGCATCGGGGTCGCACTCATAACCTCAGCGGGCCAGAGGAGTCCGACCCCTGGGGATTACATTGCAGGGG
>CM053589.1:69479747-69550037 GCA_028646515.1 Pseudochirops corinnae | reverse complement strand
GTCCTTCCATCCTGAGACTTGGACAGTTGTCTTATAACTATGCGTTGCTGAGAAGAGTCTAGTTCATCAAAGTTGGTCATCACACATACGATGTGTGTGTCCTTGTGTACAAATTTTTCCTGGTTCTGCTCTTCTCATTTAGCATCAGTTTGTATAAGGCTCTTCAGGTGAATATGAAGACCATCTCCTCCCCATTTCTTATAGCACAATAGTATTCCATTACATTCATATACCACAACTTGTTTAGCCATTCCCCAATTGATGGGCATCTCCTTAATTTCCAGTTTTTTGCCACCAAAAAGAGAGTGGCAATAAATATTTTTGTGCATATGGGTCTTCCTCCCGCTTCTATGATCTCTTTGGGATACAACTCCAGAAGTGGTATTATTACTGGGCCAAAGGGTATTCAATTATTTATAGCCCTTTGGGCATAGTTCCAGATTGCTCTCCAGAATGGTTGTATCAGTTCATAGCCCCACCAACGATGCATTAGTGTTCCAATTTTTCCACATCCTCCTCCAAATTCTTTTAAGCCATTTCTACTAAGAAATATTTGTTCATACCCTTTCTTTCCTTTTAAAAAATGTGCACAGACTTTTTTATTCTTTTTTTTTTAGTTCCAAATTCTCTCCCTCCCTGCTCTTTTTCTCCCACCCAATGAGAAGGCAAGAAAAACAAAGCCTATTACAAACATATCTTTTTCATATCCTTTTAATCACTTCTCTATTGTGGAATGATTTTTGGATTTACGTATTTATTTATTTTATTTTTTTATTGTCATATAATTACCATTTATTCATTAACTTTAATTTATTAGTATCTATACAGTTATTTTTGCCTTTTGTTAATAGTTGTATCTCATATCTAAAAGCATATTGTTATTTACTGGTTATATAAATCTTATACACAGTATGGGGGCATTACATTGTGAATGGTTCATTATATGTTTACCAAATACATTGAATGGGAGCTCAAGAGCTGGAGCAGTGAATGGCAAGAGTATGTTTCCCCCCTCAACAAGGTTAGCCCCAAGACCCCCAAGGGAGTTTAAGTATAACCAGTGGTGGTGGTGGTGGTGATCTCTGGGAATCTAAACCTGCCAGGATGAAGGGTTTACATATTTTTGTTAGGGGTGTGTGTGTGTGTGTGTGTGTGTGTGTGTGTGTGTGTGCATCTTGAACTCCAAACTCTTATCCGAGAGATTTGATATAATGATTCTTTTCCTATTCAACAGCTTCCCTATTCATGCTAGATGCATTTTGTTTGTGCAAAAGATTTTTCAACTTCATATATTCAACGTGATGTATTTTATCTTTTGTAATGGCTTATATTCATTCTTTGGGTTATAGACACATCTACCCATTGTTGTGAAAGGGCTATGATCTGCTTCTTTTCTTTTTTTTTAAAGGCATGATCTTTAAAATTCAGGTCATGTATCCATTTTGAATTTTTTTCTGGATTATGGTTTAAGATATTGTTCTAAGCCTAATTTCTGCAAGACTGCTTTCCAGTTTTCTCATGGATTCTGTCAAATATGCAGCTTTTCCCCAAGTAATTTATATTTTCAGATTAATTGAGTACTTGGTAATTAAGTTTTATTATTTCTGATTCTCACTTTTTTACTCTGTTACATTAATTACTTCTTTACTTTCTGGCTAATGTCAAATGGTTTTGGTGATTGCATATACATTTAGATCTGGAAGTGCTGTTCCCTCTTTATTCCGTCTCTTTTCATTTTTTCCCTTGTTAATTTAAATCTTTTGTTCCTCTAAGTCAATTACTAGTTTATCAAGCTCTGTAATGTATCCCTTGATAGTTTTGTTTGGCATAGTATTAAAATTGTAAATTTATGTTGATACTATTGTCATTATATTGACATGACCTAGTCATGAGAACCTCTGATTTCTTCTACCTAATTAGCTTATTTATTTATTCCAGGAATACTTTGTAGTTAACTGATAGAAGAGATCATAAAGGTCATGTAATCCAAACCTTTCACTTAGAAGAAAATCTAGACTTTTCATTTTGTTCTCATGTACAAGAATAACAATTATGACAACAAGCGTGCTGGCAACTACTGATATTTACTTGGCATATTAAAATTTTACAAAGCATTTGATGTGTTTTTTTTTTATTTGAACCTCATAACAACTCTGTGAGGTAGGTACTATACTTGTCTCTTATTTTGGTTATTGTATTTCATTGGTAGAAGAAACCCCTTTTATGGCAAATCCATTCACTTAATAGAGATTGGCAACATATTTTTTTTGCCTTTTTTTGGAGGGCAATTGGGGTTAAGTGACTTGCCCAAGGTCACATGGCTAGTTTTTCTGTTAAGTGTCTGAGGCCAGCTTTGAACTCAGGTCTTCCTGACTCCAGGGCCAGTGCTCTACTCACTGCACCACCTAGCTGCCCCCAAAGGTCATTTAGTGAGGATATTATAGGCAGGATGCTTGGTCAGAGAGGAGAGAGGGAATAAGCACATAGATAGCACCTACTGTGTGCCAGATACTGAGCTTTATATATGCTTTTATCTCATTTGACCCTCATAACAACCCTGCCAGGTAGATGTTATTATTATACCCTCGGCAACACATTTGTAACTTATGGCCTTAGAGAGTCACCTAGAGACACTGAAAGGATAAGAGCCTTGCCCAGGGTCATGAAGATAGTATATGTGAGAAACATAACTTGAGCCTGGACCTTCTTGTCTCTAACTAGCCCTCTCTTAAGTATACCACATAATCTATGTGGTATTTCTGTTTTCTAATCAATTGAGCCAACCAGACGCTTGTAAATGAAATGTTCTATAAAGTTCCTTTTAGAATACCTCATATCAAGGTTACTAGAAGAAGATCTTGTTTGAAACTTAGCAAAAAGCAGCAAGTGTATGGACTATGGAGGAGAGAGATAAACAATATAGAGAGGAAGTAGAAGAATATCGTGGTAAATATTGAAGAGTTCCTTATCATACAATGACTACTTGTGATGACTTTGTCATATCTCTTTGGAGTGATGATGGCTTGTCTAGGTAAGGAAGCAGTAGTTGAAGTCGAAGACAATAATGGTGGTAGGTATTGAAGAATTCCCTATTATATCATGTCTACTGGCAACATGCTAGGACTTTGGCAACACTACTTGGGGCTATACTAACTGGACTTCTTAAGAAAGGTAGACTTCAATTAAATTACTAAAAAATTATCTTGCTGACTTAGAAAGCATAATAACAAAGTTCATTTGGAAGAACAAAAGGTCAGGAATTTCGAAGAAACTAGGAAAAAAGATGTAAAGGAAGTAGATTCAGCAGTATCGGAGCTTAAATTATATTAAAAGGTGAGAACATTGTTGAAGTGTAAAATAGATAATTTCTATTACTTTAAAATACAGTTTTCTAGTATAAATAAAACTAATGTAGTCAAGAATAGAATGAATGCAGAAAATTGGGGAAAAAACTTTCATAGAAAAATTTCGCATGGGGGCAGCTAGTTGCTGTGATGAGTAGAGCACTGGCCTTGTTGTCAGGAGGACCTGAGTTCAAATATGGCCTCAGACACTTGACACTTACTAACTGTGTGACCTTGGGCAAATCACTTAACGTGGATTGCCTTGCCTTCCTGCCTCAAAAAAAAGAAATAAAAAAGAAAAATTTTCAGATAGGATGTGATTATGTTGGAATGCTGCTGTTGGATAGGAAATGAGGATCTGGTTGATTTAGAAAAACATGGAAAGACTTGAACTTATGAAGGAAGATGTCTACCTTCAGAGAAAAAGATAAGTGGAAACGTGCATAGTATGGTCTTACATAACTGCATATGTTTATATGTGTATTTATGTGTCTGTTGATAGGAATCTACATATATGTACATATATACATATATATGCATTTAATTGCTACTCTTTTTTTCTCTGCTTCATAGCTTTTATTTTTCCAGTTCAGTCTAAAAATAGTTTTCAATGTTCACTTAGAAATTTTTTTTCTTCTTCCCTCCTTACCCTCTCCCCTCCTCAAGATGGTAAGCAATCTGATCTAGGCCTTTTCTGGGGTGGGAAAGGGAGGGAAGAGCAAAAAAGAGAATGTAAAAGTGCAGTAGAGAACAAAAGAAAATCTAGAAGGAAGCAAAGAAAAAGCTGGGTAGCTTTGAAATCAAAGTATAGTATATATCATATAGGTTTTTTTGAAATGAAAATTTATTAGTTTATATTGAATCCTCTCTTATGTTCTGTTGTGTACATGACAAGTTTTTCTTTTTTCTTTTTGTATTAAGTTTAAAATGAATAAAAAAATTTTTAAAAAAAAATTAAAAAGCAAGGTAGACTTATGGAACACCTTTGATTTTGTTTCAGGGGACCTAGAAGAACATTCAGTGACTTTCAGAGACTGAGATAGGAAGTTAATAAGGATTGTTGGTATATAGTGTGGACCCAGAAATTGGCTTTTGATTCTGGGTATATCTAACCACTCTTCAGTTATGCTGTGTTGTGTTCCTGACTCAACCCCCTTTTAGGAAGGGTGTCAGAGGAATTGTGATGCTTCTCTCTGTGACGCCTTTGTGTGTGTGTGTGTGTGTGTGTGTGTGTGTATGTGCGTGCGTGTGCACATGCACACACATGTATTTGTATGTTCACACTGCCCAGGAGCCAGGATGTTGGCATCCAGTCGAAGTGATTATAATGACAAGGAATGACTGGGATCAGTAGATTTTCATCCTTGAGAACACCCTCTGATTTACTTTACCCTCCTAAGAGCTTGTCAGTATCAGTGGGTATAGGATGTTATTATAAGAGGTTAGATCTTTGGAAAAGAGTGCTACATATGAGAATAATTACATCTAGCTGGACACTACAGGAAGTTTTCATAGAGGAGGTGAGATTGAGTTGGACCTTGATATATTTTTAAGATTCAGGTAGTTGGAAGGAGAAGGTCCCTATAGGTAGAAGACATGGTGAGCAAAAGTGTGGAGGATGGAAAGTCTAAAAGAGTTCTTCTAAATCAATTTTGATGAAACAGAGTTGCCATCTAGGCATCTTGTCAGTCCTGTATAAAGCTGAGATTCATTTGGGGACAGATTTGGGGTGGCCTTAAATGACAATCTAAGAAGTTTGGCCTTTTCCCATAGGCAGGGGGGAGCTGTTGAATGTTTCTGAGAAGGTGAATGACAACGATGAAATGAAGCATTTTAGAAAGAATATTTTTGCCATGTTATGTAGGATGAACTGGAGAGAGAGCCAAAGTGCCGGTAAACGAATGAGAAGGCTTTTATAATAGTCCAGGTATGAGGGAATAAAGACCTAGATTCTTGTGGTTTTAGTGGGAGTATAAAAGAGGAGATAAGTGTAAGAACCATTGTAAAGGAAGAATCAACAGGATTTTGTGACTGATTTGATGTGGGGGATGAGGTTGCTGCTCAGCTGTTAGAAGATAAAAGCTACATCTCACCGCCTTCCTCCAATTGCTCCACTCCAGTTCAATAGCAAGGGTGTGTTCTCATGACAAATAGGTGGCATGTTCGGAGCCTCTTAAGCATCTGTATAACCTAATGAAGTTGAGCCAGCTGAATGTGAATGGGGGAAGATTTGTGTTACTAAATGGTTCTATTAGCAAATGTAGAAGGAAATGAGCATTTATTTACTTTTTTTTAAAGTCTGCCAAGAGCATGGTGCCCTATCTCTGCCAATGGTTGAGTTATTCTGGATGAAATTTCCTCCTGGATGAAATGTCCTTGGAAAGATGTTACCAGTAAAATGAACAAAATAATGTCAAGAAGCAACAGCAGAAATGAAAGGCATTTACATCATAAGTTTCTGTCTGTGGGAGCACCATACACAGAGGGATCTGTCAGTTTGTAGAACATTGCTGTACTTCATGTGGGACAAGTCGACATGTTCAAAACCAGCAACTAACTGAGCTGTCTTTATGAGATAGGAATTGCAGATTAAGCAAGAGGTATAACTAGGAATTCATGTGCCCAAGGATCACTAAAGCAATCACTTCCCCAACAGCGACCAAGTAGGGGTTGGCCAACCAATTGGCTCAGAGCAAATGCAAATAACAATTGTTTCTGTTTGGGGCAGAGACCCTGAGGGTCTTCCCCTCCCAGATCTACACATTTTTTCTTTTGAAGAGGCCGTTCTTTGCCTTACTTTTTATTAAGCCTTAATCACTGGATGAGTGCTGCCTTGGTCAAACTGAGACCTCTTAAAGACCTTAGCTTGAAAAGGCCAAGGTCCCCCACTGCATCCTGGGTCATCACCTGTTGTCCTGATCCATATCTGGCCTCTGGACCCAGATGGTTCCAGAAGAGAAAGTGAGGCTGGTGGCTTTGCACAGCCCTTCCTCACTTAAATCCAATTCATTTGCATGTCATGGCATCACCTCCCTGGTATCATGGTCGTTTTTGAGAATGCAGGAGCAGCAGCAGTAAGGTCTCCTAGAAAGAGAGTTGCACTTGCAGTACCAGGATCTGGGTTCAATTCCTAGCTTCTGTTAATTGCTATCTCTATAACTGTGGACAACTTACTTGATCTTCCTACCTACTTTTTAGTTTTACTCAACTGTAAAGAATATTGCTCTGAAAGAATCTAGAATTTAAAGTTCTATAATCAAATGTTAAAAAAAAAATATATATATATATACAATTATTATTATTATTATTAGCTACATCCAACTGGAACTTAAGATACACAGGCACTGTGGTAGGGAGATCCATCCTGCCCTACCGGAAAGTCAGAGGGACGATGGGGGAGGACATAGGAGAGAATAGATTGGGGGAGGGGTTATACAATGGGATGGCTGTTTTTGGGGTGGTGGGTAGGGGAAAGATGGGGAGAAAATTTGTAACTCAAAATCTCATGGAAATGAATGATGTAAACTAAAATAAATAAAAGTTTTATAAAAAAAAAAGAATATTGCTCTGAGATGTCCATTCAACTCTGAAATCTGTGATCCTATGAATTTAATTCATTAAAAGGGAGGGGGGCATAGTATAATATGTACTGAGTAACCTCAGGAGTGTGTAGAGAAGAGGAGGTGACAGGAGGTGGTATTTTTGGGTGTGCAGTGGGTAAATAGGAGTGGGGCAGGACCCTTCTTACAATATGTGGACAGCAGGCTAGAGTATCATTGTAGGAAGAATGACCCTAATCAATGTTGGCCTCACTGTAGCCTTGGTCATCTTCATATCAGTCATATTGGTCATATCAGAAAGAATCTGATATTCCACTCAAATGGCAGGAATGGTGTCCCTAGTAGGAATATTCTATAAACTGAAAGTAGTATTGTAGCATCAGGCCATCTAGGTTTATAGCCCTGGTCCACCCCTAAGGTCTATGATCTTAGGTCACTATACCTCTCTGGGCCTCAGTTTCCTCCTCTGTAATATTAGGAGGTTGAATCAAATGATTCCTGTGATTTGATTTTCCTTCTATCTGTGCTGTTCTTTGCATTAATCTGTAATTCTTTGTAGGATCCTATAGAAGACTCCCTGTCCTTATTGATATAACTGAAGAGGTCTCTTAATCCTTCAGGTTATTGTGCCAGAAACTTTTCTCCCATCCATCCCCCCAATACCTATTTCCTTCCCTTGTAGTACATCACCCTCAGAGCCTTATCTTCTCAGACCAGGCTCCTTCATTTAGATAGAAAACACTTTACTGCAGACATGAGGCTTTTAGTCTCAGTCCTGACACTTACTAGCTGTGTGAATATGGGCAAATAACCTCAATCATCTTATTTCTGTTTTCCTCAACTGCTGAGAGGCGGTTAGACGGTATAGTCGATAGAGCACTGTGCCTGGAGTCAGGAAGTCTTGAGTTCAAATCCAGCCTCAGATACATATTAGCTATGTGATCCTGAGCAAGTCACTTAATCTCTGATTATCTCTTCCCCATCTGTCAAATAGGGATCATAATAGCATCTACCTCTTAGACTTGTTATTAGGATCAAATTGGATAATATTTATAGAAAGTACTTGCCATATAGTAGGTACTATATAAATGTTTATTCCCTTCCCTTCCTCTGTAAAATGGGGATACGATATTTGTACTGCCAACCTTTCAGGGTTGTTGCGAAGCAAGTCTTTTGTGAACCTTAAAGTACTATTAATGTGAGTTATTGGGAGATTGCAAAACATATTTCCCTGGACAATTATGGGGACACAGAGCCATATAGTAGATGAAGAATGCCAGTGTTGTTCAGCCTTGAAGATAATTCACATTGAATTCCCTTGGTCTGTTTACCTATGATATCTGTCATCATTTTGTTCCATTAGCTTTAGAGCTCTGTAACCCAAGAAGCTGTCTTTCTAAGAATCAGGAAGGGCTCTTAAGAGCATATCTAGTCTGAGAACGACAACCTCAGAGTGGGAAGTGATTGAAGAAGTCATCTAATCTGATCCATTCCTGAGCAAGAATTCCTTTTACCAGATATCTGCCAATGTTTTCTACACTTTGTTTGAAGGTTTCTAATGAGAGGACAAACACCGGCTCCTGAGTTAGATTGTTCTGCTTTTGAATAATGCTACTTATTAGGAACTTTTTCAGTATATTGAGCCTAAATCTGTCTCTCTGTAGCATGGGCATATTGCTTCTAGGTTTGCCCTCTGAATCAAAGCAGTACTAGCCTGATTCCTCTTCCATATGACCTTTCAAACAACTGACAACTACCAGGTTGTAGGCCCTCCCTTCTTCAGGCTAAACATTCATTGCACTGATTTTTCAATGCCATGATCTCAGTTTCTTTCACTATCCTCCTTCCACTGGGTGTTTTCTAGTTTACTGGAATCCTTCCTAAAATGTAGGGGTCCAGGATGGATAGCTCCATACAGGATCTGACCAGTTTAGAGCAGATTGAGACTATGGTGACCTTCATTCTCAATAGCATGGAGCCTAACATCACATTTTTTTTTCTTAAAATATCAGTAAATAGTCAAGGATCTAACTCAGGAGGCCATGTGTTACGGTTGGTTGGACTTAAACTCCAGTCTTCATGACTCTAGGCACATTGCTGTATCCATGGCACCAGCTTCCTTGCCTCTCAGTTGTTGAGGAAAATGGGATTGAGAAGGATGAAGTTATTTGCCCACATTCATACAGCTAGTTAAGTGTCAAGACTGAGAGTTCATGTCTTCAGTGAAGGAGCCTGGTCTGAGAAGATAAGGCTCCTAGGGTGATGTACTATGATGGAAGGAAATAGGTAGTGGGGGTATGAATGGGAAAAAGTTTCTTTATCTTGCAATTCATTAAACCCCCCATATCTTTGTCATAGAAATATGTAAAATGGGGATCATAATGGCATCTACCTCTTAGGATAAAATTAGATAATGTTTATAAAAAGCACTTGCCATGTAGTAGGCACTATATAAATGTTTTCTCTTCCCTTCTCTTCCTCTGTAAATCTAGCTATTCCAGTGAATTTTACCCTTGTGAAGTAGATTTTTGGAACACCTGTTTTTCTTTACATTTAGCCTTATTAAATTTTATCTTATTAGATTTACCTCAATGTTCCAGACTATTTGTTTGGATCCTGCCTCTATTAAACATTATGTTAGCTATTCCCTCCTCCACACTGCCCCACTAGGTCATCTACAAATATGACAAGTATGAAACCTAAGCTTTTATCTATGTCACTGATTAAAAATGCTAAGTACTCAGGGCCAAAGACACATTCCTGGTGAACTCCTAAAGATGCTTCCTTCCACACTGATATCATCTCCTTAGTGATTGATTGATGAATCTACTTAAAATTTTCTTATCTTGTCCATAGTAACTACTAGAATTAGTCAAATACTTTGTTGAAATGTAGGTAAATGATATCCAAAGCATTACTCTGGTAAATTAGTTTAGTAATTCTATTAAAAAAACATATAAATCTGGCATTTGCTAATTCAGCTTCCTTATTTTACAGATGATAGCACTGAGGCCCATAGAAATGGTCTATATAGAGGTCACATATCAAGTGTGTGTCACAACCAGAACTAGTATTAAATCCTTACTGTCCTTTGCCTTCTTCCCTTCTGGAGACATCAAAAGTGAATAGGACTTGTCCCCAACTGTAGCTCATCTGGAAGGAGCTAGTCCTGCAAGGCCAGACTTAAAAGCTGTGGAGAGCGACATTGGTCCTTCAGTGTGAACAATTGTGAAGCTTATTATTGTATTTTTTCCCTTAATGGTGTCCAGACTTTGTTGATCTTCCCTTGGACTGTTGATTATGTCTTTCCTTTGGATTCTACTGACTACTATACAGATATATTTTATGATAATTTTATGACCAATCTCTTTCTTGTGAGATTTGTCTTCACCCATGTCCCTTTCTGGATTCAGATTGTACCACTGCACCCCCACCCATGGCACCTTATACTGCTAGATCTCAAGTCAGTGACATGGAAGATTCTAGGAGTGGTTATACCATGAGGATCATCTGCCTGGGAGAGGTAATAGAAACATTACATTGATTGCCATTCCATTGCTCTTTCTGGTTTGTTTTTTTTTTTTTTTGGTTGTTACATATCCCATGACTATACATTTGCTGACTCCAATTCCTTATCACTCTTTGATATTTCACTTCCTTAAGAAGTTTTGCTTTTGAGTTTATCAATCCAAAGAAACTCTGTTCTCCAATATTACCAATGATCTCTTAATTTCTAAATCTGATGAACTCTCTCAATACTCCTTCTCAACCTTTTTGCAGCCTTTGATGCCGTCACCCTCTTCTCTTTGATAATCTCTACTCACTTGACTTCCATCACATTATTCTCTGTTTATTCTTCTTTCTACTCCTTACCTAACTCCTTAAACTCCTCAGTCTCCTTTGTTGGATCATTATCCATCTCCTGAGTCATTAATATGGGTGTCTTCTACATTTCTGTCCTATCACCTCTTTTCTTCTTGTTTCTAGGCTCTCCTTTACTGATAAATTCATATGATCCTACAAATGTAACTCTTAACTCTACACAAAAGGCTCCAAAATCTATATATCCCACCATAACCTCTCTCTTTGGATTTAGTACTGTATTGTTGGTCATATCTTAGATGCTCTATAGCAGTGGTTCTCAACCTTCCTAATGCTGGGACCCTTTAATACTTGTATGTAGGCGGACCTGCCTGGAGACGGATAGAGGAGCGGTGTCTCATTTTCTAAGACCACTGGAAATATGTGTTTTCTGATGGTCTTAGGCAAACCTTGTGACTCCTATGAAAGAGTCATTCCATCCCCAAAGGGGTTGTGACCCACAGGTTGAGAACCACTGCTCTATAGGCATTTCAAATGCAACATATCTAAAATTGAACTCATTATCTTCTCCATTAAATCTGCTCCTTCTTCAACCTTCTCTATTTCTGTAGATGCCATTACTGTTTTCTCAAGCCACTCAGATATACTTGAGTCACTTTTGAATCATTCTTCTTTCTTTTCTTCTTTTTTTGGAAAGGGGAAGGCAAGACAATTGGCTTAAGTGACTTGCCCAAAGTCACACAGCTAGTAAGTGTTAAGTGTCTTAGGCTAGATTTGAACTCAGGTCCTCCTGACTCCAGGGCTGGTACTCTATTCACTGTGCCACCTAGTTGCCCCTCCTTCTTCTTTTTTTACTCTCCATATCCAATTGATTGCCAAGTCCTATTGATTCTACTTTCTACACCTCTCACAAATGTCAACTACTCCCCACTCACAGCTTCTTTACTAGTTCAACCTTACCTTAATATTTATGTTATGTTCAAAGAAGTAATAGCCATCATATCCTCCTAATTTATCTACTTGATTCTAGGCTTCTATTTTTTTTCAGTACATAGTTCCCATAATAGCTGAACCAATCTGTCTCAACCACAAATTTGACCATATCACTTGTTGACTCAAAATCTTTCATGGCCTCCTTTTGCCTCTTAAGACAAGGGTTTTAAATTTGGAGTCCAAAGATTCCAAAATGGCTAAATTTGGATCTGAAAAAAATTAATCCTTATTTTCACTAATAATCCAACTGAAATTTAGCATTTCCTTTACTAAGTTAAAAATGTTATTATGAGAAATGGTTCATAGGCTTTACTAGGCTAATATAGGTGATCAAGACAGAAAAAAAGTTAAGAACTCCTGTTCTAAGATAAAAGAAAATGCCTGAATCTGGCATTTAAGGTGTTTCAAAATCTGTTTCCCACTCATCTTTCCAATTTTGTTTGATACTACTTTCTTTTACAAACTTTAATTTCACAAACTGGATTACTATTTGTTCCACTAATTTGACACTGACTTTTCCGCCTTCATATTTCCTACGTAAGCTGTCCCCCTTACTTGGCGTGGATCCTTCCTCATCTTTGTCTCTTAGAATCATTGCTTTCCTTGAATGACCCACTCACGTGCCCTTTTTCCTTTCTGTAAAGCCGTACCCAACCCCTCCTATTTTTTTGTATTTAAGTTCCCTTCAATTTTTCTTGTATTATGTTTATTTGTCTTAATGTTTTATTCACCCAGTTGAATGTAAGCTTCTTGAGAATAAGGGCTGATTTTTCTTGTTTTCTTTTTTATCTTTGTATCCCCTGCCTTATATAAAGTAGGCACTCGATACATGTTTGTTTACTTATTTAATTTAAATCTGACTAGTAATAGTGATCAAGGACATTTAAGTGATGCCTTAAAATTTGCAAAGTGTTTACACAGAGTTATCGTATGTGATCTTCGCCTTGTGAGGGAAGGTACTTTGATGAGGAAACTGAGGTTTGGAAATGCTGTTATTAACCTAGTGCTATGAAGTGATTGCTAAGTGGCAAGCTTGATTTCATGAACTGATTCTGTTATAGAGTCTCCCCAGCTGTTTTTTTAAAATATGGCTAGCATCTTTTACACAGATTTTTGAATAAAACTAAAACTCAGTTTTTGAACATTTTATATTTATATAAAACTTCATGACATTATGCTCGGCACATAGTAGGCACTTAAATTACTGTGGATGTTTGTCTAGGTTGAATCCAACCCCTCTGTCTTGGAAACTTTCTTTATAATTAAAATATGTAGTGCTAGTTGACAAGAGGTGACTTGACCATTCATTTTGGGGTCCCTTTTGTCTAGCTTCTTGAGAACTCTTTATTCTATTTTTTCTAGCTTCTTTCTTCTCTCTTGATCCAACCTTTTATATTCTTCATAGGCTACTTAACAGATCTGATCTCTCCTAGTCCCCAGATCGCATTAGAGAAGTGGTTCTCAACCTGTGGGTCGCGACCCCTTGGGGGTTGAACAACCCTTTTGCAGGGGTCACAGGGGTCGCCTAAGACAACACACATTTCCTGTGGTCTTAGGAACTGAGACACTGCTCCTCTATCCATCTCCAGGTGGGTCCGCCCACATGCAGATACACCCACATATGAATATTAAAGGGTCACAGAACTAGGAAGGTTGAGAACTACTGCATTAGAGCCTTTTTGGGCAGGTAGGTGGTACAACATATAGATTGCTCGGCTGGGGCCAGAGATTCCTTAATTCAAATCCAGCCTCAGATATTTCCTAGCTGTGTTACCTGGGCAAGAAACTTAACTTCTATTGCTTAGTTCATTCATCTGAAAAATGGGAATAACAACAATACCTATGTCACACAGTTTTTGTGATGATGAAGTGAGATAATAATTGTTAAGTGTTTGGCACAATAAATGATACACAGTAATCACTATAGAAATGTTACCTTTTGTTATTAGTCAGTCATTTCTGACTCTTTGTGACCCCGTTTTGGATTTTCTTGGCAAAAATACTGGAGTGGTTTACTATTTCCTTCTCTAGCTGATTTTACAGATGGAGAAAACTGTAAGTGACTTGCCCAGGGTAACACAGCTAGTAAGTGTCTGAGGCTAGATTTGAACTCAGGTTTTCCTGACTCCAGGCTTAGTGCTCTATCCATTGTGCCATCTAGCCACCCAAATATTAGGTATATCTCTCTCTAGTTATGTTCTTTCTTCCTATTTCAACTCCTGAGTTTCTTACTTTTTATTTGTTTTTTTTTTTCCCAAGAGAACCCAGAGAGACAGCCTTCATTTACCAACAAATAATCATTTTGCTATTTGCATAGTGTAATTAGGATCATTATATAAATTGTATAAATCATAGTCTCAGGTATTTTAAAGTATATTTGTACAAGAAAGAATGGAGACAGTGTTGCACAGTGGTAAGAGACCTGGATTTGGAGTCATCAAGCCTGATTCATGGATCTGATGTTAGCTGTGTAAGATTTGTCCAAATCACTTATTTAAAGTGGAGGTGGGATGGAAGGGAGAAGAAATTCATTAAAGCAGAAAAGAAAGAAAAGACAGTATAGAATAGAGCTAAAGACCCAATCCAAAAGAGAAATAGGTTCTATTTTGAGCTTTGGCACTGATTGTTTTGCTGAAAGACCTATAGTGAGATTGTTTGTGCATGAACTTTTGCTCTATGCAGTTGTTTTGGGTTAAGAAGGGCCCATGGTCAATGGTGTAAAAGGATGTGAGGCCAAGATTCTGAATAATTCAAACTGTGGTTATTTGGCAGTCTAGGCTTCTTGCATTTGATTTGCTTTCTGCATTTTTAGTTTCCCAGTGGCATTCCTGCTCCAAATCTCTCCCTGACATTTAGATGTTCTCCCCTTTTTATGACTAGTTTTTTCTAGACCTGATCTTGCCTTCCCTGGGTTTTGACATTTTGATTTTCATTTCCCCAATTTATCCCATCTGGGCATTGTTTCTTAGGCCCTCATATTACTCAATTTATTGTAGACTTTTCATAGGACATGACATGCTTTTTCTCCTTCAGCCTTTCCCACATATAAAATGATGCTCTCTATGATGATAGAAAAAAGAATTCCAACCAGAACTAGGGCTCTAAAACAGAAATATGAAAGTGTTCTGAGTTGCATTTTATAAACAAAACAATTTTATAAATCATAACTTCATCGAACACTAGACTTCTATAGGGTTTCCTCAGTGAGATCCACTGGTGTTTAAGAGACTTTTTCCTAGATATACACACAAGATAATCCAAGTGGATGAAAAATGAAAATAGACTGGATTATGCTAATGTTTTAATATGTGTCTTATAACAATAATGCAGAACAATTTATTTAGTGCATTTTCCTCACTAAAGGTTTTTTTTTTAAATTATTACTTATATGGAAAAAGGGGAGGATCAGACTGTTAATAAGCCAGCAAGTACCATAGACATGTGCTTACATGATGTAGAATATGACTGGCTAATTTATTCCTTTATAGCTAGATGGAAGAGGCAGAGAATAAAACTGCAGGTGGTACAGAATTAGAAAGCCAAATGAGGGTGTTTGTGTGTTGGGATAATGCTAAAAGACAGAAGAACAAAGCTAAAGATTTAGCTATGATCAGGGGAAGTAAGTGACCTGATTGGGACCATCCAAGGAAATATAGTGTAAATTGGCCAGGTACTTTCCACCATTCTGCCTATGGACAACTTATTTTTTATTGGAATGCATCTTCCCATTTTTTCTTTATGTTAGGATTATCTAGTCTACCCACAGGTCTTTACATAGATGTCAATCTCTAGAAGTACAGCCTGTCTACCTGAAGCTTCTTCTACAGAGTACTCCCTCTACAGCTGCAAACTGCAAACTTTTATCAAAGTACTGAATTCAATTCAATGGGCAGTCCATTGAATTAGTGTGCCAGTTCATATATTCGTATCAGTACTGTAGATTGGGAATTATCAGGAATTGGAACTCAATAGGAAGAATTGATCAGACTGGAATGTAGTTGGGAAGCTCTGTAGAAATTTCAATGATCTCTGAAACACATACAAAAATCTTTTCAGCACTTTTGTTTTCTTGATGATTCTGTATATACAGTTCTATCTTCCATATCTCAAGAGTTAAGGATGTGGTCCCCCAGTTATCTGGAAAATTAATGTAAAATTTTTTGGCCTTCCCTTCATCCTGGAGCAGTCTTTTTGCTTCACAGTTTTCCTTCTCTTTTTTCTTGTCATTATATAATACTATACATATATTCTATGCTTTTCTGATTTTCTATACTTTTTTCTGTGTTACCTTCTTGCCTTTGTGTGTTGTCTGCAGCTTCTGCAACACTCCTCCTCCCCCCCCATTCCCGTTTAATTTATTATGCTGATCTGTGACATATCAAATCTGTGATGGGGAAAGTAACAATGTGGAAGGGATAACTATTACAAAAAAGCCTGAAATACCATCATCTTTAAAGAATAAAAACTGCAGGTGACTCAAAGGGCAATGGAGAAATGCATGTGCTTTTAAACAGTATCATTTGACCAAGAATAATTGGCATGCGTGAAAATCTACCATATGGTAATTCATTAATCATTCCATGATTGAAAAGGTAGATAGATGGGCTAATTGTACTATGAGTAAGGGATAATACATGAATAACTCCAGTGTTACCCCAGTGTTCATGAAATATTTAAAGATTTAGTGGAAGGCCTCCAACATGCTATGTAGAACGTCACTGAAGAATTTATTGAATATGAACAAGAACCTCAAAAGAGGAGGAAGAAAGGATGGATTTGGCATTTGTTTTAGTGGAAACAGTGCTTTTGACCATGACACCATCAATGCATTTTATAAATACAGTGTGACCTAAAACTTCATTAACTCAGGTACCATTTATTGGGAATTCAGCCATTCCTGGGGTCTCAATTTGAAGAGCACTGTTGTGACTGTTTAAGAGAGCAAACTCTTAAAGCATTCTCCACCAGTTCAGATCCACCCATTTACATGCAAACGATTGATATGCTAATTACACAGTTTCTTATTTATTCATTAAACAAATCCCCTCAGGATATCTCTTAGATATTACTTTGGCCTATTTCTAAGTTGAAAGTAATGAAAATTTTTCTTCTTATTATGTCTAATAATTCTGACTTTTCGGTGGTTTAGTCTGGCCTCATATTTTCTTTGAATTATTGACATAAATTATAGTATTATAGTGACATAATCAACCCAAATATTATTATCTTCACTATTATGACAATAGGGGGAATGATTGTCTTCTCTATGCTTTGTAACATATCCATTATACTTAATAGTAATATAGTCTAACATGTTGTTCATTCATTTCAGTCATGTCAGACTCTTTGTGACTCCCTTTGGGGTTTTCTTTGCAAAGATAGAGTAGAATGCCATTCCCTTCTCCAGCACATTTTACAGAAAAAGAAACTAAGGCAAACAGGGTTAAGTGACTTGCCCAGGGTCTCACAGCTGGTAAGTATCTGAGACCGGATTTGAACTCAGGTCTTCCTAACTCCAGTTCTGGGGCCATCTTGTTACCTCTAACATTTATATAGCATCTTAAAGATTCCATAGTATTTTACAGATATTATGCCATGGGATCTTCTTAATAATCATGTCAGCTAGGTACTATGATTATTATTGTTTTTACTTAACAGATTAGGAAGCTTGAGAGAGATTAAGTCTATGGTTGTGCAGATAGTGTTAAAGGTGGAATTCAAAAGCAAATCTTGATTTCAAGTCCAGCTTTCCACTCCACCACTTAGCCTTTTCTATTTATTTTAATATCAGCAACTCAATGAGTACAAAATAAATATTTTTTGTTGTTTCTGCTCAATCATCTATACCATTTCATACAGTGGTTATATCATTTGCTCAAATCATGTTGTGCTCAAAATTTGGCTAGCAACACAATCCAAATGCCTCCAAAGTAGGCTACTGCTAAGGGTTAAATAATCAAGAAACCTGAGAGTTAAGATGTCAGGGAACTAAGATCATAGTCTTTTATTTTCAAATTGCTCAACATTATACGAAAATCAGAAGATTTTTGTTGGGGGAGGAGAGAGAGAGAGAGAGAGAGAGAGAGAGAGAGAGAGAGAGAGAGAGAGAAGGAACAGGATGTTCTATCTGTTACATTTCTAACACCAGGTGGCTCAGTTGTCTTGAGAAATCATGGCGTGCTATCCACAAATAGGCTCTGAGGAAATTCTTCTTACTAAATAGCCTTTTCTCCCCTGTACCCCTACCCCAAAATCACTGAGGGAGCTTGTATCCTTATGATAAAAAAAATCACTCATTTCCTACAAGAAAAGAATATTTCTCTTTCTTGCAAGATTCTCATCAGGATAGAAGGAATTGAGTCTTTACCTTTTGTAGAAGGCTAAATTCTCTGGTAACATTGCTGATTTTTTATTGATTGCACACCTGTATATTTATTTCATTACTGGGCAGTTGGTAAGTGATAGCTCTCTGAATATGGTTACGGTTTGGAATTTATATAGCATTTTTATACATTAAAAAATCCCTTCAAAATGATTTTTATTAACTTAATAGAGAAGAGTAGTTGTTAAAGATCTCACCTTATAGTTAGGAGGACCTGGATTCAGGTTCTACCTCTGATCTATGCTGTCTATATACCCCAAGTATGTTATTTAACATCTTAGTGTCCCAGGTAACTCTAAGATAATAAGTTGTAGAACAGCTGCTCATCTGCCTTGGTAGAGAGTTTCTTCACTTCTTCACCATAATTCCTTATGTCCATTATGCCCTGTGTTTGGATATACTGAAAATAGGTATGTAAATTATGTAGTGAACAAAGTAGTATAGCTTGCAATGTTTGTAGGTTCATTATTGGTAATCTTAAAAGAAAGAACAGTGGTAGAAATCAGAAGACAGAATATGACTAGAATTTGAATAATTTCATTTGATCTAGAATGGATTACCTGAAGGAACACTCCCAAAATGTCACATAGAATGGATGAAGATATTAATGACAGTAGCACAAGCACTATAGTTCTTTTCAGACAATCAAACATGAAAGATTACAAGGGCACAGAAAGAGACCAGGAGAAGCTAGTGGGCTAGATTGATTCTAGCTATGATCTTTGGAATGTCGTCCCAGGAAAGGGGCATAGCATATTCTAGAAGGTTTCATAATGGGGACTCTCTCTTTGCAAAATCCCACTTTTATCTTTCTCTGACATTTAACTAGGATGTAGAAAAATGTTTGTCCTGGAATATAGGGATGTTAAAATTCAGTTGCAAATTATTAGTTGTGCTTCTCACTACTAAGTCTCCATTTCTCACAAACAAGAGGTTAAGAGAGTTACTTGGCTGGCAATAAGGCTCAATCTAGATGAGAAAATTTCATCTGAATAAAATGCGTGTTTAAAGCTTAGTTTTTGTCGTAGAAATATAGAAGCCATTCTACAGAAGCATTTTCAGACTCTCTGAGGTTCTACTGCTAGCAAGTGGCATATAATAGGGAATAAATGTTATTTAGTTACAGAAAGAACACTGAAAAATGCCTTGCCCTTTAAGATCAGACCATGGAGAATGGAAACAACACAGGTACAGAAGAAATGGGTTTAGAGTTCGGTACCACGGACAGAGAACCTCACATTCCAGTACAGTCACTTTGGACAAAGCTTTAATTTAGTGAATAGCAAACTGGAGTGAAATATTACAGTTTATTTTAAGCTTTCCATTTATATTTTTTTTGAAATGGTTGCTACCCACCTGTTTGAAAGGAGTCAGAAAAGTTTTTTTTTTTTTTTACCAAAGCATCCAAGAATATTCCATATTTTGTTAATGATAGTATTTTGTATCTTCCATAGAAAGTTCTCTGAGGGCTTTATGAACATGAATTAAATCACATAATTTCCAAAAATATAATATTCTTCTGCCAGCTGGATGGGGAAAGGGAAAGATTAAAGTAGTTGAAAAGGTCAGATGTATGCAGAAAACCTAGTTGTCTGACATCAGGTTCTCTAATTTTCTCTTTCTCTTTCCCTTTCCTTATATGAAGTTTATATTTCACTTTCTCTATTCAATTCCCTTCTCTGTCACTCATTTCAATATCTTCTACTCCTTCTGAGGAAATTCTTTTTGCATTTAGCCAAAGTTGAGCAACTACTTTGGCAAAGAAATTTGGGGCTAGAAGCATCCTAACCTTTGCATGCAATCATTTTGAATGTTTTCCATGTTGGACATGTAGTCAGGAACTATGCAGTCTTCAGTCAAAGAAAATAAACTTTCTCTCCATAGCATCATGGAACAGATTCTTGGCCTTTCTTTTTTCAGTAACTCCCTTTCATCCAATATTATTAGTTAGTGAATATGAATTGCATAAATATGCATGGAAGTACTTTGACTCAAACCATTCTTCCTGCCCCATCTTTCCCAAAGCTGCCTCTTCTTCACTTTTCCTCTGGAAGTAATCTTGGTGATCCTTTATTCCAATTCATTTGTGAAGCAGGAAAAGACATTATGACATGGAGAACCAATTATAATTTTGCCCTATATTGCATCCAGTCCATTTTTTTAAATTAAATTTTCTTTTTCATTCCAAACTTAGTAATAATCAACAAACACAAACATTTCAGTATATTAAAAAAGAAAAGCAAAACTTGTATAATGAAGCTGTGATCTTGTTATATATTGTTTGTTTCTTAAAGGAAGCATACACATATATTTACAATTTAACATGGTGGCAATTAAAACTATTCTATTTGTTTATATTTCCTTCTGTACATGTTTTTTTGCTTCTGTGCATTTTTAAAAGCCTTATTAATACTCTTTAAAATAATTATCATTATTGACTAACCTATCATCACCCCCATTCCACCTCTCCAAAATAGCTACCCTCTCCTGTAAGAAATATGTATAGTTGGCTAGTCTAAGAATGTATATCTCTTTATATATCTTGAGTATATCATGTCTCTGTCAAGAGGTGAGAAGTTTGCTTCCTCATCATATCTTTGAAGTCGCTATCTTCACTGCTTTGATCAATTTTGAGGTCTTATAAAGTTGTTTTTATTTACATTTTGGTTGTTGTCCTTACTCAAATTGTTCTCTTTCTGCTCATTTCACTTTCTTTCATTTCATATATATCCTCCCAAATTTCTCTAAATATATTGATCATAATCATATTACTTTATATTCATGTGCCTTAAGTTGTCCAGGCATTCTCTAATTGATAGGCATTTGTTTTGCTTTCAGTTGTTTGACATCATAAAATTGTTGTAAATATTGTTGTACATTTGGATCATTTTTTAATGTTTTTGAACTCTCTGGGATATAAACCTAATAGCATCATCATTAGGTCAAGGGGTAGTTTCTTGATTTTTGACCATAATCCCAACTTGTTTTCCAGAGCTGTTGAACCAGTTCATAGCTCTACCTGCAGTGCATTAGTGTCTTCTACAATCTATCCAGCAGTTATTTTTTTCCCCTCTTCTTGTTCTTTGCCAATCTAACACATGTGAAGTTGAATTTCAGAGTTGTTTTAATTAGCATTTCCTCTAATTATTTGTGAATTTGAGAATTTTTTTCCATATGATTCTTAATAGTTTACATTTATTTGTTTGAGAATTGCCTATTCATATCCTTTGACTATCTGTTAGGAGGAGATGCTTATCTTTGTGTATTTGTATCCATTCTTTGTATATCTTAGATGTAAGATCTTCATCAGAGAAATTTGCTGGAAAGTTTTTTTTTCCAATTAATTGTTTCCCTTCTAATTTTAAATATATTAATCTTGTTCATGCAAAGCTTTTCAATTTTATGTATAATTGAACTTGTCCATTTTATCTGTTGTGATCACATTTATTCCTTATTTAGGTAAGAATTCTCCCTCTTTCAATAATTGTCAATTTTTTTCTTTTTCGTTGTCTAAGAAAGTTCTAATTTCTGGGAAATATTTCCTTATATTCAACTGAAATCTGCCTCTATACATATCTATAATTTCTACCCATTATTACTAGTTCTGCCATTTGCAGTCAAGCAAATAAAGTCTAATTTCTCTTACAAGTGACAGCCCTTCAAATGCTTTGAGATAACTATCATATCTTCTCATTCCACTGCTCCCCAAATTTCTTCTTTTCTAGATAGATTGATACCTAGGAAGGTAAGTTGGCAGAAAGGATTTATGAAACAATTACAGCACTGGGACCCAGATACAAGCAAGGAAGATTGTTTTTGCATGCAAAGAGCTTATATTCTAGTAGGAGAAAGACAATCCATAAAGGGAAGTTGGAACAGGGAATAGGGTAGCAGTGGAGAGGAATGATTTGAAGATGGATAAGAAATAACATAGAAATCTGGTTCTTGACATTATAAGGAGAAAGCTTATATAGTGAATCTGGAGGACTAGCAGAAACATTTTGAACTCTTTCAATCTATTTTTCCATAGAGTAGTATGGAGTATCTTGCCATTTTGGTCACCCTCACCTCTAGCTTGTCATTGGCCTTCTTGAAAGGTGATGCCTTGATTTAAACATGATTCTCTGATTAAATTGTGACCTGAGTAGTGTCCAGTAGTATGATTGGTCACCTTCTTGATTTCAGTCATTCTGCTTTTAAGTCCATAGACCAAGTCTTTCTGCTTTTATGAAATCCTTCTAGACTACTTCAACCTAGACACATCTCTTTTTCCTATTAATTTAGTGTCATCTATACTTCCCATTTGGTAAATAATCATGTATCATTGACTGATGTAATTACTTAACTCATACCGCTATTTAACTTTTCTTGTGTATGTCTCATTTCTTCAATTAGTTTGTAAGATCTTTGAGGGCTGGGGCCTTGAATTACACTTCTCTCTGCCTTTGACTTGGCAGCGGATGGTATTTTATGTATTGTATATGTTTAATAACTTCATTGATTGGTTGAAGACAACACTTGAAGTACGTAATCACCCTATTGCAAGATATGTCCCACAATGCTTTGCTGTTCCTTGAACAGATAGAGAGACCAGTGAAGTGTGGATAAAGCCTGTCTGAAAGGTTGGGTGTTGATTGACTGATTAGCTCCTTAGCATAGAAAATGTTCCTTCCTTAAATCATTACAGATGCTCAGTTTGCCTTTTCAGAGCCTATTTTTGAGAGAAGCAGAGATTTTTTTTTAGTCTTTCACAGTGGGAAGACCTTTATTAATACAAAAGGTATTTTAGACAAGAAACATCCCATCACCTCATTCTGATATGTGACAGGCAACATGGCATAGTGTTTGGCTCCCTGGACTTAGAATCGGGAAGACTCATCTTCACATCCTACCTCATATATGTTTTTGATATGTGACCCATGGCAAGTCACTTACTCTTTTTGGGCTTTACTTTCCTCATCTATAAAATGAAGAGTTTGGATTCACCAGCACAAAGAGAGCTGGTATTAATATTATAGAACATATAAGTTCTTTAACTTTTTCCTTAATCATCTTTGAAAATAGGCCTAGTAATGGTATCACTAGGTCAAAGGATATAGGCAGTTTAGGTCTGATGGATTCTAAGTTCTTTTCTAGCTCTGAATCTATGATTCTGTGACCTGAGCTTCTTACAGCCCTAAAGCATAACACAGTTGTAAGAGCATTTGCTTAGAATCAGAAGACTTAAGTCAGAGTCTTGAATATAATATTTACTATATGTGTGACCATAGGTACATCAAAGCTCTTCTGAGCTTCAGACTCCTCATTTATCAAATGACGATGAGAGTACTTCAGTTACCTCCCTCACAGGGTTGTGGTAACTCTTGGTACACTCTTAAAGTACCTCATAAATCTGTGTGATTATTATCACTAAAGGTAGGATTATGATCTCTAGAGAACCCTGAAAAAACCAGGGTAGATTATGGCTCTGATTCATCCTTTTAAATATGAATTGCCAGATGTAGAGGAAGAGTTAGTCATTCAAGAAGCCTTTATTACATGATTGCCCTCATAAGTACTACAGATACAAAGAAAGGCAAAAGTAGCCCCTGCCTTTAAGGAGCTCAATCACTCAGTGATTTTATTAACTATCTATTATGTACCAGGCACTTTGCTAAATACTGGGGATACAAACAGGACAAAAGATAGTACCTGCTCTTGAAGAGCTCATAGACTAATGTAAATAACTAGGTAAGTACAAAGCACATAAAGAACTTATGGAAGACAATATTGGAGGGAAGGGAATAAACATCAATTAAGTGCCAGCTTGGTATCACAGTTGGTAGAAGCATTGAGCCTGAGTTAGGAAGACTCATCTCCCTGAGTTCAAATTTGGCCTCAGAAACCTAGAAGTTGTTTGGCTCTGGGCAAGTCATTCAACCCCATTTGCTTCAGTTTCCTCATCTATTAAATGAGCTTGAGAAGGAAATGGCAAACCATTCCAATATGTTTTCCAAGAAAACCCCAAATAGGGTTGTGAAGAGTCAGACATGACTGAAAAATGACTGAACAACAAAAGTATTTACTATGTACTAGGTCCATAGTAAGTGCTAAGTGCTTCACAACTATTCTTTTATTTGATCCTCACAACCCTGGGATCGAGATGCTATTATTATTCCTATTTTATAGATTGGGAAACTGAGGCAGTTAATGGACTTGCTCGGTATCACACAACCTGTATCTGAGGTCAGATTTGAACTCAGATCTTCCTGACTTCATGTCCAGCACTATCCACAGCATAATCTGGCTACCTAGTAGCTGGGAAGACTGAGAAGAGCCTCCTGCAGAAGGTGGGAGCTGAGCTCATGTATTCTAGGTGAGTTTGGAGCATCATTTTCTTGATCTGCTAGCATCCCATCATTTCCCCCTGAATGCGCAGTCTTTGAAATGTGCATTTGTATAGTTCTCTCTGATCACTAAAAGCACTTGCCAGTGTGTTTCAATTCCCACCCTGGGAATGCCACAATTCTCATCATATAAAGATGGGGAAATGTGAGGGAAGTAGGTCTTTCATGTGCTCCAAACTTAGGGTTTCTGGGCCACTCCCACTTTGTGCAGATAATTTCTTTTCATACTTTACTCTGGAGACAAAATTCACATGTTTATAGCACTTTAAAATTTGGAAAGCATTTAACATGTATCAATTCATGTGAACCAGAGGCCTCCAGAGCACCCAGGACAAGGAGGTGAGTGTACTGTAGTAATCTGGCCCGCAGATGGCCTGTTGATATTCCTGGAGCATCAGGCTGAATTCTGCTTACTACATTTTGGGGACCAAATACTAATAGCTAGCTTAGTAATAGCTAGTATTTATATCATACTTTACGGTTTGCAAAGCATTTTGCAAATCTTATCCGATTTTACTCTCACAATGACCCTGGGAGGTAAATACCATTGTTATAGAATTAGCCGTATTTTACAGATGAAGAAACTGAGGCAGGAAGTGGTTATTTGACTTGCCAAAAGGCAGATTAGAAGTCAGCTCTTCCAGATTCCAGGTCTAGTACTCTATTCATTATGTTTGTCGTTCAGTTACTTTTTAGCCTTGTCTTCGTGACCCCATTTGTGGTTTTCTTGGCAAAGATATTGGAGTGGTTTGCCATTTCCTTCTCCAGTTCATTTTACAGATGAAACATTGATGCAAACAGGGTTAAGTGACTTGACCAGGGGCACACAGCTAGTAAGAGTTGGAAGCCATATTTGAACTCACAAAAATGAGTGAGTCTTCCTACTTCTTGGCCTCGTGCTCTGTCCACTGTGCCCCCTAGCTGCCCTTCTGTCCATTGAACCACCTAATTTTGCTAGACTTAAATAGATTGACTTTAAAGAGAAATAACCAGAATAGTAAACAAAAAGAGTGTAGACTAGATGATCAGTTGAACCAATTGAGTGTGTTTAACCCAAAGACAAAAAGCTTTAGGCACAGACAGGAATATTGTCTTTAAGTATTTGACTGGCTGTCATGTGAAGAAGGATTAGGCTTGGCCCCAGAGGGTAGAACTAAAAGCAATAGATGGAAGTCTAGAGAGGCAGATTTAAGCTTGATATAAAGATAAATTTCCTCACGATTAGACCTGTCCAGAAATGGAATGAGCTTTCTCAAGAGGTGCCCCTCACTGGGCATCTTCAACGAAAAGCTGAATGACTACTTGTCAGGATATTGGAGTGGTGATTCAGTTAAATTCAAGTAGCATTCGGAGTTACTTAGCACAAGACACTGTGTCAGCCTTGGCAGATTACAAAGACAACCCAAAAGAAAATGCCTTCGAGGTATCATATTTTCATGGGGGAAGAGAACATGTACGCACAAGTAGTAATTTGAGAAGGGAGAGATCACTAACAAATGGGTGTGGTAGTGGTGGTGGTCCCAGATGGCTTCATGGAGGAAGGGATACTTAAGCTGAGCCTTGATGAAAAATAATTATTTGGACCACAGCTGAAGGGAGATGGTGGGCTAGGTTGGCTTGAATAAATACATAGGTGCAAGAGATGGAATGCCAAATTGGAAGAATAGTGCCAGATTGATCAGAACCTAGATTGTTCAGAGGAATTGGATTTGTGATTTTATTGTGATAGGGAACTCCTGGTTGAGGATACTCTCCATGCCAATAGAAGCTGGTGCCTTTTCTCCAACTTACAACCTTAGATAATAGAGCCCCTAGATGTTCATTAACTTTGCCATGGTGATTACAGGCAGTTTGCATCAAAAACATATAGAAGACATTTAAATAAGGTCAGAGCAGGAAGACCTGGAAGAAAAGAGGAAAAGAAGGGTTAGTAGTCATGGTAAGTTTTCAGATGGTGATAGATTCAGGAAGAGTAAAGCAGAATGTAAGAACGAAGGATAAGAGATTATCAGAAAATTTAGAACTCAAGATCATGGAGTGTTGGGTGAAGATGACACCTAAGGCGTGACCATCCCTCTGGGTGGATAATTTAGAGTGGATATTATTGGAAGACAAGGCTATTCAAGGGACTTTAACAATAACAGCATGGTGCCCATACAGTTATCCCTTCCACATAGGGGCCTGGTATACTTGTTATACCAGAGAAGAAGTCTGAAATGTTAAGCCATTAAAAGATAAAACATATTGATATTATACAATACTATACATGTATTTTATGCATTTCTGAATTTTTGTACTTTTTTGTATCATCTACAGGCCTTTACATTTCATCTGTGGCTTCTATAAAACTTCCCCTCCCCATTCCCATTTAATTTCCTATGCCAACTCATGATATATCAAAATCTTTTTTTTTTTTTTTGCTTTTTGGAGGGAGAAGGTAGGGCAATTGGGGTTAAGTGACTTGCCCAAGTTCACATAGCTACTTTTGTGTTAAGTGTCTGAGGTCGGATTTTAACTCAGGTCCTCCTTAATCTGGGGCTGGTGCTCTATTCACTGAGCCACCTAGCCATCCTGATATATCAAAATCTTGATGGAGAGAGCTGTGATATGGAAGGGATAACTGTACAAAGAGCAAGAATTTTGAGTTCACATAACCTGGTTCAAATCCCTGCTTTCTTTAACTGCCTGTGTCACCAAGGACAAATCACCTAATCTCTCTGGATCTCTTTTGCAAAATTTAGGAAATTGGATGAGATGATGTCTGAAGTCCCTTCTACTTCTGTCTATGATCTTTTGAACATTAATATTGAACTCTAGGGCAGGGGCTGCAGTGGAGAGATCATCTACACCAAGCACTAAACTCCTTGAGGCAGGAGGGAGAGTGAATTGGGGGTTGATAGATGTCAGCACCTTCTGATCTGGGCAGGGTGATGGAGGTATTTGGAGTGAACCTGAACAGAGAGGTTGTTGATTGAGGGTAGAAAAGGGAGCAAGTGACAGTAGTGACAGAAAGATCTCTAGGAACTCCAAGCAGAATTAGAATTAGAATTAGAGTCAGAGGTAAAAGGAATGCAAAAGTATTAAGACAATCATGGCATTGATCCTCATCTTTGCTCTTCTTCATCCTGTTTCATTTGAGAATTTGTTAAATCTTGATAATCCTCCCTAGAGGATATTGAACACAATAATTTTATGAAATTGAGAAGAAGCAAGATACAAAGAAAGGGAAAAACTGGACTTTGGGAATGAATGTTTCTTAAGATTATAAGAAAACAACTGGACAATCCAATCATGAGCTGCTTCTACAGATTCTTGCCAATGTTATTCTGAGGAGTCAAATTGGTGGCACAGTATATAGAGCCCTACGCCTGAGAGAGAAAGTCCTCAGTTCTAATCCATCCTCAGACACGGGCTCTGTCTTGGGAATATCACTTAATGGCTTTGTACTTCAGTTTTCTCATCTTTTGCTCATCCTTCAATTTTGAAGAGGACCAATGACATTATGGTTGCTGTCTTGACTTGCCTGGGTATTTGATTTAAATGAGGCAGAATTGTGCAAAATCATCAATCTCACTCTCTCTTTAAGAGTCATCAAAGTTCAGTGGCAAGACAAAAGTCAAGAGGACTGGTAATGGCCAAGGATGCAGTTGATGACCTTGGATTCTTTGATGTCTGACCAAGCTCTAATTTCCCCACAACCCCCATTGTAGCCACCTTTGTGGTCATTGGAACAAATTGTTATCATCCACTCATTCTGCTGGGTGAAGGCTTTCCATGCTTGGTATAGACATCTCTCTAACTCACTGATGGGCTTGAAGAAGGTTTGCTTTGAGCTTCCTGCCGAGATGGTTTTACTGGAGTATTCCTTCTGGGCATGTGACAGCTTTTTGTATAAAATGGGGATCATAATAGAATCCCTCTTGCTGGGTTGTTGTTAGGATTAAATGAAATAATAGTTGCAAAGTGCTTAGCACAGTGCCTGGCACATGGCAGGAGCTCAATAAAGGTTTGTTCTTCTCACTGACGTGCTCTGTCCAAAGATAAGACTTCAATTTCAGGTAGTTTTCATTCAATTGGTATTTTCAGTTCTTCTTAGGTATTCATATGTGACATTATTAAGTGCTTTGGAATGGAGGCAATGGCTTGTTAAGAAAGAGGCAAAAGTCTTTATTTGTTTAGAACACTTGGAACATCTGGGAATTCTTTGATATGGCAGTCATCGTTATTGGTATTGGCGCCACTCACCCAAATCCTTGGATATTTGGTAACTGAGAATTTGAGAAATTACACTCAGCCTGGGGTCATGTCCTTTATTCTTTTCTCTTAGAATGGTTTTCCATGTGATGGTGGTGATTTCAAAGGAACAAACTGGGGCCTTGCTACATGACATGACCTTTCATAAACTGGAACTTGGTATAATATTATTCCATCTTGAACTCTGTCCAAAGGGGATTGGTTACTGGGTAAGATTGTTATAATGTATTCCTTTCCTTAGCCTGAATCTAGAGGGAGCCATTATGAAGTTTGGAAATAAAGTAATGAAAATGATTCTTGAATAAACCTATCAGAAGGTTCATGTTCAATGGAATATTTTCTCTTCTAAAAGTAGTCACCCTGGCAGACTCTACACTTATTCCAGTGATATGGTCAGTGCACAAAACATTTTCAGGAGTTTCACTGTCCCCAAGAGTTGGGAATTTCCTTACCGATGTTCCATGTCTAATGCCAGGTGGACTCTGCTGTTGCCATGGAGAACAATGAGGGTGAGGGTGATAGTTATCAGGCACTCTCTCTTTCCAGCTAAAGGGACTTCAGAAGAAACTAGAGGGTGGAAGCTGGCTAAAAATGTCTGGGAGTATCCAGGCAAAGGCACCCACAGACCAAATGGCTGCTGCAAAATTGAGTTAACTCTTTGTGTAGTTTGGATGTTCTGTTCCTTCCCTACTAGCAGGCTGTTATACTCTGTTTTCTGGTCTTCACCTCTCCACAATCCCTTCTGAGACCTTGTTCTTATTCCTGGCTTTGAACCTGCTTCTGTTTTAGCCACTGTTCATGGCCTCTGACCTTTTGAGTTTACTCAGTTCAGACAGTTCTTGATTCTCGGTTATTCACACACAGAGATGTTGATCCTGACCCGGCAATCTGTCTCTTTTTTTATGTTTTTAAAAAAATTACTAAGCATTTATTCTTTCTTCCTTCCCGCCTCTCCCTTCTATTGATAAAATAAAAGGGAAAGAAAAATCCCTAACAAATATGCCCAGAAAAAGAAGTTCCCACATCATCTATATTAAAAAAATGTACATCTTGTTCTTCATTTGGTTACCTCAGCTCTGCACCTTGAAGGAGGTAGGTGACATGCTTCAGCCTCTGACCTGTGCTTTCAAAGAGGAGTCTTCGGTGGAATTGTTGTCCCTCTGCTCTTCATTCTGTGGCTGGTTGGCTCAGTATCTAGGATAATTCTCCACCTTCAGTTAAAGTTCTTGAGAATGGAACTATGCCCCTGCCCAGTGGGTAGGAGGCAAAGAATACACAGTGCATAATGTTTTGAGTATCTTTAATAGTGGCAAGTGTTTTTCCTATGACAGTGGATTTACAAAATGAGGAGGTAGGATCCCTTTTTACACTAAATTTATGATCCTATAATCCCTGATGACACTTTTTCCTAGGGAGTTTTTTAAAATGTATTTTAATGTATTTTTTTTTTGGAGGGGGAAGGCAAAGCAATGGGGTTAAGTGACTTGCCCAAGGTCACACAGCTAGTAAGTGTGTCAAGTTTCTGAGGCCAGATTTGAGCTCAGGTCCTCCTGACTCCAGGGCTGGTGCTGTATTCCATGTGCCACCTAGCTGCCCCTTGCCTAGGAATATTTTTTGTTAAATGGGTCATACTTGGCCAGACAACTAGCAAATGTCAGTTGATTCTTTCTCCATGGAGATTCTGTAGTACTAGATTGTGCGTTTGCTGCTTTTATTGCTTTGTAGTCATTTGTTCATTTCAACATTAATTTGTTTAGGCATTTTCAGTCATTTCAGACTCTTTGTGACCCCATTTGGGGTTTTCTTGGCAATGATACTGGAGTATTTTGCCATTTCCTTCTCCAGTTTATTTTACAGATGAGAAAACTGAGGCAAACTGTGTTAAGTTACTATTCCAGGATCATATAGCTAGTAAATGTATGAAGCCAGATATGAACTCAGCAAGAGGAGTCTTCCTGACTCCAGGCCCAGCACACCATCCCCGTAATCACCCAGCTGTCCACATTTTAAAAAGAATCTCTGCCCACCTCCACTACTTCCTCGATGTGTTATGTTGACGAAGTCATTTTACCCTTCTGAGTCTCAGTTTGTTCATCTGTAAAATGAGGTTGAATGAGATGATCCATGAAATCCCATCCAGTTTTAAATCTACTGTTTGATTTTTGGAAACAGCTGAAAGTCATTTGGAACTGAGGCTGCTTAGTAATTTGGTGGACTGAGTAGGGGAGCCATTGCTTTTGTTAAAACAAAGAAGTATCATAATGAAGTAACCATACTGGCTATACCCATTGGAGGAGGGAAGGCTACTTTATGTGAATGATTCCCCTAACTCAACAGTTTGGAGCCTTCTGAACTATTCTATGACTCACTCCTCTATAGTATCCCCTGGTTGGCTCATTCAATGGAGAAATAATTGACTTATTCAAATTATGATTCTTGCTTTTTATTGGTCCATTCCTACAGCACTGTGTTGGATCAGGTTGCCGTGGTGCATTAAATCCTCACACTCTTATTTAATCTCATGTTGTCTGCTTTGTGCAGTGTTTATCTGTTTCCTATTTGGCGAACCTACTAGTCACCGTGTAATTTCACCGTATAGTTCAGTGGTCCAGGTTTGGAGACGTTGCTACAACTTTGAGGTAGAAATGGCCTGTTTTTCTTCATGTATCCTAATCAACAGTCAGTACGTACTATTTGTGGATATGTAATATTCCTAAATTCAGCTATGGTATCTAGTGACTTGACTGATATAGTTGAACTGCTCGACTCCTCTGGTTTTGCTGGTTCATTTATAAGCTGGTTCTGAGGGCAATTCCCAAAGAGGAAGTTCTATAATGCTTTGGGTAAAGGCAGCGTATTTGGAATAAATACATAGCCACTTTCGGTGATGATTTCAAAGGGGCAATATTCATTTGCATGTGCAACTTAGGATGTGTTTTTTAAATAGTTGCCAAATTTTAGACTCCATGCCAGGTTGTTTAAATATGGGCTTTACTTACTTTAGAAATCCTGTTTATAATACTGACATTGGTGTGTAGGTAGGATCATCTGGACTTGAGTGTTCAGGCCAATTGATTTCATTTGTAAAAATGATTTCTTGGGGCAGTTAGGTGGTGCAGTGAATAGAGCACTGACCCTGGGGTCAGGAGGACCTGAGGATCTGATTTCAAATGTGGCCTCAGATACTTGACACTTTCTAGCTGTGTGACCTTGGGCAAGTCACTTAACCCTAATTGCCTTGCCTCTCCCCTTCTCCACCAAAATTATTTCTTTATAAAATTTTTAGTTATAATTCTTATCAATATCATCATCTTCATTTCTGAAAATATTTCTCCCCCCATTCCTATTCAGCAAGCTATCCCCAGTAGCAGAATAAAACACAAAAGGGAGAAAAGCCAGTTTAGCAAAACTAAGCAACACATCAATTGAGTCTGACAGTATATGGAATGTTGCAAGACAAGCAGCCTCCACCTCTGTAAAAAAGGAGTTAAGTACATTTTATTTTATTTTTTTATTTTTAAAATTTATTTATGTTTAGTTTTCAACATTCATTTCCACAAGCTTTTGAGTTACAATTTTTTCTCTCCTCATCTTTCCCCTATCCTCCAACCCAAAACAGCAAGCCTACTGACCCCTTCCCCCAATCTGTTCTCTCTTATATCCTCCCCATTCACCTTTTTTTTTTTTTTGCTTTTTGGAGGGGTGAGAGCAGGGCAATTGGGGTTAAGTGACTTGCCCAAGGTCACAGGACTAGTAAGTGTTAAGTGTCTGAGACCGTATTTGAACTCAGGTCCTCCTGACTCCGGAGCCGGTGCTCTTTTTTCACTGTGTCACCTAGCTGCCCCATGAAGTACATTAAAAAAAAAATCTTTTCTTGAGGTCCAAGGTTTGTTTGGTCATTTTCCCCAGTTACATTGTAGACAGAATTTTTATATTTTTTGTAGTTCTATTTGTTTTACTTCTGTATCAGTTTGCATAAACATTACCATGCTTCTCAGAAGTCCAAATAATTTTTATCTTACGCCACTTTAATATTCTTTTGTTTTTGTTTTACTTTTTTAATAATTTATTTCCATAAGATTTTGAGTTTTAAATTTTCTCCTTCTTCTCCCCTCTCCCCAAGACAGTGTGCAATCTGATATAGGCTCTACTTATACATTCATATTAAACATCTTTTCACAATTGTCATGATGTAAAGAAGAATTAGAACTAATGGGAGAAACCATGAGAAACAAGAAACAAAAGGGAACAACAGAACACAGTAATATTCTAGTACATTCTTATACCACAGTTTGTTTTGACATTTCCTGATGGCTAGTTTCCAGTTCTTTACTACCACCAAAATGACTTCTATGAATATTTCGTGTAACTCTGAAGTTAGTTTCATTCTGCCGATGTTTTCTTCAAAATGAGGATTTCATTCTGAGGGCCAAGAAAGGAATGAGAATTACATTCTTTCCTTGGTGTGGAAGAGCTCGGGCATACTACAAAGAGTTGCATGTAGGACAGGCCATCATTTCTTAGGAATCATTTTGGCTGCTATTGGATGGGGCTGGCACTCTTGTTGTCAGTGTGTGTACTTTGGGGGTGTTAACTGGATGTCTAGAGTCTCTTGATGTTCCTGTATCCTGGGGTATTCAAAGGAACAGGGCAAAGGGGGTGAGGTTTTAGAAATAGTACCAATTAAGCACATTAGCATTTATCCATTTGAAAATGACCAATTACCACACATTAATTAATATGCATTAATAATTAGATGCAATTAGAATGACTTTTTTTTTTTTAAAGAATTCAGAGTCTATCAATTAGGGACCCCATAGTTCAGCTTGGCTGTCCCTTCCTGCCATGTAGGTCTACTTCACTGCTGATTGCTCTTTTAGTGACTTCCTAGGGGCATTTATTGAGACCCTGACAAGTCAGACAGGGACTTATTAATTAAAGAAGCATTGGCAGTCCTCTCCTTAGCCCCACATGATGATTTAACTCTGGGAAATAATAACCCTGTCTCTGCTCTTTACTACACACACTCCTTTTATTTCTAGTTAATGCACATGATGATTTGAGGAGACTAGAAATGGAAGCCAAGACAACTGAACATTCTGCGGCTTTTGGGCTTTAGAAAATGGATTGCTCAGTATTGCTTTGGCCTCTAGAGTCAGAAAGGCTCGGAACTTCTTGAGATAAGGACCCTGAATTGTCCTACTAAGGGCAGGCATCTAGTATTTCCTGTTTCATTTTTTTCTGTTGGAAGGGAAAGAGAAGTGGGAAGTAGAGAGTGTGATAATCACTGATGTCTACCAGGATTTCCCACGCTTTCTCCCTATCTCTTACAACATGGGCTAGGCCCACATTTTCCTCTATCTTCCACCCTTGTTAGTTAGGACCATGCCTTCCCCCACAACATGGATTAGTTTTCCCTATTAGGCAATAAAGCTCTTCATGGGAACTGGGTGCCCTTTGCCTCCCTTTAGGGAGCTTCCTTGTAGCCTCTAGCTATACTGGTATGCTTCCTGGTCACCAATGGGTATAAAATATCCCACTCACATAGATTCCAAGTCCCTCAGACTCATTGGATGTCTGAAGACCACTTGGGTCTTCCCACCTTGCCCTCTTGGCCAAATAAATTTCCTTGTAGAAATGAGTGGAGCAGTCATGCCACTTTATCTGGATTGCATATCCTTGCTGTGGATAGATATGGCTAAGTAAACCTCTTTTTAAAAACTGGTAAGTGATTTTCAAGTGTGGTACTAATAGAATGCTGGGATCATTCCTACCCTACTCCCTCAAAGAGGGAGCCATACTGTATCGGATGAGGAAGGAGCCCAACAACAACTCTCTACTTCCTGAGCTATTGCACCCAGGGAACATGTTTTTTGGCTTGACAGATGCTATGTGGGATTATACCTCCTTTATCTCTAATAGATATGAAGGAGATTGCTATGGAACCGTCCAGGTAGCTATAATCAGGAGGCAAAGACACAGACACTGGATCTCTCTGTTACTTTGCCTTGGGTGATACTAATGCTTTCAATCTGTATCATGTTTATAACCTCCAGAGCGCATTCATAGTCCTCAGAATTGTTCTGACGTAGCATGTAAAGTAAGGGATATAGTGAAATATTCATTGTCTTTTCTAGAATAATGATAGTTACAATAACCCCTTTAAGGTCCAAACCATCATCTAGGAGAAGAAGAGGGCAGTAGAGTAGTAAGGGAATGTTAGCCAGCTTGATGTACAGGAGGGACTCTGTCTATACCCGGAGATTCCGTGATAGTCGTGAAGGCCTATGTAAAATCAACTATTTGACCTCTTGCATCAGCACTGATTAAGTTAACATCTTGGCCAATGTAATGTGATTGCTCCTCTGAATCTAAGATATAAATGGGGTGACATAGGGTTGCATGTGGTCTTCTGATAATAAGATTTATATGAAGGACAATGGAACTAATGGTGATCTTTCCTGTTCTTGTACAATAGCAAGATATGTTAGAACAAATCAGAAATACTAATACTATGTTTGTTGGATTAAATACTTTGATGCACATGGCACTGACCACCAATGAGGGCTTATCATGCGTATACATGACATAGATTGAGGAGAAGAAAATATTTTAATGTCCCAATGTCACACCATAGCAAAATTGAAAACAGATCATACCAAGGGCACAAGATTCAGGCAAGATGTTCATACTGCTTCTTTTCGAACATATGCTCAGCTCCAAGTTCAGCAATAATGAATTACATATAACTACAGGGCAATTAATAAGAAAAAGCACCTTGAATGTACATTGAATAAAATAGTAAAGGAAATGAAATGAAGTGCTTACTTCAACATGGAGGGGGAGAACTGAAGAACTTTTGAAGGCCCTTCAAATCTGTACTTAACATAAACTCAAGAAATACTACCTGGCAATGAAATGCATGGCAACAATAATGGATCGACAATAATGTATTGAAAATCAATGCGCAGGGGCAGTTAGGTGGCTCAGTGAGTAGAACACTGGCCCTGGAGTCAGGAGGACCTGAGTTCAAATTCGGCCTCCAACACTTAACACTTATTAGCTGTGTGACCTTGGGCAAATCACTTAACCCCAACTGCCCTGCCCTCTCCCTCCAAAAAGCAAAACAACAAAAACAAAAATCAATGTGCAGCCATGATAAGAAGTGTCATCACTTCTAAATCCACATTGGATTATATGAGTAATATGAAGAATTACTTAAATTGAAGAATCTGAAAATTTATACTTAACAGAAACTTCAGAAATTCTACCTGGTTGTCATAGTCTTACAGAGAAAAAAGCACTTGTTAAAAGAAAGGGATGGTAAAAGCAATGCTGATATTTCACATAATTTAAAAAAGGAGACGGATATACATAGAATAGAAATCTGAAAAGCAATTTTTGAGCTCATTAGCACAAATACAGTTGACCAACTATAATAAAACAACAAATAATAAAAAATTCACCAGTGCTGGAATCTTCTCTAATCATTGTTATCAAATGACTTCTCTCACATATTTGTTAGACAGGGTGAAGCTATTTGAGGACCATCACCCCATAGTACATGTTGTGGTCATTGCCAAAGTAAGGCATATAAGAAGGAAAGGTAGGGCTATTTAAGGACATATGTCAAATACTGCTATGGCAAAAGCAGCTTTAAAAAAAACACTTTTGTACATAAATATCTAGCTGGTATATTCATAGAAAACTTGAATAAGCATCAAAGGTTTCACAAAATGTCTTCGAGATGTGAAGAATAACATTATCAATTGGCGATTATTGAACAAGCCCCTCAATAGCACTACAACCCTGAAACAACTTTAATTGATTTTTGCAAAACCCCTGACTCAGTTCTACACTCATGGCTTGGACACACATTCTGAAAATGTGTAAAATGAACCAAAACACAGTAGGAATAATAGCATGTTTGATGTGAATATGCAGTACTGTTCTTTGTCTAAAATGTGCTGTTTACAAAATTGGCATAAAGCTTAGCAAGTTCTTGGAAGTCAAAATAACCCTGTTCTGATTCTGCATAGTTTTCAGTCCATTTTCTTCCTTCCTGAATAAAACTGTCTGTGACCATCAAGTTAAGAAGGTCGTTGTCACAAAGCATCATATTAATCATTTGATTTACATGGATTACACCAAGATTTATGGCTCCATTTAAGAATACATTAAGCAGTTACTTTATATCCTCAAAACTTTCCCCAACAATATGAAAGTGTTATTTGGATTTGATAGGTATACATTTCTCAATGTGTAAAAAAGAATAAGAATGTGTGAGTTAGAATTTTGACTGAATTGAATTTGAATTCAGAGGCCAAACTGAACCTATGTTTAATAGCAGTACTTAAAAATACTTTGTTTTCTCCAGGTAAACTACAACTAAATCTAGCTATCAAACGGAAAACCAAAGTAGTACATGTTAAGAGATCAAATGGCATCCTGAAATCAAAGCTTTAGAGTAAGAACCCATGTCAGTTAACCCCACCATGAAGCCATTCTTTTTTTCATTTTTTGTTTTTTTGGAGGGGGAAAGATAGGGCAATTGTGGTTAAGTGACTTGCCCAAGGTCACATAGTTAATAAATGTTAAAGCATCTGAGGCTGGATTTGAACTCAAGTCCTCCTGCCTCCAGGGCCGGTGCTCTATTCACTGTACTACCTGACCACTTCTGAAGCCATTCTTAATGTATACTTTTGCTATAGTAAAATGCAGTACAGGGGATCTAGAAAGTGTCAAAAATCTATACAATGATAAAAAAATAGGATTCATTATTCTGAGGTGGTTATGGAAAGATGAATACTTCCTCATCAAAAAGAAGGAAGAAGATTAATAGAGGTGCTCAGAGTGTATGATACAGGTTAAAAATTTACAGGAATACTTAAGGATCAAACATAGCTCACTTTATGAAGCAATAGGGCAACCTGACAACAAGCATATACCATTGGATTTTTTGACTTTTAACTGAAAATGGTTTATTTCCAGGCAGAACTTATGAAATGACTAAGATCCAAGAATGAAATCAAACAGAACTCCTTGTGTGACATTCACATCAACTTAATCCCAACATTATATACAGAAAGAAGCACTGAATGAGTGACTGAGTCATGTAGATCTGGGTATAAACTGATGGATTTATGGTAGCAATTCACGATCAGGTCATTGCCACCAGAAATTACAGAAAGGCTGTTCTTAAGAAGCTCCAAATAATTGATTCATGCAGATTATGTAGAGAAATGGTGGAAAGCTTGCACCATATCATCACAGTTTGCAGAAATTTAGCATCTATGAATATCTAAAAAGACATGATCAAATGACTGGAAGTATATACCAGACACTCAATATCTTTTGTAAATACTAACAGTTTATAAATCCCTATTACACAAAGAAAACTCACCAAATGTTTGAGAAAACAATTAATAAACTGTGCAGTATTGGACTATGATCACCAACAGGCCTCTTACTCACAGAATCCCAGGCATTAAAATTGATCCATAAGAATTTAAGATCATTTCAAATAAATGTCACCATAACAAATGCTCACAATCTTAACTTTTGAACCAAAAGTTTTCAAAATCTTTAAATTTAGCAGAGGAAACCAAAATCATGTGGGAATAATATGAGGTACTTATTCTCATTATCTTGTCCACTACTGGGATCTCCCTAAAGATGCTTCCAATGTCCCTTAATAAGATGAACTTACATTCCCACGCTTTTTTTTTTTAATTTTAAAATTTTTTTTGATTTTTTGCTTTTTGGAGGGCAGTTGGGGTTAAGTGATTTGCCCAAGGTCACATGGCTAGTTTTGTATGTGTGTGTGTGTGTGTGTGTGTGTGTGTGTGTGTGTGTGTGTTTTAAGTGTTTGAGTGCAGATTTGAACTCAGGTCCTCCTGACTCCAGGGCTCTACTCACTGCTCTACCTAGCCGCCCCAACATTCCCATACTTTTTAGTCAGTTACAAAATCATATGCTTTATCTATCTGTCTTAGTCTGAAGAATATGAATTGTAAGTTAACAACAGCATGATAGCAACTTATTCCAAGACTGTTTTCTATCTGAACTTTATCACAAAAGATAAAAGGATGAGATGAACAGCAACAACAATAATGTTATTATATCCCCAAAGTTTAAATTAAACTTAAAAAGGAGTTATTTTAGCCAGCTGTACACCAGTTTGGGGGGCAGGTAGGTGGCACAGTGGATGGAACACTGGACCTAGTATCCAGAAGGACCTGAGCTTAAATCTGGCCTCAGATATTTATTGGCTGTGCGACCCTGTACAAGTCACTTAACCCTGCTTGCCTCAGTTTCCTCATCTGTAAAATGAGCTGGAAAAGGAAATGACAAATCACTCCAGTATCTTTGCCAACAAAACCCTAAATGGGTCATGAAGAATCAGACACGACTGAAAAAGCTGAAGAACAACAACAGGCTGAGGAGCATTAAAAGAATAAAAAGTGGGGTTGTGACTTCCCCAGGCCTTTTTTTTTCTGAATGCTAACTTAAAAAAACCCAAGAATAATAACGTAGGTTTTTGTAATAGTTTAAGAAGATTTAAAGAGTCCTTTCCTCACAACAACCTTATTAAGTAGGTAGTATGAGAATTATCACCCCCATTTTTCAGATGAAGAAACTGAGCATCAGAGTTGAAGTGATTTGCCTATTGCCATACAGTTACTTAGTGGCAAATTCATGACTTGAACTGAGGGTGTTTTCTTGGTTCCTCCAATTAGCCTCTGGTTTTGAGCTCTGCGCCATGCCACCCCTGCCTTTAAAGTCTTTCTGGAAGCAGTGGTATTTGAGTTGGACTTTAAAAGATGGCTTGGCATTCAGAAGGAGAAAGGGGGAGGGAGGACATTTCAGGCATTAGGAACTTTGTGAGCAAAGTTATGGAGGAAAGTGTAGTGTGTATCATCTGTGCTAAGATGGAACCAATATCCTCCACATGGTGCTCACACAACTTGAGATAACCTACCTGGACACTTCCTTTGCCCTGGTGTTCTCCTTGGAAGCACTCAGGCCATGCAATATTGGCCTTTTTGGCACTGAAATGATGCCAAATGAGTTAAGAAAAAATTCTCCACATGAAGGCTGGCTCCTTGCCTTGTTTACGGCGTATTTTTATCTCACTTTCAATTTTGCTTCTCTCTTTTTTCCCCATTTCTTAAATTTAAATATTTGATGTCAGTTCAGTTATTTTTATGACAATCCTTTTTTTCCTTCCAGAAACAGAAAGTAGAGGAGAATGCGAATCCCACTGGGGCATCTGTTTCCTACTTTTAATTAGTCCCTTTTCCCACTTGCAAGGCATTGGCACCAGGAATTTCTTGGCATTTCATTTTAACCACACATAATGCCAGCCTGTTTTGGCAGTTCTGGGTACCCTTTTGCCCCCTTACACTGAGGTCCCCAGTGACCTCAGCCATCCATTGTGATAGCTCTCAACATGCTTTCAATGGGGTTTGACTATGAAGTATTGTTTCAGAGAACTCCAGAGGTTTTCTTTGCCAAAATATAGAGGGTGAAAGAAAGAGTCCATATAGCATAAATGTTATTGCCTACTTAATTTGACCAGTATAGATAGTTACACCATGATGTTCTCTCCAATGTGCCGAGCAAAGATGTTTTCCTTTAATTCATTACCTGATACAAGGGAAGGCTGATCTGAGAAACAGAACTTCTGAACTCTAACCTTGTTTCACCTCTGACTTTTACAAATCACTTAAACTCTTTGTGTACTTTTTCTTAATCTTCCTTCTCCTCTCCATAACTAAAGGGGAACTATGTTAGGTCCTATATGGGATGTGCTCAGTGCTTGACAGGAATTTTATGAATGTTTTGTTGTTCAACCATGTCTGACTCTTCACACCCCCATTTGGGGTTTTCTTTGCAAAGATACTGCAGTGGCTTACCATACCCTTTTCTGGCTCATTTTACAGATGAAGAAACTGAGGCAAGCAGGATTAAGTGACTTGCCCAGGTTTGAGGCCAGATTTGAATTCAGGAATATGAGTTTTCCTGACTCCAGCCCTATTACTCTATTCACTGCATCACCTAGCTCCCTTGTACATTTATGAATGTACATGGGATTATTTCTTTTTATCTTTGCCTACACCAGTACTGTATATCTTCTTTTCCTCCTTGCATATCTTGATAGAGGGTCACTTGGTCTCCTGTTTCTAGCTGGTTGGTTCCATGTCATAGCTCTTATCTCTTGGACCATGAGGAGGAAGGCTAGAAAACTTCATTTTTGAAAAAGGAGACCTCTCCAATTAACTCCCCTCTACACCCGTCCTTGCCTCTTCCTCTTCCACCTTGGCACTCAGCAACTCCCTTGGTAACACAGAACAATCCAACAGATGAAAGAAGCAGCCAGAGTATGAAGCTTGGCTCTTTTAAGGCCTTTTATACTATCAACAGCAACAGCAGCGTTGGAAGCAACAACCACCAAATGACCTTAGTACCTGTTTTCTGAGGCAGAGTAGTAGATAAGGTCGTTCGATTTGGGACTTCAGAACCAAGTGGATTCAAGGAACAAGGAAGAGGAAGATGATCCTTCTTTTCTATTCCTCACCTTTTCTTTTCACTCTTAGAGTTCTCCTTGACTATGGGGAAAAGCATTCTATTAAAGCCTTTCCAGCCCAGCTATTTTTCATATAGATGAGAGTATATTTAGAGTAGGAATAGTCCTTGGAGATCGCCTAATTCATCCTCTCATTTTATAAATGAAGAAACTGAGTCCCACAGAGGTTAAGTGACTTGTCCAAGTTTCACACAGGTAGTTAAGAACATAATTAGCATTTGAGGGGCAGCAGTGAATAGAGCACCAGCCCTGGAGTCAGGAGGACCTGAGTTCAAATTTGTTGGGCAAGTCACTTAACCCCAACTGACCTGCCTTACCTCATCCAAATAAAAAGAAAAAAAAGAATTAGCATTTGAGCCTAGATGACCTCCTCCCCCCCATACAAAAATTTCAATGCTGTTTCTTTTCTTTTTCTTTTTGGAGGGGGGAAGGCAGGGCTATTGGGGTTAAATGACTTGCCCAAAGTTACACAGCTGGTAAATGTTAAGTGTCTGAGGCTGGATTTGAACTCAGATCCTCCTGACTACAGGGCCAGTGCTCTTTTCACCATGCCACCTAGCCTCCCCATCTACTGCTGTTTCTGACAGATAACTTTTCCAGGTAGGACTCAGTGGTTCTCAACCTTCCTAATGCCACGACCCTTTAATACAGTTCCTCATGTTGTGGTGACCCCCAACCATAAAATTATTTTCATTGCTACTTCATAACTGTAATTTTGCTATTGTTATGAATCATAATGTAAATGTCTGATATGCCGGATGTATTTAAATTGAACATAACCCATAGGGTGAGAACCGCTGAGCTAGGTCATGCCTGTCTAGGGGGAATAATTGTTCCTCTAGCTCTGAGGAAAACTCTAAAGATACTCCAACAGCAACCTCTCTGAATCTTTACCTTGTATACAGACTTCCATAAACTGGTTGGGCATTCTCTTGTCCTTTAGCTTGGTCCTGAAGCACTTTGCTCTTCTCTCCTTCAGAACGGTGTCAGGTCCTCCAGCCTTCAGATCATTGGGAGGGCCAAAGGAGTCTTATCAGAGCCTGTGGCCTAGTTGCCACATCTTGGTTGGCTCTTTAATTTGCTTCCTTTTTTCATCTGATCTTGGGGTTTCTGGATGCCAGGAGGAGAGAGGAGAAGGATATGGGCTATGAGGGAAGCGGTGGTGTGCAGGGCTCATGTACACATGTTCCACATTAATCTTCATTTCAATGAAGTTGTTTGAGTTCATGCTTTATTGCAGAGCTTTAGAATAATGTGTTTGTAACGGTGCCCCCGGGGGTAGCGCTTGCACTTTTGCAATCCTATTGCCCAAACGGCTCACGAGACCAACTACAATAATAGGAAATGAGGCACCCCCTGGTGTACCATCTGAATTTATAATAGCAATTTCTATGATGCCCTGAGGCCAACCCTGTTTGTATTAGAGAACATGCGGGAGCTTGGTTGTGAAGGGGGTGCCTCCTCCTTTCCTGCCCTCTTTCCATCTCCTTTGAACCAAACCCCGTTTTAACCTGGGGAAAAGTATTACATTTAGCTTTCTCCCTCTTCTTCTCTCATTTGGTCTCAAGGAGGGAAATATTCCCAGCTCTCTGCTTCTGCTCTGGGGCTCAGGCCTGGGTGAAGAGGGTTTTGTGTGAAGACAGTTGGGAGGAGTCTGCTCTTGCCAATTCCCTCCTCCCCTTCCTTTGCCTACCTTGCTGCACCCTACCTATGAAGCAGAAAGCCCCTCTGGGGTCTCCTGTGCCTTCACTGTCAACATGGTGAAATATGAAATGACAGCATAATAAAATGAACTTAGTCTCATTAAGATTCCAAGTGGTTGCTTGGCTTCCATCTAGCCCAGAACCCACACAGTGCAAGCAGCAGAAGTGGGTCAGTGCTGTTGGGGACTGGGGAGAAGAACCTGATGGGAGACTCCCAGGATGACCTTAGAGTATGAGGATGGTTTCAATGAAAACTGAAGGCCTTCGGTAGATCCAGGAGACTCAGGTGGAGCAGCTGGGGCTGAGGGTTCATCAAGATCAGTCTCTTGGAGCGTAGCATGAAGACAAGGGACCCTCCCTCCCTTTTAATTAGTGACCCCTGCCCAGAGCAATTAACTTGAGCCTATGAATCAAAGCTAAGCAGCAAACATATAAAGTCTGCCTTGCAGAGACCAATGCTTTTGTAGTATGTGATCCTAGTGTGACTTTCAGCAAATCATTTTATTTCTCTGACCTCAGTTTCCTCAACTATAAGTGGGTAAATTGCAGTGAGTAACCTCTAAGTTTTCTATAGAGGTATTGTCTATGAATGTGTGTGCTCTAGAAGTATAGAGTAATTAAAAAGTACTCTTTTTTGAGTCTGAAGACCTGGGTTCTAGTCTTGACTTAGCCATATATGTCTTTGGGCATAGTCATTCAGTGTCTTCATTTTCTCTTAAAATGGTCTGTTTGTCTCTCCATTTTTATCTAATTATCTTATCTTTATCTAGCTATCTATCTGCAAAATCCTAGTGCAAGCATAGAGAATGAAGGTATCCAGTACAGATGAATGATTTTGAAATCCAGAAAGTCAGGAATAGAGGTGGGAGAGGAATGTGTCAACAGTAATAAAAGTTAACATTTATATTTTGATACAAGGTATACAAAGTGTTTTCCATGTATTATTTTAGTTAGTTTTCATGACGACCCTTTGAGGTTCATGGTATTATTGCTCCCATTTGCAGATGAGGAAACTGAGGTTAAGAGAGTGATTTTTGTCAGAGTCACACAGCTTGTAAGGTGAGATTAGAACTCAAAAGTTCCTGAATCTAAGATTATCACTCTTTTTACATCTCTACTAGAAAAGTGGTTCCGGGTGTTGTCTTGGAAAACAAAAAAATGGCCTTCATATTCTCTGAAACTGGCTGAGACTAAACTAACCTATTTACCTGACATAGTAAATTTTTCCATCTATGGGATATGAATGTGATACTTTCACCTACTCTTCTGAAAGGGTGGTCATCATGCCAGTTTTCAGGTGGAAGCAGGTCATATAACTAGGTAAAAAGCTTGGGACAAGGGAAAGAGAACACTCATTAAATATGAGGGTCAGGAACCATGAATCTAGAAGATAAATGATGAAGCATGTCACCAATGTGACATTGAGAGATGATGGAGGTGCAGAATGAGACATCGTTTTAGATATGGCCACTTTAGGGATTAGTTTTCCTTGATTTTGTATATTTTGTTACAAGGGTTTTGTTTTTGTTTTTGTTTTTTCAGTTGTGGGTTGTAGTGGAGGGGAAGGGAACTAGCAATAGGGTTGCCAAAAAAAGAAAGAAAAGAAATATGAGAGGGTTATTGGCGAATTAAAAAAAAATTCTAGGAAAACAGAAGGAACGTGAGAAGGAAACAAAGAAAAACTGATAGCTTTGAAAGTTTCATGTCAAAAAGACAGAGCAAGCTTTATATACAAGAGACTTACAGCTTCATACACAGACCCTTTTTCTTACTCTACTTTGGGTATAGAAAAGCTCATTTAATGTTTGTTAATTCAGAATAAGAAAAAAATGGGGTTCAATGATACAATGAGTCAGCAGTCAGATAAGGAAACAGAAAGGAGTAGAATGTAGATGCCAGAGAGATCAAGCACAGGCACCCAAAGTCTGTGTAAAATACCAGCAGCTACCTGAAGGAAGTGGAGAAGAACAAGAAAAGTAATACAAGTTCAAGACCTTGGTCAGCATCCAGGAGATCCACAGACACTGAAAAAGAAGGGGATGAGAGTGGCTGAACAATAGGAAAATGATACCAGCAGGCAGGACAGGATTCAATATGGAAGCAGACTTATACCTTTGCTTATTTCCTTTTTTCAAAAAAATTATTTATTTATTTACTTTTAGTTTACAAGATTCAGTTCCACAGTCCCTTGAGTTTCAAATTTTCTCCCCTCCCTCTCCGCCCTCCCCCACCTTGGCGGCATACAATCAAGTATAGGATCTGCAGATACTTTCACACTGGACATTAGTCTGGTTGTATAGAGGATTGTAACCAATGGAGTGGACAATGGGAAAAAAGAAAGAAAACCAAACATGGAAAAGAACGCTAGAATGTAGATTGCTTCAGTCTCCACCTTATTTCCTTTTGATTCCAGTGAGAGTCAATTCTAAGTTGGCTTATTCTGGGAGTCAGCAGGTCATGAGTGGAAATAAAAGACTGGCAGAGGTCAGGAAAGTCAGAGAGGCATTTTTGTAGATGAGACTGGTAAAGGAAATTATTGTGACCTTTAAGAATCAAAAATTATAATGTTTTTTCCATGAAACTAGATGACACAGAGGATAGAACACTGGACCTGGAGTTAGGGAGAATTGATTCCAAATTTGGCCCCAGATGCTTTCTAGCTAGCAAGTCAATCAACTTCTGTTTCCCTCAGTTTCCTCCTCTGCAAAAGGAGTATAATAATACCACCTACCTGCCAGGGTTGTTGTGAAAATCAAATGAGATAATAATTGTAAACCTGCAGGCCACTGTCTGGCACACAGTAAGTACTATATAAATGTTGGATATAATATTATATATAATAATCTATACTATACATTACTATATAATAATATATAAGTATGATAAATATATTAAAATATACAATATTAACATTATATAACATAATATAGCAATATTATTAATTATTATTATTATGTTGAGGGTAAGCACAGTAGCCCTCCTATAATGTTATGGAGAAGGATGTTCAGGCTGAACACTCTTGTAAGACATAATATTGCCTGGCCAAATTTGATCGTCAGTGGCTGTGTGATCATGGATAAATCCCTTTATCTCTATGAGTTTCAGTTTCTCCATCTATAAAATGGAGATAACCATACTTGTGGTACTGACCTAACAAAAAGTTGTGAATCTCAACTGAGGTAACATAAGTAAACCATTTTATAAATTTAAAAGTGAAATTTGAATGTCAAGAGGAAGCCTTGAGTAGTGGATGGATAGAAGGAAGGAAATGAGTATTTATTAAGCACCTACTACATACTACATTGTGCTACGTATATGTGTCTGTCTGTCTCTCTCCCTCACTCTAATTATTTCATCTCATCTCATCTCATCTCATCTCATTTCATCTCATCTCATCTCATCTCATCTCATCTCATCTCATCTCATCTCATCTCTCTATCTATCTATCTATCTATCTATCTATCTATCTGTCTGTCTGTCTGTCTATCTGTCTATCTACAAAAGCCAAGTGCTTACCCTTAAGGAAGACAGTGAAAAGTGTGTGTGTGTGTGTGTGTGTGTGTGTGTGTGTGTGTGAGGGAGGGGGTGTGTGCAGAGCAGAGGTTGGGAGTTTTTGCAAGCATAGAGAATGAAGGTATCCAGTACAGATGAGTGATTTTGAAATCCAGAAAGTAAGGAATAGAGGTGGGAGGGGAATGAAGTCTGGTCAGTTTGGTCACTCCACAAGATGGAATTTATAGGAGTAATTCATCAGTGGGAGAAGGTGAGGGCATGTCTTGTGGAGGGATACTCCAGGATGAGCAGGCTGCAGGGGTCTTAGAGTGTTCCAGGGAGAGGAGGCCATAGGTGTTGAAGGAAGTTCTACCATTAGATAGCAGTACAGACAAAATTTTGAAACCCAGCAACTCTGGAATAAGGCCTGGAGGGGAAAGATATTGAGAGCCATCCTTGTAAATTGGGATAACCGGGTTCAAGTATTATTTCTGATGCATCCTTGATGTGTGACCCTAGGCAAGTCAATTTCAGCCCAGACAACTTCCTAAGACTTTTACAGAGAAGGGGCTAACCTGGATTGGTAGAAGGAGTATCCTGCCCTGGGAATCCCTATATGTACCAATGAAACCGCATCTTTTCCCATCCCTTATTGAAATACTGGTTATTGTCATTGTGAAAAAATATTTTGGATTGAACTTGTGGTTTTATTAGTATAGGGAGGTCCTGGCAATGAACTTCCTTTATGATTGCAGTTCTGTTCTTGTTCTGCTACTTATTATCATAGAAATTTGCCTGGGGCACTGAGAAGTTATGGGATGTATCCACCATTACATAGCCACTATTTGACAGAAGTGGAATTGGAACCCAGATATTCCTGTTGGCTACTGCTCTTTCTGTCTGCTACTCCAAGCCATTTTCACCATTCTACTACATTAACATTGCTACTAAAATATGACATACTGGGGTATTAATAGTAACTTGGACAAAATCTAGATTCTGATGAGCTATGAGGGGACAGGTCGATATCATGGGTCAGATGGGCATAATAAGACTGATTTTAATAGGATCAGAAGGATTAGACAGATATCATAGTCTTATGGTTGTCATAAATCAGATAAAACAGAAAGGATAGGCTCTTATGGTGGGGTAGAGTGAAGAATATTGGGTTCAGAATCTAATAGGTCATATGATAAATTTGAATAGCCTTTTTTTTTTTGGTCTTTTTGAAGGGGGGAAGGCAGGGCAATTGGGGTTAAGTGATTTGCCCAAGGTCACACAGTTAGTATGTGTTAAGTGTCTGATACTGGATTTGAACTCAGGTCATTCTGAGTCCAGGGCCAATGCTTTATTCACCTAGCTGCTCCTCAAATAGCCTCATTAAGTTTTATTACTTATTGGTCATCATACATGACTCTGTGATGATTCTATGGATAAAAAGCCAAAAACTAGAGGGCCATGTTCTGGCCCTTAAGGAGCTTACATTCTGTGCTGGAGAAGCTTGTGTTCTACTTACCTTTTGACACAATAGCATTCATGCATAGAAGAAAGTGAAATGAGCTTGGATTCTAGATTAGAGACTGCTTACTTTACACACAACTGCTTGTGTGCAGAATTCCATGGGCATCTAGAGAAAGTATGGGGACAGCTAGATGGCACGGTGAATAGAACACCAGCCCTGAAGTCAGGAGGACCTAAGTTCAAATCTGGCCTCAGACACTTGACACTTAACCAGCCATGTGACCTCAGGCAAGTCACTTAATTCCAATTGTCCTGCGTTCCCCACTCAAAAAAAAAAAAGAGAGAAAGTATGAAACTTGTAAATGAATTCTGTCCCTAATTCATCAGTGACTATGACCAAGGTAACTCACCTATTAAAAGTAGAGTGTCAAGTGGCCAAGGCAGTTACTAAATTGCAACTGTATCCATACACCTTAACTGAGAAGAATTGACAGTCATGGGATCATGGATCTAGAATTGGGACAGACCTTAAAGGTCATCTAATGGAATCTCCTCATTTTATAGATGAGGAAACTGAGACCTATGGAAGCTAAGTGACTTGTCTAAGATCCTATGTAAGAACTCGAATTCAAACACAGCTCTTCTACCAGCACTTTTCACTGCATCCCAGTGCAGTGTGTTTAGTTATAAGCAATAAAAGATTCTCACTTCCATTTTTAGCCTTGTGATCTAAGGCAAGTCAGTTGAACTCCCTATGCCTTGGTTTCCATATCTGTAAAATGGAGATAATAATAGAACTTACCTCCTTGAGTTGTGAAATTATAGTAAATATTCCTATGCTCAGCACTATATACTTGCTAGTTATTATTATTATTATCAATATCTTTTTATGATGAAGTTTATGTGTGGGATCCAGGAAAAGGCAGATTAGATCTAGAAAGGACACATTTTCTTAAACATGCAGTTTAAGAATATATGACTGTTAATTTCTCTGACAGCACATATTTCATTGTTTTCATTATATTCAAATGTCTAGCATAGTGCCTTATATATTGGCGTTATTCAGTACTTCAACTGTGCATGACTCTTCATGGTCCTGTGGACCATAGCCTGCCAATACTTGACATAGGTTTTCTTGGCAAAGATACTGGAGTGGTGGGGTATATAGGGTATTCAGGAAGACTAGCACCTCTGATGTGAGGGCTTGCCAAGTTCAGGGCTGCTCATCCAATAACTTTGCTGTCCACCTGGCACACAACTCTTACCGGTGGCTCCAAGAAGCTGTAGAATGTGCATGGCCACACCCAGGTAAAATGTCTTGACAGATGGGCTAAACCAAGTTGAAGGTAATCAATAGACCTCAAAACTGTTGGTGAGTTAGGGGGATGTCTACCCCAAGCATGTGAGGACTTTCCTCAGCAGAAAGGACAGTTGAGAACAATTTGTTTCCACAGCCAGGAAGGCAACTGAAGTAGGCTCTGTGGAGCACTTAGTGTTTGGTCAAACATCAAAGATGCCAAGGTCATCCATTGTATTCCTGGACCATTGTCAGTTGCCCTGACTTTTGCCTTGCAGCTGGACTTCAATGACTCAAGAAGAGAGAATAAGACTGGCGACTTTGTGTAACTTTCCCTCACTTAAATCCAATTTATGAGCAAATCAAAACATCACCCACGATGGCACTGGTCCTCCTCAAAAACTAAAGACAAATGCCACAGGAGCAGTTTGCCATTTCCTTCTCCAGTGGATCAAGGCAAACAGTGGCAAAATGACTTGCTCAAGGTCACACAAGCCGGTGTCTGAGGATGGATTTGAATTCAGCTCTTCCTGATTCCAAGTCCAGGGCTCTATCCACTGAGCCACCTAGCTGCCTTTTACATGTAGCTTCTACTTAATAAATGTTTGTTGATTGATTCTTTTTTCTTATATGCACACATGCTCAGTTCTCATATTTTGCAAGTATGATCATGGGTTGGGTACTTCCACACAGTGTATAGATTTACTTAGTTTAAATAAGGTGTGTCTTCTAAAGCTACATAACAGACAGCTTGCCAAAGGGCTCCTCGGTATGACCATTAAATGAATGGAGTTGAGGGGGAAGAAAGAATGGATTGCAAATTAGGGAGCAAAGAGATATATCCTGCAAGTTGGCCAGAATAATTTCAGATCCTCGACCTCCTGCTGAAGTGAAAAATGACGTTTATAGGAGAGAAGCTTAGAATTAATCTTTTAAAATGATAGTAAAGTGAATTCTTTCCTGCTGCCACTGTGATTGCTCTTTCTCCCATCCCTGTCTCTCCTTATTACTGTAATGAGTTCTGCTTTCCAAAGTGGATAAAGTCACCATTCAGATAAGATCAGTTTTGTCTGGTGCAGCCAAGTTGATCTGATCACAGTTTGGACTTTAGCTTTTGAATTTACCTTGGGTATTTAACTTCTTGGGCAAATGGATATAAAAATGCTGACCTGGCACAAAAGTATCTGCAGTGATTAATCAGCTGCCTTTCAGAGGACTGCTTAGAACCCTGCCTTACGATAGCAGACCTGTATCCCCTTTCTTTGATTCTGGGGGATGTACCTGTCCCAGTTGCCATTCCCTTCTAATCCATGAATTCCGAGGAGTCTGGGCTAGGGAGAATGGGGTAGATTGCTACTCTGTTCTCTTTCTGAGGGGTCTCTGAAACTATTCTATTTTTAGTAGTCTTGTTTACCAAAAGAATTCTGCCCCTTGATAAAATGTCCTCTTCTCTCTTGACCAATTGATTTTTCTCCCTTTCTATCTATTCCCATTTTTCTGCCTCCCACAATCTCTTTTTAAAAAAAATATTTTTTGCCTTTTTTTTTTGGAGGGAGCAAGGAAGGGCAGTTGGGGTTTAGTGACTTGCCCAAGGTCACATGGCTAGTAAGTATTAAATGTCTGAGGCTGGATTTGAACTCAGGTCTTCCTGACTCCAGGGCTAGTGCTCTATTCACTGGGCCACATAGCCACCTCTCCCACAATCTCTTAAAAAATATTTCCTGGGGCAGGTAGGCGGCACAGTGAATAGAGCATTGGCCCTGAAGTCAGGAGGACTGGGGTTCAAATTTGGCCTCAGATACTTGACACACTTACAAGGTATGTGACCTTGGGCAAATCATTTAACCTGAATTGCCTTGCCTTCTTGCCCTCCAAAAAATTGTATAATTATTCACACACACACACACACACACAATCATTCATTCATTTATTTATTTCCCTTCTTTATGTCCCTACTGCTTTTTAACGAGTATCTTTTGGCAGTACTAGAGCTCTTCTTAGTGACGGAAAGTACCATATTTTTACAGAATTCCAGAATGTAGAAATGGAAAGGACCTGAGAGACCATCTGGCCAAACTTTTATTTTATTTTTTTTTGAGGCAGCCAAGGTTAAGTGACTTGCCCAAAGTCACATTGTTATTGTCTTAAGGCCAGATTTGTATTTAGGTCCTACTGGTGCAGGGCCTGTGGTACCTACCTAGCTACCCCCAACCTTTCATTTCATAGATAAGAATACAGTATCCCAAAGAGACAGCTATGCGGCACAGTTTGTTGGACAAAGGGCTTGGAGTCAAGAAGATCTGAGTTCAAATCCAGCCTCAGATACTTCCTAACTGTATGACCCTGGAAATGTCATTGTTTCCCCTTTGTCTTCCTCTGTTTCCTTAACTGTAAGATGGGGATAATAGCACCTACTTCTTAGAGTTGTTGCAAAGCTCAAATGGGCTATTATTCATAAAGCTCTCAGTGCTGTTCCTGGTACATAGTAGGCATTTAGAAATGCTTATGCACTGCCCTCCACTGCTCCCCCCCCCCCCAAAAAAGAGACAATGTGACCTGCCTAAGGTTATACAAGTAATAAATAGCAGAATAAGAATTCAACTTTGGGTCCTTTGATGTTAAATGCAGTCATAATTCCCTCCCTCACCCACCCTGTGTATAGTGTTACTCCTGAGAATTCTCAGGACCAGTCACTTTAAAATATCTCAAAGAGTGATAAATCTTAAGTCCTGAGTTAAGAATAAGAATTACGGTTCTCTATATTCTAGACCTTGTTGTTATATTGTCAGAACACTAATGTAGCATGTTTTATTTCTTCCCCTTTCTTCCTGATTGGAAGCAGAGGAGGGGTGTTTGTGTTTGTTGATCCTCTGAAGCACAGAAATAGTGGAGAGGCACATGCTTCCTTGAACCTTCTGCAGACACATAGAGCATAAGGGAATCATACCCACTCACCAGTTCACAAACCTTTATTGAGTACTTCCTATGTAGAAAGCACTTAAAATGTACAAGGCACTTTAGGGGGAAAAGAAATCACGCATAGAAACCCTACTTTCTAGAAACTTACAGTCTAGTTAAAAAAGCAAGACAGGCACATAAAAATTTAAGCAACAATTTAAGAGTTCAATAACAATGGAGACAATACTGTAAGAGATGTCGCAAGACTGCAAAGTATATGATTAATTGCCTGATGAATGGTATTGATAAGTGCTATGAAGTCAGAGGAGGGTAAAATTTGCTAGGCTGATATGGGAAGGCTAACAGTAACCAGCCTTCAGGGAGGAAGAAAGACTTGAACTATGCTGTGAAGGATAAGGAAAATGGAAATATTACTTTTGAAAGCTTCTACCATTAAAAGCTATAATGCATATTGTCTTAAAAACTATGAGATCATGTAATGATGGGAAATGTATATGCACACCCACACTGGATGCTCATACACACACAATTTCTTTTTGGTTATGGAATATTATAGAAATTTTAGAATTGCTGAATAATATAGGAATTCACTAATTTATTTTACATAATAAAAAGACTTACTAGGAATTTTGAATGATCAAAAATTAAAAAATAAAAAAAATTAAAAACTACACGCATTTTTAATACCTGTAAGGATAAATAGTAGCAAAACAAATGCAAACACAATGTTTCCAAGTAGAGATCTTCCCAGACCTGCTTAACTGAATCGATTAGAATAATTTGTCATTCATTTTATCTGAAAGGGTGCTGTTCAAGTGGTCAAAAGGTCTTCAAAAGTCTAATTTCCCAAGGAGGCTGAAAATTCCTGTCTGGACTTGTTATTCACATTATATTCACATTATTAATTTACTTTTAATACCCCTACATGAACAATTAATGGATAGGTAAATTCATCCTAGTCCACGTCAATCTTAGAATTGAAAGGGATCTTGAAGGTAGATCTGGTTCATGTAGGTTTTTATTTTGATCCCAGCTCTATTGTGTCAGTATAGAGTCTAGATTTAGAATGGGAAGGCATCTTTGAAGTTATTTAATGCAGCACTCAATTTACAGTTGGGGAGGCTTAGGCTCAGAAAAGTTATACTGGTCACAGAGGTAAAAAGGAACAGAGCCAGAATTTGAATCCAGGTTCTCTGATTCCAAAGCCATCATTCTTTCTCTTGTCATACTACTCCTTCTACAATGTGATGACTATTTCAGGTATATCTTGGAGGTACAATGACCAGCTACTGAATTTAAATGAATAAAAGGAAAATTTAGAATTTTAAAAGTGTGTGGAAAGCAATATCATAGTACAGTGCTTCACTGTCAGTGTTCACTGAGGCTGTCCACCTCCCAAGGCCAACTACTGTCATTTTAGAACTCCTCTCCATTATTTCTGAATATGTGTATTACAAGATTCTTCTAGATTGTAAGCACCGTGAGAGCAGGCACCATGTCTTTTAAAACTCAATTTTATTTTATTTTCAGACTTTCTTCCCTTTCCCCTTTAAGAAAACAATAAAAAGGAAAATCTGTTATACATGCAAAACAAAAAGTTTAAAAAGTTTATCATAGTTTAAGCAAAACAAATTTCTTCATCAGCTATGTCCAAAGAGTGCCTGAGTCTACCTTCTTAGTCTCTCAGCACTTAGCACATAGTAGGTTTGATGAGTTGAATTGAATTGTCTGTCTTGAGTGGAGGCTTCATGTCTTATCTAATACTTTGTATCTCTCCCAATATCTAGTAAAGTACTCTGTAGGCACTTAATAAATGTATATTGGTTAATTATTTTGTGATTAATATGGACCTCAATATCATATGAAACATTTCATTTTGTCTTTAATTAGCATTACTGTTATTAATTTTCTGTAATGCAACCTTCAGTCCTGTGTATTTAATCTATATTTCATCACAAAGGCTGCTTGCCCGTTAATTATCACAACTCTTTCCCAGAGGCATGTCCATGTCCCTCTGCCCCATCAAGTGATTTGATAACAGCTAGAAATGATTGGTCCACAAAGGCTAGACATCAGGATTTATGTCTTCACCTAAATTTCTTGGGGAGGAAAAAGACCTAACCTTTTGGTTTTTGCCACATGATGTGTAGTACTTGAACTCACTTGAATATGGAAAGACAACTACCTCTGGAGGAGAGTATCAGAATAGCTATTTGGTATAGTAGAAAGAATACTGAATTGAAGTCAGAATACCTGGATTCAAGTCTCAGCATGGGCATTTACTGACAGTGTGACCTTGGGCAAGTCTCAACATCCTAATCTCCCAAATCATTGGACAAAATGATCTCCAAGTCTTTTCCTAGGCCTGATATTCCTTTATTTTGTGAATCTACAGTCATAACCCCATTCAGTTCTTGTTCAGGATTCCAGGATTCCAACCATACTTGGAATTAGTTGTGAGGGGTTGAAGGTGAGCTGGTTTTTTCAGTTTATGATTGTCCATGTCCCTTGGAAGGTGGATACAGATTATTTTGCTGGGATATGAGTCATAACATGAAAGGGCCATGATCATCAATTCAACAAATGTGTATGTATGTCTAGGCAGGAAAAGGTAGACTTCAGGTAAAGCACTGAGGCAGGAAGGAGTATGTAGGCACCATGTATCTAGGGAAGCAAAGTTCAGAGTCTGGGAGGCTGGAGAGAGTTAGGGAGAAAAGTACCAGCAAGCACGATTAATGAATTTTTACACTCGCAAAGAAGCTATTTGCTCTCTAAACCGGTTTACATTGCTTGTTGGGTGTGGGCAATCCTGTCCTCATAAGTACTGGTTTTAAGATGAAGACCAGCAGAGGTTAGCAGTATGGATTGATTCACTCAGGTTTGGGGAGAAACAGAGCTTTGGTAATCAATGAAACTTCTTTGTGTGATTCCTCCATGAGGGGAGGAAAGATAGTATAGTACCAAGAAAAACCCTCAAATATCTTCTGGGGGAAAAAAGAAGAGGAAAAGGGAAAAAATTCCCTGCTCTCCCCAAGGGGCCACGGCATAGACATTCTTCTTCGAGTTTCCACATGCATTTCTCCCTCCCCCCCTTTGCTGTAACTTTTTCTTCTTCAAAATTCCTTGAAACTCAGTTCTGAAATCAGCTTCCTGCTGAGATCTGTCTCCTTCAATTTGGACATGGTGTCTCTATGCTGATTGCTCTAGAGATTTTGCGGAGAGAACACCTGATGCTGATGCATGCGTGTGTTTATTTGTGAGTGTATGAATGTATGCTTACACAAGCATGTTTGTGCAATGGTAGTAAATGGCCTGTAATTCATAATGTTTTGGGATGGACTTTGTGTTTGTGAGGGAGAATTATCTGTGAGAGGAACTGGGGAAAGCTGACTTCTTGGCTTCCCATACTTCCCCAGCCCTCTATACACTTCTCTATGTCCTGTCTACACCAGATGTGAATGTCATTAGAAGTGGTACTTGAGAGAGGCAACTTGAGGATAGAATGCTGGACCTGAATTAAGGAAGGCCTGATTGGCTCTTCTTCAGATACTTATTAACTGTATACCATAGGAAAAACACTTTCTTTGTGCCTTAGTGTTCTTATTTGTGAAAATGAGGGAGTTGGACTCAGTGGTCTCTAAGGTCCCTTCCTCCAAATCTATGATCCTATAATCTTCTCATCCTCTCTTTATATGTGTCTATATCTCTGTGTCTGTCTCTGTCTGTCTCTGTCTGTCTGTCTGTCTGTCTCTCTCTCTCTCTCTCTCTCTCACACACACACACACACACACACACACACATTCTGAATAGGTGTTCCTAAAAAATAACTAGAAGAGGGACTCACTTTAATGTGATAAGAAAGAAGAAAATTGATACTTAGTGGTAGAGGAGACCCTTGACTTGTATTAGTAAGTTGGAGAATAGAATATTACACAGAGGAAGAAGAAAAGAAGGACCACTGAGGAACAAGGGGAGGGACAAAAAGAATAAACATTTATTCAGTGCTTACTATGTAATTTACAAATATTATCTCTATTTCATTTGCTCCTCACCACAACCCTGAGAGGTAGGTGTTATTGCCCCCATTTTACAGTTGAGGAAACTGAGGCAAGCAAGTTAAATGACTTGCCCAGGGCTACACAGCTACCAAGTGTCTGAGTCCAGATTTGAATTTGGGTCTTCATAATTCCTAGCTCAGCCTTCTATGTACTGTGCCATCTTGCTGCTTCTAAGAAACAGTTTATCCTTCAAGGTATGAAAGAGTAGATCCACTGGTGTTATCAGGTGAGAAGTCATCTAGGAGGGTCAGTGTAAGAAAAGAGTGGTTGTGGTTGTTCACTCCGTATTGAGAGGTACTCAGATAAGTATTTGAGAATCTCACAAAAATAATAGAAAGGCTTATTGTCTTTGCCCAGGGGCATGTGTACTTGATGTGACAGTGGACCTGGTAAGACTTCTCAAAAACTCTTGACTTCTATTCACTTACCCTGATCCATGAAGACATAAATGATACTGCTAGGGTATTACAAGCATCGCCAAAGATTAAGAAGTTAGTCTTGGATAAAAAAATGAAGACTCAAGATGCACAGGTGGTTTTTTTTTTTTTTGTTTCTGATGCCAACCAAAAGTAAGGGATAACAAAGAAAAAAAGCAGGTTTGAAGAAGAGAAGATGGTATCTGAGGTGGAGTTGAAATTCTGTATCATACCTTGAAATATAGGGGTGACAGTCCCGTGATCAGGGATGGAGAACATCTTACAAGGGCTAATAAGAATATATTAGTCTGCTGTCTTACACATCTAATCAAAGCAGCTTTAAGCTGGAAAGGAAAGAAGGGGGGAGAAGGCTGTCTATGTATATTTAGCAAGTTAGATATCATGTTTAGTAACTGAATACATGAAAAGTAACAGTTGACATTTGCAGAATTTAACAAAGGATAGTATCAAAGAAAGGAGACAGTAGCAAGACTCATTGCTTCAGATGCCATAAATATACCTTATAAACATATAAAGTATGAGCAACAAGTACAATGACTTTAGAGACATATGGGGACTTAAGAATAATACCCCTGACTGAAATTTTACTTTAGATAAATATATCTTATTCAAAAGAAAGAGGAGGAATATAAGGTTGGTAGTAGCATGTTATATGCCTCTCACATGGCATAGAGGAAAAGAATAGTGCATTGCATTTGTATATAGATCAAGGGAGGCATAAACAAAAGTAAATTTTTATTCAGAGTATTTGGACTATCTAAATAGAAAGAGCAAATAAAAGAGTTTGAGAAACAAAGCACAGGTGTGGAACAAAGCTAAGATGTAGTAATGTGGACGAATTCAATTATAGACATGCTAGAACTCTTTCTCAGGCATAGGTAGAGTAGCTAATACTTGTTTTAAAATTGCTTTAAAAATAATTCCATTCTTATCAAAAATAAAAATTTCAAAACACTAAGAGAAACAATTCTGATAAGGAGGATTTGTGGATGCACAGGGAACTCACTCAACAACTTAGACGTTTAAAAGGCATTTACAGGAGATAAAAGCACATGTAACAGGAGAAATTAAAAAATATACCATAATACTTTAATTTAATACTTTAATAATAGTATTAGTAGTGCTAACACTTAGAATGAAGTAAGGAGGGTAAGGAAAGGTAAGGACAACAAATTTCTCTCTCCTTTTTACTGGAGTATTAAAGTAGTTAATACTATTACTATATACTATTATATATTGTTTACTATTATACTATAGGACTATTACTCAAGGTGGATAGTACAATGATACTGACAATGAAGAAAGAGCAAAACTACTCTACTTTTATTTTGTTTGCTTTGGAGCCAGACCATTGGATTAGCTATCCCTCCAGTCTTGTGTCATGTGTAAATTGATAAGCATGCCATCTATATTTTTGTTCAAGCCACTGATAAAAATGTCAAATAGCATAGGGCCAGGCATAGATTCCTGGACATAATCCATTAGAGACATCCTGTCATGTTGAATTTGAATCATACATATATCCATTTGAGTCAACCATGTGCTATGGCAGCCAAAAAAGCTAGTTGGATTTTTTGGGTCCCAAATTAAGAGAGACCTAACTTCTAGGATCAGTGAGGTGGCAGTCCTTCTGTACTCTACCCTAGTCAGAATGTATATAGTGGATTGTGTTTCATTTGGAGTAGTTCATTTTCGGAAAGATATTGAGAGTTTAGAGATTGTCCAGAAGAAAGCAAGCAAGATGTTGAAAGGTGTTGTTTTCATGCCATGTGAGAATCAATTGAAAGATTTGGGGATATTTAGACTTGAGAAGTTAAGAGTAGGGCAAGTGTATATGATAGTTATCTTCAAGTATTATGTAGAGGAGGAATTAAGACTATTCTGTTTGTCCCTAAAGGGCAGAACTAGAAGTAGTGGATAGAAATTGAAATGAGGCAAACTTAGGTGTGCTATTAGGGAAAATATGTTCTGACAGATAGGGTTATCTAAAACTGGAATGGGTTGCCTTTGGAGGTAGTGGATTTTGTCCTCCCCTAAAATTTTAAAGCAAAAGTTAGATGGCCATCATTTGTTGATTATGTTGTAGGAGAGGATTCTTTTCAAGATAGGGGTTGTGTTAGATCCCCTTCAAATTCCTTCTCACCTCTCTAATTAAATGATTCTAAGTAAAAAAACAAACAAACAAGTGATCCATGTCATCTTACTATGAAGAAGCTTATTATACTTAGATGATAAATTGTCTGGACTCTTTCATGGTTGTCTCACTCTTCCGCCCTTTCTCCCCCTCTCCCCTCCCCTCCCAATTTGTTTTTAGTGAGAGCCTGGACAGGAGGGAGGAGACCAAAGCCAGATCATTTATTGCTTGTAAGCAGATGTGGCAGAATTGAGTGGGATGGGGATAGGGGGTGGAGAGAAGGGGAAAGGTTGCAGCTTTTGGTTAAAATGAGTTTTCATTTATTCCCTGGTACCCATGGTTACACACTAGAATTTTGTATTTTGAGGTTTTTTTCTTTATAGTTAATGATTGACTAAAAGCTATTTTCATAATTTGCACTCATAGGGTGTCAATTGTAGAAATCTGTTTCTCCTAATTACCCTTCACATAGAACTCTGGTTTCCAATAAAGTGTCCTTTGGTTTAAATAAAAAAAAAAAAGGTCCTACTTCACATAGTTCAGCTAGCAATGTTTGGGAAGGGACTCATTCATTCATTTGCTCAAGAAATAACATGGCTTCTTAGAATTGAATTTTCCCAGATGTGGAAGAGTTGTAAGGCAGGATGTCAGAGAAAGGGAAAAAGCAATGCGGTCACAGACAGAAGTGGAGGAGGCAAAGATGAGGAGTGGAAACTTTATCAATTGACAAATGTGTGGAGAGTTTCGATTATATTAATGGTTAATTAGTCATCTGCTCAGTGGGTGGTCTGTTGAGTCAACTCTACTTTTTTTTTCTTTTCCAGCAGTTGGAGGTAGGAGTAGCAATGATCAGCTACCCACAGAAACATCACTTACTGAACTGGTACCATATTTCCATCAGTCTGTAACTAAAGATCATGAAGCTCACATTTAAAGTACCTGTTAAAGTTTGAAAAGTACTTTTTTTCCCCTATAATACCATGAAGCAGGGAGAGTAAGTATTATTGTCCCCATTTTACAGATAAGCAAACTGATATGATGCAACATTGCATGAGTTGCTTACTCAGGGTCACAGAAACTACTAAGTATCAGATAAGAACTTGGCTCTCCAGACTCTACTCATTTTAGTATGCTACTTAGGTATTTATTGCTACCTTTTTATGCATCCCAGTTGCTACCCTAATGAGTTATACCAACCTCAAAGGTAGAGAAATAAAATGGCAAAAAGTAGAAAAGTATTAAATAATAAGATAAAACATAATATATGATATAATAAAATAAAAGGAAATAAAATAAAAAAGTAGCAAATAAAATTTAAAAATAAAATAAAGATGGGCTCAGGAGATGGTGTTTTATGACACTTGATTTAAAGTTGTTGTAGGAAGGGGATTTAATATAGAAAGATCCCTAAACATGGTAGCATGGTAGCATAGTCCATGTGTGAGAGCTGGGCTGAAGAGGAGGTCTTTGTATGGCAGTGGGAGGAAAAGGAAAATCAGAAGTAAAGCTGATGGATGGAGACTAAAAGAAGTATAGGCAGCTGAATGGAGCTGGGGGCATCAACACCAAGCAGATGGTGATCCTTGAGAAGGACACTGCAGATGCAAACAATATAGAGAAGGTAAGTACAAACCCATCTGGCCATTCCAAGAAATAGAAGCCTAGAGATAGGAACCCCAAAGCATCAATATGTTGGGTGGGCTCCATCTTCTATCTCCTAGAATTCTTACTACTTTTGTGACCCTCATCTCTTTATCTCTCAAGGTTTCAGTTTCTTCATTGCAAAATAAGAGGATCGGACTCTATGAGCCCTTAGTTACCTTCCAGCTTTAAATCTATACTCCTGTGACCATATTTGTCTCTTATTGGATTACCAAATGATGGACAGAGGATGGCCATGTTTGTCTCTCATTGTAACCACTTCCAGTGGTAGTGATGCCTCCTCAATATGGGAATAGTCTGTTATCGTGGTAAGGACACTGGACTTGAATTTTGGATAACTGGTTCAAATCCCTGCTCTGATATTTACTAGATATGTGACCTTGGACAAATCACAATACCTCTCTAGGCCTCATTTTTCTCTTCTTAAAAATTAGTGGTTTGGACTATGTGACTCTTCTAAATTTTATGAAGATGATGTTCCTGTCATTTATTTCCAAATACCATCAAGTTGGAGGTCAAAAGTTTAGTCAGAATTTTCCTGACTTTTTATTGCCTCTAATTCTTTCATTTCCAGATATAATCTTATGCTATTCTATAGATCGTTGAGAAAAATGTCTTGAAGTGATTGTCTTGAATCCCAAGGCCATGTTTCCCAAGCTTCTTGAATCTTGGGACTTCATGGGAAATCAACAATTTAGAGCAGCAGTTCTCAACCTGTGAGTTGCGACCCCTTTCGGGGTCGAACAACCCTTTCACAGGCGTCATAGGGATCGCCTAAGACCATCAGAAAACACATATTTCCAATGGTCTTAGGAACCAAGACACCATTCCTCTATCTGTCTCCAGGCGGGTCCGTCTACATGCAGATACACCCACATAGGTTGTGGCATTAGGAAAGTTGAGAACCACTGATTTGGAGGCTAGAGTTGATGAATTTGTGTGTTATTGTTTCAAATCACTTTCATTGGGCGATCTTATGGAGAGGTCACTCCTCTGGTGGATAGATTAATTTAGAGTTGGAAGGGATCATAGAACTAATCTAGTCCAACCTTTTTGTTTGACAAATAAAGGGACTGAGGCCATCACTTAGCAACTGTCAAGTGACTTGTCCAAGATCATACAGATAAGTTAAATAGAAGAACTGGGATTTAAATCCGGGTTCCCTGACTTTAAATGTAGTGCTCTTTCCATTACACTATGCTCCTTTCATCTCTCTGGGTGTCAGTTTCTTCATCTGTCATATGGGCTGGGACCAATTCATATCAATCCACTCCTTACCCCTTACCTCTCCTATGTATTCCACCCCTGTCCTCTTATGTGGGGTCATACACATTAATTTTTGCCAGTGCTATAATTTTCTCATATGAAGAGATGGTAAACTCTAATATCTTGATCTCCTCACAGATCCAATCTGTGTAGCTACAAAGTATCATTTATCTGTGATAGCAACACTAGCATCTTTTAGGTGTCCATATAACAAGGTTTTGTTTTATGTGATTTCTCCTAAGGGACTTCCTTTTCCTCTCTTCCATCCCCCTGCTGCCTTTGCCTCCCCAGTCAGTTCCGTTATTTTATGAATTCAAGTTAAAAACCATTTCAGACGTATTTTTAACCATGTCTTGTTAAAAAAAAAAAAGATGTTAGCTTTGACAATCATTCTGTCTTCAGCTTAGATTCCAGTGAGGTTATTTGTTGTTATTTTTTTTTTAATCAGGCAGAAGTATTCAGTTTAAGAATAGTCTAGTGCGTGGGTCAGAGAGAGTGGTTGCTGGGGATTTAGATGAAGACAGTTGGAACCAGGCTATGCTAACTGCTACTGTTTTCTCTGCCTAAGCTTGAATGTAGGTTGGGCTGATGCTTCTCAGCATGAGTGCATCTTAATATCATACACTTTCCACTAGGGGGCAGAGCAGTTCTGGGGTGGAGGGGTTGGGATAGGTCCAAAGACAGAAACAGAATCATAGATTTCAATTTCGTAGGGATCTTGGAGGTCATCTATCCAATCTGCTAATTTAATTAAAAAATACTTTTTTGTTGCTTAAAACAACAACAACAACAAAACCAATGCTGACATTTCTCAATAGCACATCCTCTCCTACCACCAATAAACTCACTTTTAGGGACAAAATACAGTTAAGAATAACAAACGATCATTGAAAATTTCTAACAACGTATGTTTCATTGTGTTCCTGTAGCTCACCAGTTCTTTATAGGGAAAGGGTGGTATGTTTCCTTGTTAGTCCTCTGATCCAAATTAAGATCCAACTCTCTCATTTTACAGATGAGGATAATAAAGGGAAGAAATGGAGGAAGAGGGAGAGAATATACCTTTTATGTATCATCTTCACTGTGCTAAGTGCTTTTGCCAGTATTATCTAATTTGCTCCTCATAACCCTGTGATGTAGGTGCCAGCTGAGGAAACTGAGGCAGACAGACATTAAGTGACTTGGTCAGAATCATACAACTAACTGTTGTATGACTACAACGTCAAACTAACTGCCTCTAAAAAAATAGTCCTTTTTACAGTTCTTTAAGGTTTGCATACTACTTTCCAAATTTTATCTCATTTTATCTTTACAATAATCCTCGGAGGTGGATGCTATTATCATCCTCATTTTTATAGATGAGGAAACTGAGGTAGACACATATTAAGTGACTTGCCCAGGGTCATACAGCCAGTAAGTATCTTAAGGTTGGATTTCTTCTACCTCTCTCTTGGAGAGGGCAGCCAGGCTTAATGGGAGAAGTGATGTATTTTTGGTAGGAGAGAAATGGATCCCCATTAAGATGCAGTTATTAGTCACCTGACAATGAATTCATGTGGCTGTGTCATGACAACCATGTAGAGACAGTCCCTGCCCTCTAGGGACTTTTGGTCCAAAATAGGTCAGTAGTTATAGAGCCAGTCTTAGAAAGTTGAAGGGAGGCTAAATTTTAAAGGAGATAAACATAATTCTTAAAAATTTTATTTTGAATTATTACTTTTAAGTAATCAAAGGAGACTAACATAGCAAAAACAAACAAAAAAACCAAACCATGAAATATTGACATTTTACCTGGACTTTATTGAGATTTGACCCCAAAATAGGGGTCAGGAATTATTAAAAAATGACATTTTGCATACTCAAATCATAAATGCTCAATTTTCCCATCAAGCCTGGGTACTCCCTCTGCTTCCCTATCCTGAAGTAGTACCTTTACTTTTCCTTGTTGCTCAAGCATCTGTGTGTCCTTTGACTCCTACCTCCACTCCACCCAAGTTTCTTGCCTCACATTTGGTCTAGAAGGAAGATCTTACCCCCGGACAGTCAGACTCTCCATCCTAGCTTGGTTCCCACACACTCTATAGCTGGCAAAAGGTACCTCAAGGTAAAGAGATTATATTGGTAACTGCTGGACTGCCATGCAGAGAAAATGACCTATCATAGAGCTGGTTGCATGGATAATCGAGAAAATGGACATTACTCACCATTTGTTTTGGAGCCTCCTTTCCCCACCTGGGGCCTGATTTTGCATCCTGCCCACAGAAGTGGTGGGTTGTCCCATATATCCTCTGGAATAGGCATTTGGATTTGGAAATGTTTTGTCTTCTTTGACACCCTCATTCAATTGTTTTCCTCTTCCCTCAACTCCTTTTTTCCTGGACTTTCCTTCTCTGGCAGAAGGAGCTTTGCCCCTCATAAAGCGTACCTGCTCAGGTTTTCCATTGACTGCTTCTGACACTGCCTATCTCTTTGCCTCTGTGGCCATAAGGGATGACTCCAAACTAGTTCCAAGGTCGTGCCGAGGGTGGGATAGAAGCAGCTGTCATGGAGACCTGGAGAAAATTATTTTTGTTCCTTCTTTATATTGCCAAATAATTCTTCTGATTAAAGAGCTCCTGGCTCTGCTGCAATGCTGCTTTCACTGCACAGGGAAAATTTGATAATACTAATTAATAAACAGTCACTTATTAATAACAGTGGAAACATCATCAAGCAGATGACAGAAAGCCAAATAAAACTCCAACCGACCAGAGACAGTAGCAACAGAGCTCACATAGGGTGGAGGTGTTTGCTTGCCAATGCCAGTGGAACAGAGAAGGGAAGAGAGTGAGGCTAAGCTGTCTCTTCCCAGCACACTTTTCTTGGGCCATCAGGCAAAGTACTTAAGTTCACTCTTACATTTTAGGCTTAATTGTCAAGAAACATTTATCCTTACCTTGCATAAAGGAAAACGAAATCCTGGGGGTAGCTCATAGTTTACATAAAGGGGGATTCTTATTCTCACTTGGAGCTGGATGAAACCATTCTTCATCCCAAACCCAAAGAATCAATCTGTTAGAATAAAAATGGGAAGTAGAACCTGGCTAGTTTTCCAGCTAAGTCAAATGAAATGATGCAGACACACAGCAACAGGCAACAGAGTTAGGTTAATAAGTGTGCATTTTAAACAAGCATGAGTGCATCCTGCCTTCCACAGGAGTATCTCAGAGGACTTACAAGCATTAATGGGTTGCAAGTGTGATGGTCCCTGGTTTGCCAATGAAGAAAATAGAGGCTCACAGAGGGGCTGATGATTTAGCTATGGTCATACAGAAGAGTTAGTGACAGGACTGAGAACTGGAAAGGAGCAGGGACCTTGGGTCCCTTATCTCCCTAGAGCTTTCTCTTTCATAACCAGGTGTTACTGGTCACATGGTTGTGATTATTTGGGTAAGTGTCTGATGACTATTGTAATAATAATTCTGTTATTTTTTAAAGAGGTCCTTTGGTCTCTTTGGTTCATCTTTCCTGATTCTTTTACCTATTTAGCTCTGAGATCAATTGCTCTCTCTCTCTCTCCCCCTTCCTTTTCTTCCCTCTTTTTTTCTCTTTCTGCCTTTCCTCGCTACCCCTTCATTCTTGCTTTTTTCTTTTCTTCTCTTTTTTTTTTTGCTAACATTGACCATCTCCTTCTCCCTCACCTACCCCCAGGTGCTAGAGAAGACATGTAGATTACATTGTTCCTGCCCTCTGGACTGAACAGCATATAACCAGAAAGATGCACAGATTATCAGAAAGATGATGGACAAGGATATGAAGGAGATACGTGCCAGGTAAAGTAGGCATGGGACTCCTAGGAAAGCAAGGCATGTCTTTTGTGTGGCCATAGCAATTGAGGCCTAGTTTTATAGAAGGAATAAATGTTGAGGACAGGACCTGTTTCATTTGTCTCTTTGTATTTCCCAGATCCTAGTATATAGTAAGTATTGTGCTTATTTATTAATTAATTAGTAAGTAATTTAATGGGAATGGAGGGATAAGTTTCATCTGGTGGACTATGCGAATCGTATTAGGTCTTTTCAGGGCTACAAAGATATATAAACATAGTTCTTGCCTTTAGGTCTAGTTTAGAAGATACACACATGCATCTATGTACAGTAAAAATTAACAATCTAATTTTTTAATATAAAGATTAGCATGCTATAGTAGAGTGATCACTGGACTTGGAGTCACATAACCTGATCTTAGATCTTGGCTCTGTGACTTAGGCAAATAACTTCACCTCTGAATCTGTTTGCCCATCCTTAAAATGGAGATAATAATTTGTACTACTTACTCTACTATCTTATGGAGGAATAAATGCAAAAATGGATCAAAATGCTAAAAATTATGAGTTATTATTACTGCTTTCCCTACTAATTATGTAGAGAGAAGGCATATGGATAGAAGACAACCAAGAGACAGGGAACAGCTGTGGTCTAGTGGATAAAGTATAGGACTGTGAATGAAAGGACCTCAGGTGGAATCCCATTTTTACTACCTGTGTAAACTGGGGCAAGGTGTTTATTCTTTTGAGGGCTCAGTTTCTTCTTTTAAAAAATGATGCTGGGGGAGGGGAAGAGAGTGGACTAGAATCAGGACTTTTTAACCCTTTTTGATGTCATGGATCCCTTTGGCAGTCTGATACAGACTATGGACCCCTTCTTAGGATACTGTTTTTAAATAAATAAAATATGTAAAATTACAAAGGAAGTATATTATATTGAAAAACAATTATCAAAATGTTTTTCTAAAAATAAGTGCATAGACCCCCACCTTAAGAATGCCATGACATGAGATCAGCCCCCATACACATATACCTAGCTCTAAGTTCCATATTCCTCATCATAGCTAATATGATCCTTATTCTTTTTCTCATAATTTCATAATCTTCCAGTTCCCAGAACATGTCCAAGCCTCTTTCTAGAGAGAGAAGAAAGGAGAAAAAGTGCAGGGATAAGTGGTACTGATTCTTTTGCGTTGGTTAAATAGACAACAGGCAAAACTTCAGTCTTGCATGTCTAGGAATTTCACTCTTCATACCTTATTTAGGTTTGAGCTAGGGAAAAGTTTTCACTGGAGTTCAGGAATTTTGTTTGGCCAAGCAGGCGGTTTGGTGGTGGCGAGCAATTCTGTTAGAATTCAGGGACTGGACTCGATTAGGAAGCTGCCGGACTTAAGCTGCTGTCCAGGGTCCTGAACTGAGACACACCCTATTGATGACTGTCACTGAAAAGGAGGGAGGGGGGAGGAGGGTAGAGAGGGGAAGGAGGAGGGTAGCGAGGAGAGGGAGTAAATCAGGCTGGAATGTTAAGCAAGTACAAAACCTCCACCCTTTCTGTGAAATAAATGCACATGGATCAAAAGCAAGTCTCCTGTGGCTCTTGGCTCAGTATAAATGAGGGCTTTTTCCTTCTTCCAGTTTTAGTAAGTAGCCTTCCTCTCAGGGTGGAGGGAGAATGGGGCTCCAAAGCACCTGCTTCTTAGTCATATGTGGCTGGAGGATGTCCCCGATTACATCTTCTCAGCTGTTTGCAAAACAGCCAGGGGAGGAGGTGAAGCCCTGAGCCACGCAGCCAGGCTGTCTCTTTAAATGCTGGGGTCTGTGTGGAAGAGGGAGGGACTGGCTCTGGAGTGCGTGAAATTCCTGGGCTCCTCCGACAGTCTCAGGCAGAGAGCTCAGCCCTTCACATCTCCTCTTGCATGCAACTCACTGAGAGGGAGAGGCAAGCAAGACCTCCCTTCTCTGCCGGCATCTCAAGCCACCAAGGACCTGCTTTAGCACCTCCAACACTCCCCCTCCCTCCTTTCCCACCACTCCCTCCCAGAGAGAGCAAAAGAGAGAGAGGGAGAAAGACACTGATTGGGATCTTAGCCTTTTCTAAGAAGAAACATACCCAGCAAACTCAGTTGATTAAACATCAGACAGACAGACAGACTCCAAAGGCTCTGCTCCGCTGGAAAGGTAAGACTTTGTTGGGAAAGGGTAAAGCATAAGAAGGACAAGAAGCAACCTGAGGTTCTAAGTGTGCCTTGGGAAGAGGTTGTGCCTGAAATGGTAGAAGTTTTCAGTTGGGAGCTGCCAACCTAGATTTTAAAAATATTTTTGGATCCTGGATCACTGAGCTTGGGCAGATCATGGTGATGGTTTCACATTGCCACTCTTTCCCTCAGTTCCTGCTGGAAGTTGAATCTTATCCCACTAACAGCTGAGAAAATCAGAAATTTTTTTTTCAGTTTTTTCCCCCTGCTCCTAATCTTCTCTCCCCCTGCCCCCCAATTTTTTCTCACTCTACTTGAATTTTGAGATTTAGGAGAAAGACAACCATCACTTCATTTGGGGCTGAGACTTTTTGGTTCTCTGTGTATACTTTTTTTTTCTCTGTGTCTACTTTAAAATTTTTTTTCTTCCTTCTTCTGAGAAAGGGTATGACTAGAATGAAGAGAGAAGGGGCAGGGATAGGCAAGGAGTTCAGCCTAAATAATGACAGGCTGCTTAGAAGCCAAGATGTGTATTTGTAGCTGGGGTGTGTTACTTGAGCATGGGGCTTTAGGCTGGACTCCTTGCAGTCTTGCTCTGAAGGTGGGCAGACTTGGGGGAAGGTGAAAAGGGAGGGGTGTGGAGTCTGTGTGCGAGGGTGTATGCATGAGCAAGCCTCTTTGGATCTGTTACAGGGGAAATCTTCTTTCTCTGCCTTCCATTTGTTTATATTAATGATTTAGTAGCAGGCTTGCCTGAAAACTTCCACTGTATGAGCACTGTGGGTTTTTGAGCTCTCAGTGACCTTAAAGACTGGTTCGATGCATTGTTTTTTCAAGACTCATTGTGCTATTCCAGAGTTTGGGTTTCTTCTTTTTCTCTTTTTAAACTTCAAAACTTAACTGCTTTAGATTCATCATTGAGATAATGATGATTAAAAAAAAACTGCCCCCCCCTCCTCAGGACAGTGATGTAATACTTACCTACGGGTACTGACTGTGGTGCTTTGCAGGTGACTTCTCCTGTGATTACTTAAGAAACATTTTTTAAAAATTCCTTCCACCTCCCATACTTTCTCCCCTTGATTTTGTCAAAATACTTTAAAAAAAATAAATGGAGAAATGGAATTTCCGCTCTTCTTTATAGAAGAGTTAGGGTAGGGTATGATCTTTTCCCTTTCTTTTTTGGTATTATCTTTTCATTTTTAATTACCATTTTTTAAATGCAAAGGTCAGAGATCAGTTGGTTTTAGAGAACCCTAGGAAGAGGAAGGCATCACTTTCCCCAAGAAAGAGAAGTGGTTGGAACCAAGCACCTTCCTTCTCTATCTTTTCCCTATGCTATTCCTAGCTTTGGGAAAAAATAGTTTTTCTTTTGCAATCACAAGCACTCTAATCTTCTTAATTCTTTCCCTTCCCAGAGTCATCCTCCTGTTCAGTAGGTAACCCTGCTCAGGAGTGATAGACGCGGCTATGTCACAGAACCTTCATGACAGCGTAGTTTAGGGGCTAGGGTATTGTTCACCTTTGTGGTGGTTGTTTGGTATAAATTTGAACTCCCTGGTGATGCTGGTGACATAGTTACCAAGATGGTAGATTTGGGGAGACCTCTCAGGGTAGGGGGAAGGAATTCAGAAGAATTAGCCCTTTGTGGATTGGTTTGTTGGCTAGACCTGCCATCACTGATCAAGGGCTTCTGCATCGCCACTCAAGTTAAGATGGTCTGTGTAGTAATGATAGGCAAGTTTACCTAAGGGCTATTGGGTTTGCAAGGTTGGAAGAGAGATGAGTGAAGGCTGCTTTTAAAAAAAATATCTTAATCTGTCTTAAGTTACAGATGGGCAAATGACATTTCCGTCAGTAGCCAGTTAGGCTAAGATATTCCTATTGTTTGAATATTTGGGCGGGGGTGGGGTGAGGAGTGATACTCTTTGCCCATTTCTTACATAGTGGGGTTCATTCTGCAAGACAACTCCCTTTTGGAAGAGGGAGAGACTAGGCAATAGAAGTTCACTGTTAAAGTAAGCAACAGGGCTAGGTTGAAAAAAAATTTAAACCAACTGGACTGTGCGAATATCCCCCCTTTTTTTTCTGGAGCTTTCGGGCATCTTCCAGTGAATTTTTAAAGGTGCTTCTTCAAGAGGAAACCAGAAATAAAATGGATACTAGGTTGCAAAAGACAACTATTCCATTTGGATTCCCAGTTTTCCCCAATATCGTTGGGTATTATAGCTGGGGCCTGACCTTCTTTTTATAAAAATAAATGCTGGGTTTCCATTGAACGTGTTGATTATTTTCTGTCTATATTAAGGGGAAAAGATATACGGAGGTGGATTAGTGGTTGCAATTTTGAGATCGGCTACCCAGATTTGGTGGAGGTGGGGGAGGAGGTTGGAGTGTTTGTGATGCTGTGTGCATTGTAGGCTTTTCATTTCTCTTTGATGGTGGGGGAAGATGGGGATAGTGGGGACAAGGTGGATGGAGACACTTTGAAGAGTTGGGGTGGAGAGGACACAGAGGTGATGTGAGGAAGT
>CM053589.1:69451814-69479247 GCA_028646515.1 Pseudochirops corinnae | reverse complement strand
TTGTCTTCCTCCCATTCCATGCTTTGATCCTTTTTGTCCCCAAAAAAGGAATCTAAAGTTGGATTGCTGAGCTTTCTTTGCTTCCTTTGCCTGCTTATGTTGCCAGTCAGCTATTTGACTTTCGGGCTCAGTAGAACTCTGCTTTCAGAGGGGAGAGCTCTGTCCCAAATCACTGGGATTTTCACAGCTGCTGAAGCTATTAGGGGGCTGCAGTCTCTTCAGCCCCAACCAGCTTTGGCTCACTGGTCACGCACCTCAGGACCACCACCCAAGACTGCAATCCCGATCCAGGCAGCTCAAGGCAAGAGCACTTAGCCTCTCAATGATTGCTTGGCCCCCCTGCAATCTGCAGCCTGCAAACTCTGAAGCAGCCATGTGGAGGCAGCTGCAGGGCTGCCACTTCAAACTGCTTCTAGCTCTGGAGGTAGTGGGCTGGACTCTCTCCCTCAAATTTAGCTGAGTTCCACTGACCTTTTCCCTTTGACTCTTACGGTTTCATAATTCTGGAAACTACCACAGCTTCCAGTGATCCACTCTCCTGAAAGCTCCAGCCGCACCTTGTCCTGGCTGCCCTGGGGCTAAAACCACATTGGCTGGGCTCTGTTCCCAGCTCACTGCGATGACCCCTTTCCATCCGTCTGCCAGGCTGCCTTCAGTGGGAGCTTTGTTTCTCTGTCATTTTATGAGATCTGGAGCTCTAAAACTTGTTTAGAGTCATATTTTATAGGTATTTGAGGTGGTTACAGTGGGAGCAGCAGCGCTCTCCTGCTTCTCTGCCACCATCTTGACTCCGCCAAAGATAAAGATTCTAAGAGATAGAAGCCAGAATGAGATGTGTTGGCATGGGGGACAATCTGCAAAAGTAGGAGATGACATTTCATGTGGAGAGTTTTATGGAAGATAGTTGACTCATTGAGCTTGTAGTCTATTGTAATCCCTGAGTCTTCTTCATATGAATTAATTTCTAGTCATATCTCCCACATCATGTACTGTATAATTGTGAGTAGTTTTTTGTTTATTTATTTGTTTGTTTGTTTGTTTTTACTCCAAGTATAGAACCTTGTAGTTATACCAGTTACATTTTACCTTGTTAAATTTGGTCCATAATTCTAATGGGTTGACACCTCTTCATATTCTGATTATCTTCCATTTTGTTAATTGTTCCTCTCAACATTTTGGACCTGAAAATTTGATGAGCATGCCATCTATATTTTCACCCAAGTCACTGACAAAACAATTGAATGGAAAAGGGACAAAGACAGAATGCTTTTGTACTCCATTGGAAACCTCTTACTAAGTTAACATTCAAATCCTGAATTTTTCTAACTGTATTGTAATCAAGCCTGTGTCTCTTTATCTTGTTCACAAGGATATCATGAGAACTTTGTCGGTACCTAAAAAAAATACAGATATACTATTTTGATGACATTTCCTTCTTCAGTTGGTCTACTTATTCTGTCCCAAAAGGGAATGAGTTAAGTCTTGAATGACTTAGCTGGGTACATTTTAGGAGATTCCTTATTCAAGTGTGGCTGGAACTAGATGACCTCTGCAGCCCCTTCTTGTTCTGAGACTGTGATTCTATTACTTGTTCTTAATAAATCCATATTGGCTCCTTATAGTCCTTTCTACCTGCTTAACCAATCATCTTTTTAATAATGAGATCTACAATTTTGTAAAGAATCAAAGCCATGATCATTGACCTATATCTTGAATTTCCGTTTTTAAAGAACTCTTTTTAGAAATAGGAACATTTTCTCATCACAGGTTTCATGAATACTCTTACCTTCCCCATGATTTTTCAGTGAGAGCCAAGAGAAGTTAAATAGTCACATCCACCCATTCTTTCAGGACTCATTGAAGCCAGCTAAGAGTTTTCCTGCCATCTCCTTACTTATTTTAAATTTTAATTCCCCATTAATCATTTTTGTTCTGTATTTCTCAGTCTAGAGCTCATTATCATTGAGTGACCTGAAAACAGAACTGAATAAGAACTGAGTGATTCTTCCTTCTCTCTGTCATCTATTACCAGCATCTCATTCATACTGTACAAAAGTTTCTTTCATTTTCCTTTTGACCTCAGTCTGTCCTTCCCCATCTCCCTGTTACCCCCCAAAATTCATTTTGCTTGTCCTTGGTAAGCATCAGCTTATTCTAGTCTTTAGCTATTCTGATATTCTTCTTGGAGTTTCATGCTAATTTTTAAAAATATATTCTCTGATATCTACCCTTCCTGGATTCTTCCATAATAGTTAATAATTGTAGGTAAGACTTATATAGAGTCTATTGCATGCCCTGTACTGTGCTAAGCTCTTTACAATTGTTATCTCATTTGATCCTCACAACAATTCTGTGAGGTAGATGCTATTATTAATTTGCATTTTACAGCTGAGGAAACTGAGGCAAATAGAAGTTAAGTGACTTACCCAGGGTCACATGGTAAGTGTCTGAGGTTGCATTCGAACTTAGGTCTTCCTGATTCTAGGCCTGGTGCTCTTTCTACTCTGCTACCTAGCTGCATTATGCCTTGTTCTACCCTCATCTAGGGCAGCTAGGAGATACAGTGGATAGAGCACCAGGCCTAGAATCAGGAAGACCTAAGTTCAAATCTAACCTGAGACACTTACTATGTGTGACCTTGGGCAAGTCACTTAATCTTATTTTCCTTAATTTTCTCATCAGTAAAATAAACTGGAGAAGAAAATGACAAACCACCGTAGTATCTTTACCAAAAAAACCCAAATGGGTTCAAAAGGAGTCAGGAATGATTGGATGACGCAACCCTCATCTAGAACAAGCACTTAAGATAGCACAATCAGTTCTTCATGAGGTTCCCATCATTTAGAGTTCAGCAACAACTTCTTTCTTATTGGTCTGAATCATGTCTAGAATTGTTGTTCCTTTCACAGTACTTCCTTGACATTTTTTGAAGAATGAAATTATCATCAAGGTAAAGCTAGTCCTTTATCAGTTCTGCTTTTGGCAAAGAGAGGTATTTCTCCATCTCCTCTTCCTCTCTTCTCCCTGCAGTCTCTCAATCTGCTCATTGCTAGGCTAAAGATTCCTAACTTTCTCAACTAGGTCTTGTATAACATGGCTTTGAATCCTCTTACCATTAGACCCATTTGACCACTTCAGTTTGACCCTATCCCTCTTAAGAAATGGTATCCAATCATATCGCTTGCCTTCTCAGTGGGTGGGGGAGTGGGTGAGAGGCAAGGAAAGCACTTGGAACTCAGAATTTAAAAGGAAAATGCACCAATAATAATGGACTTGGTGCAGTGTAGGGGATATGAAACATACCATCCAGAACTAAGCAAACGTTACCCAAATGTGGCTTGATCAGTGTGGAATATCTTGAAACTTCTGGACGTGCTCAAGAGAGGCAATGTTATATAATACTTGCCTTGGAATCAAGAAGATGTGGGTTTAAGTCCTACTTCTGACAATGTGGGAGCATGAGCAATACATTATTCTGTCTGAGTCTTAGCTTCCTCAACTGTAAAATGTAGGTCATTTATTTAGAGTTGCAAGAGACCTTAGAGATCATCTGGTCCAACGTTCCTTATTTTCAAACGTGGAAACTGAGGCCTAGAAAAATGAAATCATTTGCCCAAGATCACACAATAAGGACCAGGGCCAAGATTCAAATGTAGGTCACCTGATCCCAAAGACAATGATCTACTTTCATTACATTTAAAATGCCACCCCACCACTCCCTGTCTTTCTAGTCCTTCTGTTATTATCACAGCTCATCATCCCAGAAACTTCTGTGCTTTGTGTCCCTTGTTGTTCAGTCTTGTTCAGTCTTGCCCAACTTTTGTGACTCCATTTGGAGATTTCTTGGCAAAGATTCTAGAGTGGTTTTCTATTTCCTTCTCCAGCTCATTTTACATATGAGGAAACTGAGGCAAATAGGATTAAGTGACTTGCCTTGGGTCACACAGCTAAGGAGTATCTGATGCTGAATTTGAATTCAGGAAGATGACTCTTCCAGACTCTAGGCCTGGTGCTCTATCCACTGAGCCATCTAATCATAAGCCATCTCTTCTACTAGCAGAAATATACTGATAATATGAAATGGGGCAAGGATCAGGGGAGTAAATGCTTGGTCCCTTGTTGCTGAGATATCCACCTTAGAGGGTTGTTGTGAAGCTCAAATCAGATAATGTATTTAAAGTACTATATAAGTGTCAATATATATTATCTACTATCTAAGATTGCATTATTTCTGTAGGGAGCCATGTCATTGTTTAGGAGCAATTTTTTGGAGGTCTAATTAATCATAAGCATTTATTAAGTGTTTACTATATGTCAGGAATTGTGTGAAGCACTGGGCATACAAAGCAAGCTCAAAGGCAGTCCCTGCTCTCATGGAATGCACAGTCTAATCCAGAATTGGAGAGAAAAAATGTGGAACAGAATGGATTGCATTTGTGAAAAGCACCAAGCACTCAATGATTCCAAGTTGCTCCTTGATATAAAAACCCCCCAACAATATGATCATAACACTTATGTTCTCCAAATACTGCTATATGACTGTGAATCATGTTTTTAAAGAATCAAAATTATGGGTGACCCAATGGATGATGGAGGCTGTAAGTACATTGTGGCTATATCTAGATTGTAGTATATTACCAATGGTGACTTACAAACAAGAAGAGACCTGAAAGACATCAAAACAAAGTATATGACCAGAAAAGATGTTGCAATAATGGATAATAACTGGATACCCTCAGTGCTGTACTTGGTACCCATAATTGTTAAAAAGTCTGAGAATAGCTCAAGTGTATCCTATATGGATAATTAGGAGGACAATAAGAACTACCAAGAATGAGATGGCATATATGGATTGTAGTATCTTCCAATGGAAGAAGTAGTACCCATATTATTTAGATCATGGATCCATTGATTTACCAAATCCAGTTATTGTTGACTCATATTCAAGTAGAAGTAAACTAAATTTTCTAAGTCTTTTTACATGAACTACCAAGCTATATTTCTCTGATACTATGTCTGTATAGTTGATATTTTTAATATAAGTACAGGATTTTATGCTTATCTCTGTCAAATTTAATTTTGGGCTATTCAAAAAATATTCTGGGCCTGGATACCATCATGTAATGTATCAGTTGTTCCTCTCAGATTTATGCCATTGGTAACTTTCATAAGCATAGCATCTATGTCTTCATTTTAGTCATTGATGGTAATGTTGCAGATGGAGGGTTGAGGACAGACCCCTGAAGTATAACATTAGAGACAAGTTTTTTTTTTTTGATGATATCAATCCATTAATTAAACCTTCAATTATGAGAAGAGGTGAATACACTACTTTAGACCACTGAAATACACCATTAGAGACCTCTTCTAGGTTGACCTCAATCCATTCATTAAGACTTCAATTTAAGTAGATGAAGACATATCTAAATTCTTTAGTTCTTTTCAATGATTTCAAAGGTACTAGCAGATAACAAAAGTAAAACTCTTTAAGTATGACTGTTCAACCAGCTTTGAATTCATTGAATGACTAGTATCATTTAATTTACAGTAGACATCTCATGCTCAACATGTCCAAAAAAAACTCCTCATCTTTCATCCCAAACCCACCCTTTTTTATCTTAAGAGCATAGCCATTCTTCCTGTCACTCATTAGCCAAGTTGGAATCATGCCCAGTCTTCATCAGTCAAATATCCAATCAATTTCCAGATCTTGTCATTTCTATCCCCATAATATCCACTTCAATTGACTCCTCTTTACTCACATATAGTGATAACACTACTTCAGATCTTACACATCTTGCCTAGCCCATTATAACCATCTCCTAATTTGTATTCTTGCCTCAAGTCTCTCCTCTCTTCAAATGTTTCATCCTATAGCCTAAGTGAAATTTCTAAAGCAGAGTCTTGACCACACTCTTCCCTTACTTGATAAACTCTAGTGGCTCACTTTTATCTTTAGGATCAAATACAATCTGTTTGGCATTTAAATCCCACCTAGTTCCAATCTATCTTCCAGGATTATTGTCTATCACTCCTCATCATACTGGACTCCCTGCTGTTCTTCTTCTTCAGAAAGGACATTCTGACTCCTACCTCTGTCCCTTAATATGGTCAACTTTCTAAGAGTATAAATTGCAGAGGAAGATTCAAACTGCATTTGTTGGAGGTATTTCTTTACTGGAAGTTCCTTATATCAGTGAAACCACAAGTCTAGTCTTTCTTGGGGGAAAAAAGGGATATTTTTTCTCTCTCTGTCTCTCTCTCTCTGTCTCTCTTTTTGTCTTTCTCTCTCTCTGTGTGATTCTTTTTGATAAAATGTGAACTTTCTGTAGGAACAGACTCTTTTGTCTCTTCAAAAATCTCCAGTGCCTACCACAGTGCTTGTTATATAATGGTATATAGGTATTTACTCTGTTGATTTCTCTATTTTGTTCAAGAGTATATCATGAGATTCTTAAATGCCCGTTGAAATTCAGGTGTACTTTGTCTATGGTATTTCTCTTATCTTTTAATCTAGTAACCCTATTAAGAAGTCAGTGAGGTCAGATTAGCGTGACTTTTTGTTATTGAATCCACGTTGGCTCCTTGTGGTCATGAGCACCTTGTGGTCATGTCTTTCCTTTCTATTGGTTCACCAACCATTTATTTAATATTTTGTTTTAGAATTTTGCCAGGGACTGACATCATGGTTATTCTTCAGTTTTTAGAAACCATACCTTTTGAAAATTCAAATATTTGCCTATATCTATTCTTGTAAATTTTCTCCCATTCTCCATCATTTCTCAAAGATTACTGATAATGCATCAGTGATTAACCTGCATGTTTTGTCAGTACTCTAAAATGTAATTTTCTGGGCATGGAGACTTTAGTTGATTTATAACAGTTAGATTTTGTGTAATTGAAATCTTAAATCACCAATGTATCTTGTCTCTGACAGTGTTGTTAAATATATGTATAAAATATCATCTCTTTTTGCCATCTGGTTGGGCAGTCTATTGTGTATAATGATATCACTTCTATTTCTTCTGTTTTCATAAAAATATTTTCCTTTATGCTTAGATTATTGAATTTACATATAAGATTTTATCTTCTTGAAATATAATATTATATTAAGATTTAATTGAAAAGGTGATAGAGTAACATTACTGTAGTCCAGTTGTCAATTCTGGCCCACTATGTTGTGATGATTCCTGCAATGGCATAAAATTCAAATATCATTTTGTTTGTCACCCATTATTCCATATTCAATGTTATGTGGACATCTGAGAATATATGAATTCCTTCTAATTTTCTTTTCAGTTTTTCTGCTGTGAATTAATATGCATTTCCTCCAACATTGTTGTGTTTTATTGTTATACCTAGTGTGCTTATAATTTGACTTCTTTCTCATCAGTTTTCAGGTTAAGGTCTTTATAAATTATGATAGCAAGTGAATTATCAGGCAAGTGGTTATTAATATACATTTTCCTCAGTCTTCATGAGATCCTTCTTTGCTAGGCATCATGTTCATCATTCTAGTATTTTAGATCGTATTACGGAAAACAAAATCCTACTCTTGGACCTCATTTATATAATTGCATGCTCAATTCCCATATTCTCATTTTTTTTCTAACCTTCAGTTATGATATGCCCCACCTGAAGCAGCTAGGCTGTATAGTGGATAGAGCCCTGGACTTGGAGTTAGGAAGACCTGAGTTAAAATCTGCCCTCAGACACCTAATAACTGTGTGACCCTGGATAAGTCACTTAACCTGGTTTGTCTCAGTTTCCAGTAAAATGAGCTGGAGAACAAAATGGTAAACCATTTCAATATTATTTCCAAGAAAACCTCAAACATGAACATGACTGAAATGACTGGACAACTATAAAAAGTCCTCCAGTTTCTGACTCAGGACTTCAAAGGGACTAGAATATGTACTCCTGATTTCTTCTGGTGGTAACATTTTTCCTTAACCCAATTAAGCAAGTGTGGGTTGTTGTTGGCAGGCTTTAAGAATCTTGGCAGACTCTCAATCACTTCTTAGACACATGTTTTAAGGAGTTAGCATACCTCCTAATTTCCCATGTCAGGTCTTCAGATAACTTACTCCATACCCTTTTCATGGTGTTATAAACCACCATAGAATCTCAAAATCAGAAGGGAGCTCAGCAGCCATGTAGTCTAACCCATATCTAAAAAGGAATCTCCCTAAAACATACCTGTTAAATGGTCAAGAGATCATATTTTTCCTTGAAGACCTCCAATGACCTACTACCTCCCAAAGAGTTCCAATTAACTTATAACATAGCTCAAATTGTTACGGAATTTTTCCTGACACCAAACCTAAATTTATGTAAAGCAAATTTGGTGGAAAGAAATCACCAATACCATTGGTGGTGATGGTGGTGGAGCAAAGGAGGAGGGGATGAAGAAGAGCTTTGACTAGGGAGTAACACCTGAACTAAGCTTTGGAGAAAAACAGGAATTTTTAAGCAGCAGAGGAATGGCAGGAGAACTAATTATTATCCTAAGGCCCTGATGGAGCTCTATATAAGATACTGAGGCTTGATATGATTATGGAGATGGGCCCTGGAGATGAGAGATTCTCCATGTCACTTTTTTTTTTTTTGATTTTTGGATGGGGGATGGCAGGGCAGTTGGGGTTAAGTGACTTGCTCAAGGTCACATGGCTAGTAAGTGTTAAGTGTCTGAGGCTGGATTTGAACTCAGGTCCTCCTGACTCCAGGGCCAGTGCTCTATTCATTGCATTACCTAGCTGCCCCCATGTCACTCTTTTGTTATCCCTTTTTCTCTGAGGATGCAAATGAGCCAGATATAACTGTTGCCATGTGGAAAGTTATCTGTTTCCAGTATGGGAAACACTCATAATAATGGAGAAAACTTCCCATAGTTGACACTCATACAAAAGATTCAGAGCAGGGCAGGGTGAGTACAAACAATGGAACTTAAAAGTGTGAAACTGGCAATCATGTTTGAGCAATGCTTGAGCATTGAAATCTAAAGAATAAATCAGCAAAGTATGGTCTAAGGACAGATGATTACAAGGAACTGAACTTTTACAATGGTATATTTCTCAATTTGACTTTTTTTCCATGAAGACTATGAGTCTCTCCCTTTGAAACCTAGAGTCTGGTACTACCCTTGTTGAAATTCCTGGAGTTGCAGCCTTGGACAGTTCCCTGCCACTGCAAATGCTTTGTTCTTTGGAAACAGTTGAGACTGTGAGTCAGTGGACAAGTTAGTTAGTTGAAACAGCAGAGTCTGGGCTCAAATCCAATTTTTGCTTGCTTACTACCTGAGTATGATGACGTGCCCAAGTTCCCACAGTTTGTTAGTGTCAGAATAGGCAGTAGAATTTGCTGACCCTGGCAAAATATTACCTTCACTGTCTATTTCTTCTTTTAGGTAGCAATAAATTCTTTTCTTTACAGTAAGGAGACTTTAGCTTCTTTGCCAATCTGGTTTTCAGTTTCCTAATATATAAAATAAAAGGGTTAGAAAACAGGCTCCCTACGTCCTTCTTTCCTCTCCCAACATTTAATGATTCCATGATGAGTGGCTAGCTGCCTGACTCCATTCTTTCCAGCCAGCGGATCAGTTGTTAAATTCTCCATTAGCAACAGTGAAACAAAGTTTTGAAGGCTAGAGCGAGTATTGTTGCTTAACAATATTTGTTCTTTTTTGGCGGTGTTGTAACTCTGATTTCACTAGCACTGATAATTCTTAGCAAGGTATCTACCTCTATCAATGCAGATGAGCAACTATATTGCAGTTTTTAATCTTAGAGTTACATACTGCTACTGAGAGGTTAAGTTACTTCTCTAGAGTTACACAGCCGGTTTGTGTTAGAGATGGCACTTGAATGCATATCTTTCCAAAGCAATGGCAATCTATCTGCCCACCATTTCATAATGCCTCTCATTTCAGACTGGGCAAGCTCCAATCATGCCTTAGACACTTACTAACTATATATAACCCTGGGCCAGTCACTTAAACCCTCTCAGCCTCAGTTTCCTCATTTGAAAAATGAGAGAGTTGGACTTGATGGTCGTTAAGGTCCCTTCTAGCCCTTAATCTATGATCTGTGAAATACTGGATAACAACCTCCCACCAAAAAGAAAATCCCCTTTGCTCTGGAATGTTAGCCAGCCCCCTGACCTCTGGCAAAACAGATGGTCTCGGGAAATGGATTGCAGAATCTCAGAAGCTAGGGCTGGCCAATGAGTATTAAATCATCTGTGCCTGCCTCCCACAGCATGCAGACCAATTGGGTGTATGGCACTGGTACTGTCTGATGCCCAGGTCTGTCTCATTCATCAGATGTCTACTACAAAAAAACCCTAGGAAAAGACTCTAGGGATTCTCTGGAAGCTCAAGTACTCTGGGACTGGGGCTGGGAAAGGTCTGAGTTATACTATCACTTCCATCTGCTTATTGTGTGGCGTTGGCTGAGAGAGAGAGAGAGAGAGAGAGAGAGAGAGAGAGAGAGAGAGTGTGTGTGTGTGTGTGTGTGTGTGTGTGTGTGTGTGTGAAGTGTTTGGATATTGCTACAGGGTGGAGAGAAGCTGTATCTGATGTTAAATTGATACCTATACTTGATCTTATTAAAAGGCCCCTGGAGAAGTGACCATGTGTAGTTTCATTGTTACTACTGGGTTTTAAGGCACGGGGGAAGGAATTATTAGTTGTAAATTTGGGAAAGGGGACATAGTTTACGTTTAAAAGAGATCGAGAATACCAAACCTTAAAGAAAGCCTCTCAGTTAGAATTATAGAACTGGTAGGAACTTAAAGGTCAGGTAGTCCAAATCTTTCATTTTATGGATGAGGAAACAGAGGAGCAGATATGTGAAATGATTTGCCCAAGAAAACACATCCAATTAATATGGCTTCATAGTTTGAGTTTCTATAAAGGGAATGGGGTAGCCAGGTGATATAGTTGGAGTGCCAGGTCAAGTTTTCTTTCTCTTTCTTTCTTTCTTTCTTTTCTTGTTTCTTTCTTTCTTTCTTTCTTTCTTTCTTTCTTTCTTTCTTTCTTTCTTTCTTTCTTTCTTTCCTTCCTTCCTTCCTTCCTTCCTTTCTGGAGGGGGAAGGCAAGGTAATTGGGGTTACACAGCTAGTAAGTGTCAAGTGTCTGAGGTCAGATTTGAACTCGGGTCCTCCTGACTCGAGGGCTCGTGCTCTACTTGCTCCAGGCCTGGATTTAGGAAGACCTGAGTTCAAATCCAGCTTCAGAAACTTACTAGCTTTGTGACCCTGGGTAAATCACTTAACACTATTTGCCTTAGTTTCCTGATCTGTAAAATGAACTGGAAAAGGAAATAGCAAGTTACTCTAGTATCTTTGCCAAGAAAATCTTAAACGGAGTCACAAAGAATCAGACACAACTGAAAAATGACTAAACAATGAAAATAAAGGGGAAAAAGAAATGAAATTCCAGTTATCTTTTTGGGTAGAGCTATTCAGTCCTTGAACATTTCAATGTGATGCTCTCTAGACATGATTTTCAATGGATGTGACTTAGAAATGGAGTGATTTATCTCTCTTACTAAAAAATACCAAACCGAAATAGGAAGACATTTGCTTTAAATATTAACTGCTTGGTGGTCATTTTGAGATATGTTTGAGATTCTTTCTCTGAAGGACAAACTTAGGCATCAGATATTGAGTGGCTTTTGGTTGTGGTCTCTCCCTCTCCTTTGTCTACTTAGACAGACTGTTCTTGGGTATTTTACTTTACATCTGTAGAAATTAACCATTGATTTTTGTTATCTTATAAGTCTCTGAAGCTTGGGTCATGGGTCTACTTAGGGGACTCCCAAATTCTAGTTTAAGGAAAAGAGAAAAATATATGAATGCCAGGAAAAGGCTTCTTGATGAAATAGTAAGAGCAGTGCAGATTTGAATTTTTTTTTTTGCTTTTTGGAGAGGGGGGCAGAAGGTAGGGCAACTGAGGTTAAGTGACTTGCCCAAGGTCACATGGCTAGTTTTTTGTGGTAAGTGTCTGAGGATGGATTTGAATTCAGGTCCTCCTGACTCCAGGGCCGGTACTCTATTCACTGCACTACCTAGCCGCCCTGTAGATTTGAATCTTAACCTCTACTTTTAGTAGTTTCATGACCTAGGGTAAGTCACTTAACTTTCATAGACCTTAGTTTATTTAAGTGTAAAATAAAAGGCCTGAACTAGATCATCTCTGAGGACCCTCCCAACTGTCCTTTTATCTGTAGCCTCTACATTCCTCTGCAGGTTACATGATGAGGGTTTCTGGGGGAAGGGTAGGCTGTGTGGGAAGATTATGATATTTTTCTGGGGGACCCAGAATTTAGACATGCCACTGGAATGAACATCTTGGTGTTGTTGGAAGATTCCCATAGGGAAAATGGTGCCATGTGTCAGCCATGGTTTACTCTTTCCCTTTGTTTTACACATGTTTCCATGAAAGCTAGAAGTGGGGGCACTTTGGAGAAACTCTTAGCTCAGCTCTGCCTCAGACACCAGTCTGGGAGCCAATTCTTATCACAGACTGCTGCCCTGTGCCAGCTGGCCCTGCTAAGCAGTGAACGTTCCCAGGTGAGCATGCTCACTTATAGGATCATAGCTTCAGAGCTCGAAGGCACCGCAGAAATGATCAAATCAAACCCCATCATTTAACAGATGAAGAAAATAAAGTTCATGGGGATACATGATTTGTCCAAGCCTTCATTAAGTTGGAGAGCACAGTAGATGTCTTGGGTTCCAGAAAGGTACCTGGTTCTCTTAGGGCCACTGACAACACATCTCTTTCCTGGACCATAAGGAACATAAAAACTCGGTCACCAACATTTATGAGCAATGGAACAGGCTGGCAGTTGGTACAGTGGGTAGTGTGCTAAGACTAGAGTCAGGAAGACCTGAGTTCAGATCTAGCCTCTGATCCTTATGAGGTGAGTGACCCTGGGCAAGTCCTGTAATCTCTGTCTGAATCAGTTTCTTCAATAAATTGGGGATAATAACAGCTCCTGCTATGAAGGGTTGTTGTTAGGCTCAAATGAGGTAATATTTGTAAAGCACTTAGCACAGTGCCTGGCACATAGGAAGCAGTAATAAATGTTTCTTCTCTTCCAACCTCCCCCAACCTGTTTTGTCACAGCATAGCTCTTCTACAGCTGTGTAGGATTGAGGTTCCTACATGAGCAGACTCCAGAAAGTGTGATATCATGGAAAGGGCATTTCATCTGAAGCCAAAGGATAGATCCTTGTCTGAAACATGGCTCTTCCATTCGCTATTTGGGCCTCAACTGCCCATCTGCAAAATGAGAGATTTGGAGTAGTGGTTCTCTCAGGTCCCTTCCAGGCAGACTTGTGCGGGCAAATGTTTAACAACCAGCTCTCTGGGGGGAAATGTATGGATGATTTCCTTTAAAGTTTGATTTATATTGTTGGCATGGCCTCCATCCCTCTCTTAAGTCTGGACAATCTAAACAGTACATCAAGCTCGAATTTGTAGTATTTGCCAGTTTCCAAGGTGTACGTGTTCATGTTGAAGATTTAACAATTGGCTGTCCCAAGGCAGTTTGAACTGGCTTCAGCATGTCGTTGCTTCCAGCTTTAAATTTATGATGCTGTGAACTATGTGATCAGAAATGACCAATTGTATAACTGATAGGGACTCACCCTATCACCTGCTAGCTACCATATTGCTTTTACCTTTTTGGTAGGTAGGTACTACTCTTTTCTATTTTTCTGACTGGTGAAATGTGACCTCTGTCATTGCCACTCACACGGCCAGTCACTGCAGGGGACCACTAAATTGGGCCTCAGTGGAAGGTGTGTATGTCTTTGAGGTGAGGTTCACTCAGTAACCAATGGTCATGCTTGTTGGTGCTACCTATAAGGCAACAACTTTTGAAATGCAGACATCATGCTTTGTGAAACCAGTTAGGTTTTTCTTACTTTGCTTTAATTGGCAACCATTAGAACCAGCTGCTCAAATTCATCCTATCTCAGAATTGTGGGGAGGTCAGGGGGAAGGAGAGAGTATTTGAAATACACCCTGGTTTCTTGACTTCCTACTCCTTATTAGGAAAAAAAATTCTTTTTAGTTAAAATAATGATCGTTCCTGAGTTCTTGCCTGCTATCTCACCCGAAGCTCTGACTGAGGCTGTCTTCCTGGTAGGCTGGGGAAGAAAATCCTAGAGAGTGAAGGTAGATGGGTATGATTGCTATCGATTCTGTTTTGTTTGTTGGACAGCAGATGGCCCCAGCTCAGGTGTCTTGTTGGTTGACCTGGCTCACCTGATATGTTTGTCTCAGGACATTCTCGGTGCTTGTTCTTTGAGGGGGAAATTGGAGAGTGTATCCATGGTGAGTCAGCTGGGGTTGGGGAGTAGTGGGATGAACAGGATGTTTCACATACTTTCAGCAATTCCCCATTACCCAGAGTATTAAATGCAAATGCTGTAGAGCGGCATTGAAGACCCTCCCCATTCTGTCTCCATTCTATTTTTCCATTCTGATTTTGTGCTTCTCCCTTTAACATGCTTTATGTTTTCTCCAAATCAGGCTGCTATATGTTATCTGATCTTGTCTTGTCCTGTCCTTCCTATATACATTCACACAGGCAATCCCCCTGGGTCTGTAAAGTGCTATCTTGTCTTTCATGCTTGTTGCAATCCTCTTCCTTTAAGGTCCCAGGTCAGGCTCTATCTTTTTACTTAAATCTTCCCTAAAGCCCCATCTGAAGCAATCTTTGCTTCCTTATTTTTCTAGAACATGATGTCTGTATCTGTTCTTGGCTTTTATCACATCCCATGTGGTATCACAATTATTTATATTTGTGTCACTGTTAAGGTCACTGATAGCTAAGTTTTTACTTATATTGTCCATAACTAGTTCCCTAAATAATTTCTTTTTTTTTTCTTTGAGGGGGGGAAGGCAAGGCAATTGGGGTTAAGTGACTTGCCCAAGGTCTTACACTTAGTAAGTATGTCAAGTATCTGAGGCTGAATTTGAATTCAGGCCCTCCTGACTCCAAGGCGGGTGCTCTATTCACTGCACCACTTAGCTCCTCCTTCCCCCCCCCCCATAATTTCTTGGCCACCACTTAATAATAGCTAATTATAGGTAGCATTTGTATAGCACTTTAATGTTTGCAAAGCACTTTATGGATATTTAATAATAATAGTAATAATAATAATGCTTACAATATGCAATTGCACTTTGCAATTATTATCTCATTTGATCCTCACAATTACTTAGCAAGATCGGTGCTAATATTATCTTCATTTTACAGTAGAGGAAACTGAGGCTAATGGAACTTTAGTGACTTGCCCAGGGTCATACTGCTAAGTGAGTGTCTAAGGTCCGATTTGAAGGCCCCCTGACTTTACGCCTGTTGCCCTATCCACTGTACCACCCAGCTGCCATACGCTTGCCCAAGAATGTAGGTGCTGTTATTCTTATTTTGGTAAACTGAAGCAGACAGAGCTTAAATGACTTATCTAGGGTCACATAGTAAGTGTTTGAGTCTGAGTTTGAATTTATGTCTTCCTAAGACTTAAACACTGACTCAGTTCTTTATCCGCTGTACCACTGAGCTGACTGAGACATTTCCAGTCCATGCTGTCTGAACTATAACCATCATCCTCATTGCCACTCCTCAATGGAATCTTTAATGAAAAAGAAATTAAAAAGAGGAGGTTGCTGGCACATTGAATAGACCTCTGCATCTCAAATCAGGAAGACCTACATTCAACAGCGGTCTTAGGTACTTACTAGCTCTGTGTCCCTGGACAAGTCAATTTATCTCTGATTCAGCCTCAGTTTCCTCAACTGTGAAATGGGGGTATTAATAACACCTGCCTCTCAGGTTGTTGGGAGGATGAAAGGAGAAAATATTTGTATAGGTGCTTAGCACAGTGCCTGGTAAATAGTGCGTGTTAGATAAATGCTTATTCCTTCTTCTCTATCTTTCCTTGGGAAACCCTTGCTCTGGTTGGTGAATTTTCATCTTCTCTTGACTCAGGCTTCCACATCACTTCCTGTCTGACATTTCCAAACCCTGTGACCATTTGGTAGCTCTCTCCTGCCTCCTGTCTCTCCCTTATATGCTGTCCTTCTGCATTAGCATGAGAGGTTCTTGAATATAAGGTTCATTTTCCTTGCTTGTATTTTTTATCCCTAGCGTTTACTATCATGCCTTGCTTATAGCAAATGCTTAATAAATTCTTTCTTTTTCCCCCACCACCCAAGAATAAACACAATATAATTTTTTATTTTTGTATTTCTCGTATTTGAGAGGCAACATAGATGGAGAAGTGGCTTTTTCCTCCAGAAAACCTTGGTTTCAAGACCCTCTTCTGATTAGTTAAGTGATTCTGGACAAGTCAACTAACCTCCCAGTGTCCTAGACAACTTTCTGACACTAAATTGCAAAATTGCATCAGTATAGCGAGTTTCCTCACTGGATATTTTCTTTTCTTTTCTTTTTTTGCTGTTTTTTTGGAGGGCAACTGGGGTTAAGTGACTTGCCCAAAGTCACATGGCTAGTAAGTGTGTCAAGTGTCTGAGTCTGGATTTGAATTCAGGTCCTCCTGACTCCAGGGCCAGTGCTCTATTCACTGCTGCACCTAGCTACTCCTAACTGGATATTTTCTATACCACTGGAATCACAAGTCCAGAATAATGACAAAATTCTTCAGTGTCTAGCATGCTACTTTGATCATAGTGGACACTTAATAAATGTTAAATTTAATTGAATCTCTTTCATGAAAGAGATTGGGAAATGGCTATCTTGGGCTTATATTTTAGGCTCTTTAGTCATAATTGTCAACAGGATAGAGCTTGGGCTTTCCATGAAACCCTTGGGCCACAATTTGAGTCTTGAGACCTCAGTTGAGGGTTAAGCTTGTCCATCATTCCTGCTTACAGTGAACTCTCCAGTTGGCTCAGCTGAAAGTTGTCTCAGGTACTTATCCGAATGTCATTTGTCTTTGTCTCCAATATTCATTGTGTTCTTGTTGTGTGTGTGGTATCTCTGTATACTGTTAAGAGCAGTAGACTCTTAAATATAAATCTTACCACAGAATCATACCTTTTAGGGCCCTTGAACTTGTCTACCCTAATATCCTGCTTTCTGTTAAGTTTGTTATTTAGTCATTTTTCAGTCTTTTCCAACTCTTCATAACCCCCATTTGGGGTTTTCTTGGCAAAGATACTGGAGCGGTTTGTCATTTCCTTCTCCAACTCATTTTGCAGATGAGGAAATTGAGGCAAAGAGGATTAAGTGACTTGGCCAGGGTCACACAACTAGTAAGTATCTGAGGCCACATTTGAACTCAGGTCTTCCTGACTACAGGCCTGGCACTCTGTCTACTGTGCCACCTAGCTGCCCCTTCTCTTAGGTAAGGTCATATTAATTAAATCATATAGATAACCAGAGAAGTCCATAGAAGTTATTAGATTTACCTAAGTGAGAGACCTGCCACTTTTAGGCTAAGGCCTTTTCAGGTACTCACTTAGAGTGAGGTAACACTCATTCAGTAAATAGGCCTCTTTAAGAAGTTAGTGAAGGAATGGACCCATTTAATTAGAAAAAAAAAGAAAAAGTAAATCAAGCTGGGAGGGGAAGACCCTCAGGGTTGCTGTTCCAAGAAGAAATGATTACCATTGACGTTCACTCTAAGCCAAGAGGGCACAAAATACAGCCATTAAGAGGAGCTTGGGCCCAGACCTATTGTGGTCCAATTTATGAGCTTCAGAGTGAACTGGGTTTAAGGTTTTGTGCTGGAAGGAAGGAAGGAAGGAAGGAAGGAAGGAGAGAAGGAAGGAAAGAAGGAAAGAAGGAAGGAAAGAAGAGGGAAGGAAGGAAGAAGGCAGGAAAAAAGGAAGGAATCTAGCCAGTAAACCCCATTTTAGAGATGACATAGCTGAGGACCACAGAAGTGATAGGACTTGTTTAAGGTGAGGCAGCTGATGTGTTGCAAGCATAGGACTGGAATTTGTTCTCCTGGTGCCCATTTTAGTTCTTTTCCTCCAATATATCCTTTTGAGAATAAATGGACATATTAGCTGCTGTCTATTTGCTTAAGGCTTCTCCTGACTGACACCGACGTGTAATACAGGCTCATCCTCCACAAGTGCCTGAAAAGCCCTCTGTTGTGTGAGTGTGGGCACCTAGAGTCCCACATGTTTCCTTAATGCCTCTCGGCTACTTTTCCTCAGAGACCTGTCTGCTCCTTTCTGCAGCTGTAAAGTGTGGCAGTTTGTGTGAGTCTTTAACTCTTGTTACCCAGCTCTTTTCCTTTGAACTCTGCCCAGTGCTGGGTGAATATTAACGCCAGAGTATAAATTATCCAGCAGGTCTCCAGCCCTCTTGCTGCCAGTGTGCTCTATGGCATGCATGCATAATCAACATGGGAGGCTGCCACTGCTTTTAGCTGAGGCGTTGGAGAAGACCTTAGGCTTTCAGAGAGATCAACCACACACCAGCATTTTTTCTCCCTGGCTCCCTCCTCTCCACCCAAAACTCAGTCTTTTTTCTAGCTCTCTAATAATTCAAATTAGGGTTTTGCAAACTAGCAGGCTGTGCCAAGTCCTTCCCTGATCTCCGTGGACAGCACTCTTGGAAGTCTCTGATTGATCCAGAGTTCTACCTAGAAAACGTGGGGTAATCCCAGAACAAACTCTTTTCCCTTTTGATTTCCCCCAAGGGGTTGCCTTTTTCTCCCCCACTTCTCCCTCCTCCCCAACTAGTCTTTTTGTTTGTTTTGTTTTGTTTGGAGGGGGTAAGGCAGGGCAATTGAGGTTAGGTGACTTGCCCAAGGTCACACAGCTAGAAAGTGTTTAAGTGTCTGAGGCCGGACTTGAACTCAGGTCCTCCTTATTGCAGGGTCAGTGCTCTATTTGCTGCGCCACCTAGCTGCACCCCCAACTGGTCTTGAATTCTCCAGGGTCCAAGTTCTTCTAGAACAAGATCCCTCTGGCACATTCTGTAAATATTTATACAGATTGTTCCAAAAGTCTTCATTAAGACTTTTGGGACACCATCTATATCTATATATCTCTCTGTTTCTATCTCTCTCTCTCCATCTCTATCTCTATCCACTTCTCGATCTCTTCTATCTATCTATCTATCTATCTATCTATCTATCTATCTATCTATCTATCTGTCTCTCCATCCTTGTTGCCTCCCCCTATTAGAAGGTAAGCTTCCAGTCCTTAGAATCTAGTCCATTCATTGTCTATGTAACCCTAGTTCCTAGTGCAGTGCCCCGCACATAGTAGTTGCTTATTGCTTGTTTATTCATTAGGTTAGCTATTTATCTGAGTCCATTCAGATAGTGAGTTCCTGGTCTGGGAAATGGTGGATGATTTTTCTGCTTCCTTCATGGGTGTTGAGTTCTGGCTAGGACAGGCTTGGATTGATCCCCTTCTCTGTGAGCTTTGGGGTGAATGGGGTGTGGGTGTGGGTGTGGTGGAGAGAGAGGAAGGGGGAGACACACACACAGACTGCCCCCCCCCCCCAGAGAGACAGATAGACAGACAGACACACACACACAGAGTATTATATATGTATGATGTGGTAAATGGAGAGGTTATATGGTAGATCAGTGAAGATGGAGCCCAAACCTCTTATTGAGGTGTCCAAGAAGGAGGCAATGTGGCGCAGGGTGAAGAATTGCTTGATTTGGAATCTGAGGAGTCCAAGGACCTTGATTTTAATCTTGGCTCTACCATTTATCTCTGTGATCTTGGGCAAATCTCTTAACCTCCTTGGGTATCTGTTTCATGTCTGTATAATGGTGGTGGTGGTAGTCTACTACTGTGTAAAATTGGGCAAGTCCCTTCTTCCTTATAAGCCTCAATTTCCTAATTTGCATGATGGGGCGGGACTAGATGCCCTCTAAGCTTCCCTCTTGTTCTATATCTATTTTTTAAATTAGTCTGACGAGGCTAGACTGCTTATTGTTTTGGAGGCAGTCCCTGTCAAAGTGTACAAAATAATTCAGGTTGTTGAAACTGTAAATGACCTTAGAAATCTTCTAGTCTGGTGTTTCCAAACCCAAATTGTACTGTGGACCAAGAAAAGTTCTATTCTTCTCTTTCTTGACTCTTGCTCTCCTCAGCCTCAAAACTTAGCTGATAAGAGAGTGAGGACCAATAAGGGAGAGATGGGAAGGAAAGACTAGGATGTGTATGAAGAGCTGGATGTGGAAGAAGTAGGAATTTTTTTTTTTTAAGGTTCTAGGTTTGGGCAGCAGCATGGCTGAGCAGATATATGGCTGGCCTCAGGTTGAGGGAGATCTAGGTTTGAGTCCTGCTTTTGATATGTGCTGGGCCATATTAGTCTGGGCAGGACTCTTAATTTCTCAGGGTGCTAGGAGATTTTCTAAGAACAGGTTTCAGCCACCAACCTAGTTCAGGCCCTCCCTGCACTAACCTCTAATTGATCTCCCTGCCTCAATTCCCTCATTACTCAATCTAGTCAGCTAACAAAGTGATTTTTCTAAAGCACAGGTGTGACTGTGCCATCGTCCAGCCCAATGAGTTCTAATGAATTCACTTTACATTCATGATCATAGGTAAACTCCTTTCTTAGGCATTCAAAGCAAATCATAACCTGGCCCAGAGTAAGCACTTGTAAAGAATTGTTGATGTGATTTAAAAGGTGTCACCCTTTATTGATAGAGGGACTTTCCTTATCTGGAAGTTCCTTCTGTTGAAGAAATCACAAAATTATGTCCCTGTTCCTAACCCCATGTTGGTTTTTAAGAGGAAAGAAATGATACTCATAGGTAATGTTTAGATTGTCTTTTAAGGTTTGCAAAAATGCTTCATAGATACTATTTTATTTGATCTTGACTAAAAAAACCTATGAGAAAGTGCTATGGTTGTTCCCATTTTACAGATGAGGAAACTCATAGAGATTAACCAAGTTGCCCAGAGTTATATATCTAGTAAGGATATGATTGAAACTAAAGTCTTTCCAATTCTAAGTTTGTCACTCTACTATAACACCTAGTTACCTCTTTACCTCAACTACGCTTGAAAAGTATCTTTTAGTAGTGAAAGAGTTATGGGGTAATAGAAATTTGTTAGGGGCTGCAAATGGCACAGTGGATAGAGCTGGATCTGGAGACAGGAGGACCTGAGTTCAAACGTGGACTCAGACAATTTACTAGTTGTATGACCCTGGGCAAGTCACTTAACCTTGTTTCCCTCAGTTCCTTATCTTTAAAATGAGCTGGAGAAGGAAATGGCAAACTGCTCCGGTGTCTTTTCCAAGAAAACCACAAATAGGGTCATGGAGTTTCAGATATGACTGTACAACAATAAAAAAAATTTGTCATAGACTGGCAGTTGCACAATGCTGATCCAGTTTAAATTGCTCATTTTATAGATGATAAATCTGAGGCTCAGAGAGGAAAGGGATGGGCCCTACGCCACAGAGCTAGTGTGATGTTTTGTTTCAATTGATTGTACTTGTTTGTTGCAAATTAAGATTCTGTGGACATCAGAGAAGGGATTAGGAACAGCAGTGATCCAAAAATGATATAATCATAAATAAATCACTTAAAAACAAAAACTTTAAAAAACAAATTAAAAAAAAGTCCAGCCAGTTAGTGAGTGGCCTGGTGACCTCCTTTTCCCTCCAACTTATCCTTTCATCTCAATTTTTCCATTTTTTCAGGTATAGTGAAGGAGCTCCAGCCTAGCAGTCAGAAGACCTGGGTTCTATTTCTAGCTCTGCTACTACATGAGTGACTTTGGGTAAGCCTCTGGGCAAGAACCCTAGTGACCTGGGTTCTAGCCCTGGCTCTGATTTGCTAGATATTAGTAGAGATAGAGCTAGATTGGGGTTCCAAGTCATAGTTCAACATATACACCAATCGCTATACTGCCTGCCTACCACTCTGGAGTCAGCGCCATACCTGAGGCATGTCCCCCCTGGAGGACATCTGTTGAGCTAAGCTGACTGGGCCTTTCCTCTTGCTTAGGTTATAGGGCCATCCTCAGAGATGAGTGCCTAATATATTATGCAAGAATCCAAGAAAAATAGGGGTTGTTTTTCAGTCGCTTCTGGAAAGGGGCATCAGAAGCCTTTGGGGATGCATGAGCCTTGTGGCAAGATATCTTGCAAAGAGAAGAATAACGAAAGATTCAAGGGGGTCACGCTTATGATAAGATGATCCAGCATCTCATGGTGTCATCTGCCGTGTCTGAATCGAAGGAACTTGCTATAGCAGATGCCAGCTGATCTTGGGAAGGAGTCCAGTCCAAATCTCCAGCCATCTGTTGATAGGGTAATAGATTATGCAGTAGCATGAACAAATGGCCTTAATTGGGTAGAGCTGTCAGAGGAGGTTGGAACTGTGGGAGGAGACAGATCGACTGCCATCAGCCTCAGACTGTCATGGACATGCAACTCAGGAAGACACTAGGAAGGAGAGTTGGTTACCTTGAAGGGCCTGGCTTAGAGCTGAAGTCTCAGCAGTTAGTAACTATAGAATGGTATCTTAGATTGAGCCCCTAGCTCTGAAGGGCAACAGGAACATCCCAAACCTCTGGGCTTACATTTTTTATTTTTTTAAATGAAACATGTTTAATAAATTCTTGTTGATTAAATTAGTATCTTTGGTGTTTGTTTTTTATATCATACTTTCAATACATTTTGTTTTTATATCAGCTTCATTTCTGATTACCTTCTCTCTTCCCTTCCCTATGGAGTTATCCTTTGCAACAAAGAACAAAAAAAAAGAAAGGGGGGAAGAAACCATTCAGCATATGCATCTCGTAAATCACCCCCTTCTGATAATATATGTGATAATCTATACCCTGGTCCCTCACCTCTTCAAAGAAGGGAGGTGGAAGCATTTGGATTAAATTAATATTAATATCTGTGTTTAATTGTAGTCTTCTTTAGGATGGGGTGGGAAAGGAGAGGGAAAAAATAAAGTAAAAATGGATAGCTAAGAACAAAAGAAAACCTAGAAACAAGCAAAGGAATGCCTAGTAGTTTTGAAAACAATGTGTAGTTTTTATGATATAGGTTTTCTTGAAATGGAGATTTATTGTTTCATCTTGAATCCCCTCATGTTTTGCTGTGTACATGGAAATGTTTTTTTTTCTCATTTTGAGTTTAAGTTTAAAATGAATAAAAATGATAAAAAAGAATTAATAGTAATAATAATTTGTGCTTATATAGTACTTTATTTACATTATTTCATTTGATAAATTTTTTTCTTTGTCTGGAACTATGACTTCCATGGTATAGGGAGTTTTCTGATTAGGAAACTCACTCTACCAAAGGACATTATTACATGGGACACTTGCCCAGGGCCATCCAGTCAATATTTATCACAGGTATGATTTGAACTCATGTATTCCTCACTCCTTGGCCAATTCTCTGCCCATTATGCCACACTGTTTTTCTTCATTTAATATTCATAACAACCCAGTGAGGCAAGTAGTATAACTCTATTCCTATGGTCACTTTATGGATGAGGAAAAAGATGCAGAATTACAGTGACTTGTGAAAACCACACTGCAAATATGTATCATTGCCTCCCCTCAAATACAGCTCTTGCCCTTTCTTAAACACCAGCCTAGCTCTTAAACCTCTCGGGCCTATGCTTTTCACAATTTCTTAAGGCTGATAACCTTCTAGCTTCTGTGGTAGATCTATCTTACCTGCTCTCTTCACTTTTGGGAAAAGGAAGGACAAAACACCCTTACCACAATGGATGGGAAAACTGGTGCTGCTTTGGTTGAGCCACTAATGTAATATCATATAGTATTTATTAGATATCATAAGTAAATTATTATTTCATGCTAAAAACTAAAATATTGTTTATTCCATTTTAAATATTAAGAGATGAGCCTGTGGGCCAATTCATCCTAGGAACAAAAGTATTATTTGGCCCATTTTAAATATTAAGGGATGAGCCTGTGAACCATCTGATAGGTCATTCCAGACCGTTATGAACTCCAGACCACACTGGGAGATGGCTTTCAGATATCTGCTGTATAAATAGGAACACATTACTGAGAATTTTGTCACGTGTCCATCTTATCCCCATCATTTCAAATTGTATTATTTAGAAAATCAAACCTTGAAAAGTATTAAGTAGCCACAGACATGGAATTCTCACCAACGTCATGACTCTATTTCAATTCTTGGGTTCTTTTAGATCCTATGTTTTCATCTGGGTAGCCTTTTTGGATGCATTTAACCAAGAGCCTGGCTCATAGTAGGTACTTAATAAATGTTCCTTGACTTGAAGTGTGTGTGTGAATACCTGGGTAGCTTACATATCTAGAGGAAAGGCACCGAGCAGTACACATAGCATGTTATTGTTCAGGCTGGGCATTGGCTAATGACTGTTTAGAATTGGGGGTGGTAGTGATGGAGCGTGAAGCTGGGAATATGTGGGGGGGAGCGGGTGAGCAGGGAAGATTCTTTCACTAAGGACTGGGTGTACTCAGCTTTCTTCCATGGGACTTCTGCTTCAGTGAAAGAGAGAGAGAGAGAGAGAGGGAGAGAGAGAGAGAGAGAGAGAGAGAGAGAGAGAGAGAGAGAGAGAGAGAGAGAGAAACAACGTGTACAAATCTGCTGCAATTGACCTTTTAAACCAAACCAACTTGTATGTTCCCTACATGAAGGGATTGCTGACAAATCTCTGGCTGGAGGCAGAAGGTGGAGAAGAAAGGCATGGCTAAATATCACAGCAGCAGGAACAGAGCACATGGCTTGCAAAAGATGGAGTGGTGGGGAAAGACTGAACTGCACTTACTTTCTCAGAAGCTCTGACACGTTGTATTTCCAATGTCTCCAATGACGAGTCTTTAACGCGTGACTAGAGGGCCAGAATAAGAAAGTATGAGTATATGTGTCTGTTGTTCATTTTTAAAACCTCTTTGAAGGGGCATGCTAAGGCTTGGGGGCTGAGGGCAGGGGTTATAGGCAAGATGAATATTTCTTCCATTTTTAGCCAAGTGCCTAGCTAAGTAGGGATGGGGGAATCGATTGCCTTGGGTGCTACCCTAAAGTGAGGTGTAGGAATGGTATAATGAGGTGAGGAGGGAGAGAGAAAATGCAGCACCCACACCCTGGCTACATCCCTCCATCTCCAACAAAAGCATCCTTTGTATTACTTAGGCCCTCAAACCAGGAAGTAACAGTATAGTGAGGTCATGTGTGTGTGCGCACCACTCTATCACTTCCTGGGTCCCATTGCAGAATGTCTGGCTGCCCAACTTGGGGTAAGGGTGGTGACAAAACAATAGGAGACTAGTTTTTTAACTTGGAGAGCACATACTACAGTTTTCCCTACCTGGAAATAGGCACAATATGTGTTTTTATATACTTTTAAGGATGATAAGATTAGTCAGCTTTTCAAAAAAGTGAAATCAAGGAAATATTTAAATTAGTCTTTAAAAAACACTTCATGGAGATTCAATCAATTTAAGATGTAGGAGCAAGATTATTGGCTCCACTTGTCGCGGTTGTGAAGAGGAAGGTGATAGAAAGTTTTGAAGAGCCTTAAACTCCTTGGAGAAAAACGAGGTGATGGGAACCTGCTGTGCTTTAAAGGTATTGAGAAGGAGTGAAAAGCTAGAGAGAGAGAGAGAGAGAGGAGAGAGGAGAGATTCCTTAACTAATTGATATATTCAATATTCTTTCATGGGACTTTGGGACCCATTCTTTTCTTCAAGTGAGTCATGCCAGACCAGCTAGGCTTAGCTGTCCATTCTTATTCATACGTACCTTGCACAACTGGACAATGTACCTTGGACAGTTCACCTCCCCTCCCTGAGACTCGGTTTCCTTTTTTCTAAAATGAGAATGTTAAACTCTATGACCTCTAAAGTCTTTCACTCTCTGCTCTAAATCTCTGAGTGTATGAATACGGAGTACAAGTAATACACCTTTAGACTTTATTTGGTGTAATTTGCCTTTGAGAGACCTTCCCTCATTCATTCAAGGAATTTCCCGTCTCTTGAGGAGAGAATTTGTGTGGTGTATCAAAGTTCCTATCCAAAATCTTTTTTTTTTTTTTTCCACACTGTTAATGCTCTATGTTCTAAATGTGCCAAGAGACCAAAGGTCTCAGCTCCCTTGGCAGGGCTGAGAAATGGTTTTGCTGAGAGAGCTATCTTTAGGAGGGCCTGGGTCTGTGTGGATGAAGCAGGTGTGATGACCTAGGTGTGTTGAGTTAAATTTTGTTTGTAGAGACCTTGACTCCTCCTCTTTGCTCCAGCTTCCCCTGGTATAAAATGAGACTTCTTGGGGGTTGGGGAGGTATTAATTACTCATGTTGCCACTTTTGACATGGATAATGCATTTTTCCTGTGCTGTAGTTGCAGGATAAGATTTCAGTGTCTGGGTTTAGTTAAAGGAGTCTAAGGTCCATCTGCATGTTGTATCTTGAATATCTCATTGTCTTTTTTTTTTCCTCTTTAGATTTGATGGGCCACAGATGCATGGTTTATATCATAAATTTCTTTTATCCTTCCCTGTCAGGACTAGGGTTGTAGAGATAAAATAGGTAAATAATTTTCCTCTGCCCTCAGTTCATAGAAATATGTATCACTTTATAAAAAAAGGTGAATTACATGTATAACCTAGGTTAAATTGTTTGCTTTTGGGGTGAAGGTGTGGGGAAGGGGAGAAGGATGGAGAATTTAGAACTCAAAATTTGAAAAGAAAAAGAATGTTAATATTACATTTACATGTAATTAAGGAAAACATAAAATATTAAATTTTAAAAATAAAAATAAATAAAAAGGTGAATTAGTGGGTAAATGGCTGTATACATTAGGGCTACCCAAAGTCACATAACCAGTCCTCAGGAGAGCTGAACCTATCCAGGTGCAAAAAATTTCTTTTCAGTTTAGCACAATGCCTTTTTATAAGGGGATAGAGACTGAACTCCCTCTGCTTCTGTAGAGGTTAAGTGATGTGTTTAGGATCACACAGCTAGTATGTATCAAAGTAGCACTTGAATTCAACTCTTTTTGGTTCCAAGGCCATATCTACGATACTGCACTATCTCTGCCTTTCTTGATAAGCCACATTTTTTCCTTACTAATCGATGCCCTTTTCAATGGTGCTTCCAGTGAAGTGCTAAAATGTACTGCCTTAGCTAGAGTCACCTAAGAAATACCAGGATTGATAAAATTGTCACTAACGTTATTAGGTCCTCTTACTTGGTGACATCTACAGTTATCCCTTCTACATCATGACTTTCCTCATCAAAGTTTCAATATATCATGGGGCAGCATAAGAAATTAAATCAGATTTTTTTGGGGGGAGGAGGGGATCTTGTGGAAGCCATAGACAACATGTGAAGGCCAGCAGATAAAACAGAAAATATATAGAAACTCAGAAATGCATAAAATATATGCATAATATTGTATAAAATCAACAATATCTTTTTAAAAATTTTT
>CM053589.1:69427266-69451314 GCA_028646515.1 Pseudochirops corinnae | reverse complement strand
TTAATTTTAATTCAAGCTCCCTTGATCTCCGGAATATCATATTCCAGGCCCTTTGATCTCTTAATGTAGAAGCTGCTAGATCCTGGGTTATCCTAATTGTGTTTCCACAATATTCAAATTGTTTCTTCCTGGCAGCTTGCAATACCTTCTCCTTGGTCTGGGGATTCTGGACCTGGCTATAATATTTCTAGGAGTTTTCTTTTGGGGATCTTTTTCAGGAGGTGATTGGTGAATTCTTTCAAGTTCTATTTTGGCCTCTGGTTCTAGAATATCTGGGCAATTTTCCTTAATAATTTCTTGAAAGATGCTTTCTAAGTTCTTTTTTTGTTCATAGCTTTCAGGTAGTCCAATAATTTTTAAGTTGTCTCTCTTGGATCTGTTTTCCAGGTCAGTGGTTTTTTCAAGGAGATATTTCACATTGCAACAGTATCTTTTAATACCAAAATAATTCAGATTTCTTCTTTGATATAAAAGGAGGGCAAAAAATTTTATGTGTATTTTCCAGATCATGGGAGTGAGAGTGGGGTACCATGCCCCTGACCCATGGGATGTGGAGGAGATAACTGTTTTCTGTGTCAAATTTTCCAATTGTCTGACTTTGACTAACCTTCAGCCTTTTTTTTTTTTTACTGGACCATCATTAAAAAGGGCTTCATCTAAAATATGGTCTATTATCTCCAATAGCTTTTCTAAGTTAATGGCTTCTGTCTACCCTTCTGTGACTGTCCAGGTATCTTCCTGAGGAAGCACAGGAGAAGATGGACAATGCTCTATTATACAGGAAGGACCATTTAAGACTTTTTCATTTGCTGGATCCCTTTGACAGGTGCTGGTATTGCTATGATTATTGACTCCAAAATAGCAACACAGCAGTTCCTTATTGATGTTTCTTGCCCTCTTGAATGGTGTCAAATATTACTTGACATACTATATGTTTAAAAACAAGTTTCTCTCTGCAATATTTCTTAATATGTTTGTATAGGTTTTTGTACCTCATAAAATTTTAAGAGTAGAATACACATTTGACTTCTAAAATCCATAGCCAATGGAAGAATCCACTCATTTTTTCAGATTAGTATATTTTTCCTCATCTGAAGTCTTTGGTCAGGAGCCAATTTTCCTTAAAATCCAATTTAAAAAACAATTGAACCAAGGTACCATAGTAAGACTAACGTAAACCAAGGTAAGACTAATCATAACCCTATCATAATCTCATAGGTGTTTTGCCCTACATACCCTGACCCCAGCTTACCTTTCCAGCCTCATTGGACATTATTCTCTCTCCCACACTAGGCTCTCAAAGGGCAGTAGCTGGTCTGGATACAGTGGTAAGTATTTACAATCAGAGAGCCTGGGTTTGAATCCTGGCCCTTCCAACTACTCTATGTGTGACCTTGAGTATTGAATGAGATAGCTGCAAATAAACTAGACATCAAGATTGAGAACCTGTGGTAGTGTACAACGATCACAGGTGTTAAGTGATCATGTATTTGAGTCCTTACAAGAGACCTCAATCATGTTGAGTAGATGGAACATATGGGGCAAAGGATGGGGGTTATACATGCTTGTGGGCAAGATGCAGAGAGGAGGAATTTTATTGTTTTTGTTTGTTTGTTTTTGCTTTTTTGGAGGGGGGAAAGCAGGGCAATTGGAGTTAAGTGACTTGCCCATGGTCACATGGCTGGTAAGTGTTAAGTGTCTGAGGGTGGATTTGAACGCAGGTCCTCCTGACTCCAGGGCCAGTGCTCTATTCACTGTGCCACCTAACCACCCCGAGGAACTTTATTGTTGAAAATATTCCAAAAATACAATGTGAGATGTTGTCAAGTGCTTTGTGACATAGATGTATCCATTCACATGCACACTCTAGTATTCTAGTTTGGGCTCCATTTGTGGCCAGGAGTAGTACTTTTTTTTTTTCCTGTGCAGAAATTAATAGGTGCCCAGAATGATGCTAGTCAGATGATCACATCTGTCAAGTCTTTCCATCACTCTCTTCAGATGCTACAATTGCTCCTTTGGCATCCACAATAGGACCAAGTAAACACTCAATCTCAGGGCTTGAATCATGCATAGAGAGTAATAGCCTTGGTGTGTTGAAGTCGAAAAAGCACACTGGAGTCAGAGACCGGAGTTTAGATCCCAGCTTTGCCACTTAATTCTTGTGCAAATTATTTAATTTTTCTTGGCATTAGTTTGCTCACCTATAAGGTAGAAATATTAATCCTTGCCCTCTTTATGGGGATTTTGCCCTACATAGCCTGACCCCAACCAGTCTTTCCAGCCTTATTGTACATTACTCTCCCTCTTGCACTTTGCAATCCAGTCAAACAACCTTCTTTCCATTCTTGTTGTTCAGTCCCTTTAGTCGTGTCTGACTCTTTGTGACCCCATTTGGGGTTTTCTTGGCAGAGATCCTGGAGTGGTTTGCCATTTCCTTCTCCAGCTCATTTTACAGATGAGGAAACTGAGGTCGACAGGGTTAAGTGATTTGCCTAGGGTCACACACCTAGGACCTTATCTGAGGCCGGATTTGAATTCAGTAAAATGAATCTTCCTGACTCTGGGCCCGGCACTCATTCCACTATACCACCTAGCTGCATTGACTATCTACCCTGTAGCACTAGTGAGTGGGAGTGTGTACTGAGAGAAAGTGCTAGAGACTGTGTGTGTGTGTGTGTGTGTGTGTGTGTGTGTGTGTAATGACTAGCCGTGACATGATCCTGTACATATACATTGTTTGACAGTATCGCAAAACCAGATGTTTGGCTAGACCTTGGCCTCAAGCTTCATACTTTGGAGATTGCCAAATGTAAGAATTTGCCTGCCCTCAACTAACCTGTGGTATATACTAAAGCTACCCCTTGTTTTAAGCTGTGTATGTAAAGAAAGTATCTCTCTCTCTCTCTCTCTCTCTCTCTCTCTCTCTCTCTCTCTCTCTCTCTCTCTCTCTCTTCTCTCTCTCTCTCTCTCTCTCTCTCTCTCTCTCCCTCCATCTTTTAAATATTTATATGTCCAGCATTTACTATGTACCTGGCACTTAGTAATATTTTTTCTTTCATTATATGCTGCACAAAAGACTTAAAAATCCATGGTATTTCTCTCATTAAAGACTACTTGGTTTCTTGAGTCCACATCTGACCACACCTTTGTAGGGTAGTCAAAAAAAAGATAAAGCATTATGCTTTGCAAGTGAGAGGAAGTGAGCTAAGGCAGCCGGCAGAGGGTTGAGTAAAGGGAAGCAGTTTATTAATTTTCTCAGGTCATTCTGTGTTTACATTTGGGATCGTAGAGAGGCTTGGTCCTTGTTTACTTATAATGTATGCCTTTATTTAATCTGCACTTTTTGCTGTTTCCTCACGTATCCCCAGTGAATAATAAGGACTCTTGAGATCTTTTCCAACTCAATGGTTTATAGGCAAGTGCCACTATAAACCACTTTGCTTTTCTTTGGGTTTGGTTTTCCTGAGGGTCAATATTTTTGTTCACTTCTGGATATTACATTTTAAGAGGGACTTCAACAAACATGAGAAGAGGGAAGGCAGGATGACCAGCACTGGGGAGAATGTCATAAGAAGTGGAAAAGGAAAAGAACAAGGACTATTTATTCCGAAGAGAGGGCTGCTAGAAGGGGAGGGGGGAAGGATTCTTGAAACTATCTTCTAATTTTTGAAGGGTTCTTGTGTGGAGGAAGCAATAGATTTGTTTGTATTGCTGTGGAGGACAGAAATAGTACCATTATGTGAAAAGAATTGGGGAAGTGAATTTCAACTCAATTGTCAGGAAGACACAGGTTCAGACACTATGTCAGATATTTAGTAGTTGTAAATCATTTAACCTTTAGGCAAGTCATTTAACTTCTGTGCTTCAGTTTCCACATCAGTAAAAGGAGGAAGTTGGGCTCAGTGACCATTCAGGTCCCTACCAGCTCTAAATTATGACCTTATTATCCTCTGAAATAAAACTGTCTAAAAGTAGAATGCACTGCTTCATGAAGAGGTAGTGAATCCTTCATCATCAAAAATATTTGAGCAGGGGATGGATTGGCAAGCAAGTATGATGTTAGAGAGATTTCTACCTTTGAAGGGAGACTAGATATATTTCCTTTTATATACAGACACATCTCTTTTTCCATATAAGTGATGAAAAGGATCATCTTTGACTTTTGCCATGAGTCTGAGAATGTTTCTCTTTCTCTCTACATATGTGTGTGTATGTGTACACACATATATAGTATCATTCTCAGTCTATAACTGTTTGTCTTTAGACTGAAAAAAGACTGAACAATATGTATCTATCTATCTATCCATCCTTCCATCTATCTATCATCTATCTATCTATCTATCTATCTATCTATCTATCTATCTATCTATCTATCTATCTATCATCTATCTGTCATCTATCTATCAATGAATATACCTCTCTACCTTCATGGTTTTCTTCCAGAGAAAGTTCTTGGATATTTTCTTATAGTCTCTCATACCTCCTATGAAGGAAAGGAGAGATGGTATTATTCTCACTCGCCTTGTGGTGAGAGAAATGGAGGTGCAGAGAGCCTAAAGACTATTTTGTTCAAAGTCAAAAGGATCCATAAAAATAAATTGCTCACACATCTTCATTGCATCCTTGAACACATTGCTTGACCCTTCCCTAACATACACAGCTAGGTCTCAGTTAGTGAGATTAAGGACCCCATGAAGTAGTTTACATCATTTGAATTCTCACTGCATATTTCAATTGGTCTGGCCCCAACGACCATACTTTACATAATTATAACTTAAAAATCAGAGCTGTCAAATATGAAGTATAATGTCAAGTGAACCATATTAAAATTTAAGTGGGAAATATTTAACAAAATATATAAAATACAATAGAATATAGAATGCGCTAATATTTCATTTTCTACATCATAATGCAGCCACAGAGAGAGATGTTTATGTATGGTTTAGTGGCCCTCATTTTGATTTGTCTTTGATATCCCTATTTCAAATAGTATGCATTAGAATAGGCAGCTAGGTTATGTAGTGGACTCAGATATTAGCTATATGACCCTGGGTAAGTTACTTAATTCTGTTTGCCATTTCCTTGTTCAACCCATTTTTATAGATGAGGAACTGAGGCAAACTACTCCAGTATCTTTGCCAAGAAAATCCCCCAAATGGGGTCTCGATAGATTGAAACAAGAACAGCAAACAAAAAAGCAAGCACTTTGGCATATTCATTATTTGCATTGATAAAGATCTACTTGTTCCTTTTCGGAAATACCATGGTCTGATGTGACCATGTAGCTACATAGTAGGCATTCCTTAAATTTATGCTAAGATCCAACCTACTTCCACTGCACATTTCCCCCAAATTACCTGATAGGGCGTCTGAAGAGTAGAGTAGGTCGGATAAGGGACCATGCTCAAATAAAATGTATCTGTGTATTTTAAACAGAAATTTTAGTTTTTGGTGATGTCTCAACTGTGCTATGGGTAGTTTCTATCCTATTTGAGATTGAGTTAGTATAGGAGTGAGGAACCTGCAGCCTCAATGCCACATGAGGTCCTGTAGGTTCTTAAGTGCAATCCATTGATGGGATTCTGCACTTGAGGACCTAGAGGGCCACATATGGCTTCGACACCACAGGTTCCCCACCCCTGGTTTGGTATAAAGACCTCAAAGTAAGCAAGTCTAGGCCAGTTCCAGCTACATTGCACTAAGTAGTTAAATGACTTTGGGAAGTCATTTGACTGCTTTGGGGCCCACTTTCCTTATCTGTAAGTTGATTTATACTAGATGATTGATTTATCAATCATTTGTTAAGCACCTATTATATGTAAGGCACTGTGCTAGGTTTTGAGGATACAAAGAGAGAAAAAAAATGAAGTAGTCCCTGCTATTAGGGGCAGGAGTTTACATTCTACTGAATACATGTATAATGTGAACATAAACAAGTAACACAAAACATGTATAAAGTAGTTTCAGAAGAGGAATGGGGAAAGGTCTCATATGAGAGTGGCATCTGAAGTGAGCCTTGAAGTGAGCAAAAGGTTCTAAGAGGCTAAGGTGAGGAAGGAAGAAGATCCTAGTGGGGATCAACCTTATCCAAGTCATTTAGTTAAGAGTTAGAATGTAGGGGGATGGCTGAACACGTTGTGGTATATGAATGTAATGGAATACTACTGTGCTATAAGAATGATGAACAGGTGGACTTCAGAAAAACCTGGAAAGACTTATATGAACTGATGCTGAGTGAAGTGAGCAGAACCAGGAGAACACTGCCCACAGTAATAGACGCAGTGTGTGATGACTGACTGTGATAGACTAAGCATTTTTCAGCAATGCAAGAACCTAAAACAATTCCAAAGGACTCATGATGGAGAATGCCATCCACATCCAGAGAAAGAACCATCGAGTCTGAATGCAGAGTGAAGCAGACCATTTTCTTTTTCTTTTTTTGTTTTGTTTTGTTTTTTCTTTCTCACGGTTTCTCCCATTTGTTCTATTTCTTCTGTACAACATGACTGATGTGAAAATATGTTTAATAGGAATGTATATGTAGAGCCTATACCAGATTGCATGCTGCCTTGGGGAGGTGGGAGTGGAGGGAGGGGGAGAAAATTTAAAACTTATGGAAGTGAATGTTGAAAACTAAAAATAAATAAATTAACTTTAAAAAAAGAGTTTAGAATGTGGTATATGGAGGATAGCAAGTTGGGCCAGTTTGACAAGAATGTAGAGTACATGAAAAGCAGTAATGTTAAATAAATCTGGGAAGGCAGAATCCTGATTATGAAGAATTTTAAATACCTAAAACAGATGTCCTTATATTTTTTTTCCTAGAGTCCATAGGGAACCACTGCAGCTGCTTGAGCAGATGAGTACCATGGTCAGACATACTCTTAAAGAATATTTTGGCAGATGGGGATGATGAGTCAGAAAGGGGTAAAGATAGAAGGTAGATAGATAGGTAATGGAGAGAAGGGATGCAAAGGTGCTTTATTAGGTTTTGGGCTAACAGTGACATGGAGAGCTTGGAGACATCTGAGGTAACAGTTGAAGCTAGTGAATGAGGAGTATATTTTTGCAACAGTATTGTTGTGTGGTATTGTGGAGAATTACTGAGGGGCACAGGAATTCCACTTTATAACATTTTGATAAAAGTCTCTGATTTTTTATAATGAGTGGTAGGCCTCTTCCCCTCTGCCTCCCACCCCCCTCCCAGGAGCCCTGTGAAGACCAAAGACATTTTGTCACTTGAAACAATAAAGTTTTGGGAAGATTTTGTAAGGCAACTGGGGTTAAATGATTTGCCCAGGGTCACATAACTAGCAAGTGTCTGAGACCAGAATTGAACTCTGGTCTTCCTGACTCCAGGACCAGTGCTGTAACTACTGGACCTCCTGGAGGCTCCCTTTAAAAGATAAAGAACCCTCAGTACTCTCCTGGTCATGGATGCCTAGGGGATGCATATGTTTTACCTATTTTTTTCTCCTTAAAAGTTTTCACTTGATATTTATTGGGAAATTTCTCCCAAATTTCTTCATTTCCAAAAATTCAGATCTATGACTGTGATGGAAGGGTGCTTATATTTGTGGATAATTCCCGGCTCATTTCCCTGGTCCTTCTTGGAACCACATTCTAGTTAATTTTCCTTAGTGTTTACTAAGAACAATAGATCAGCTCATCTAACTCCTAACGAAATCATGAATACTTTATATCACATCCACAATAAGCATAATGACAGCTTAGAATCCTAGAGTTAGAATGGCCTTTAGAAAATATCAAGTCTCACTACCCTTGTTTTTACAGCCAAGGAAACAGAGGTAGTTGAAGGGACTTGCCCAAGGTCACATGGCTAGTTAGAATTAGAAATTCTAATATAATGCATACCAATTGGGGAATGGCTAAAGAAATTGTGGTAAATGAATGCAATAGAATGCATAGCAACTTACTATGCTGTAGAATCATGGCTAGAGAGGATCAGAACCAGGTCCACTATGTCCCAATGGTGCCACTTTTGTAATTACAATGGCACTGATTGTGACTCTGGAGGACAGAGGGACTGGGGAGCAGTCCCACAGTTTCTCAGCCTCACTATGGTTTTAGCTAAAGCAGAAAGCTCTGTTCCTTGCTAGTCCACAGAATGATGGCTTCCCCACTAGTTTCTGTGTGTTTACAAGTGGGCTTTGAAGTAAACTCAGATCAATAGATATTCTCTTTAAGGGTTTGCAGAATGTGCCAAGTTGTGAGATCTGCTTACCCTGTATTTTCAGCCTAGGTTTTTTGTTTGTTTGTTTTTCAAGATGGTCTAGGGAGGCAAGTGCTAGAAAAAGAAAATCAACAATCTGTCAGATTGTTTGCTTGGAGCCACCGTGTAAGCACCTCAGTTTCCTTATCTATAGAATGAGCGAGATTGGACCAGTTTATCTGTAAGGTCATAGAATCATAGAATATCAAAGATCATTTCATCTAACCTCTATCCAAATCATGAATACTTTATATCACAACCATTATAAGACATACATAATACTAGTGATGGCAAACTCACCCCTCCCCCAAGGTAACCCATATTGCTTCTCCTGGTGGAATGGGCAGATGAAAACTATTTATTCTAATGGCCATGAAAGCACCTGAAGTAGGTGTCATGGAGTGCATGGAGTGCTTAGAGCCTGCTCAGACACTGAAGATGCCAAAGTCATCCACTGCATTCCAGCCATCAACAGCTGTCTTGACTTTTGTCTTGCCAGTGGACTTCAATGACTCTGGAAGAGAGTAAGGCTGATGACCTTATCGACTCTTCCTCACTTAAATCCAATTCGTGCAAGAGTCAGAGCCCTTTATATTCTTGAAAATTATTGAGGACTTTTCAGAGCTTTTGTTTTTATGGGTAATATCTATCGCTATTTGTCATATTCAAGATTAAAACTAATACTTACAAAAATTACTTAATTCATTTAAAATAAAAATAATAAACCTATTATGAACAAATTCTTTATGAAAAATAACTATATCGGTCAAGACAAAAAATTAATGAGGAAAGTGGCATTGTTTTGTATATTTTTGTAATCTGTGTCTGTCTTAACAGAATATGCAAGATTTGCATATCTGCTTCTGCATTCTATGTGTTCGGATATTATTTTGGTTAACATACTATCTTTAATTGTTTAAAACTGCTCTAAGACTTTTGCAACACCCTGTATATGAAGAAACCCAGTTTCACAAATGTAGTTGGAAAAGGGAAGAGTATTTTAATAGGCACATAACATCTTAGTATTATTATGAAAATAGTTTTATGAAAGGGTCTGGGGACTCCTGGAGAAGTCCTGCAGAAATCTGTGAATGCTCTTTTTGTGAGGGGACCTCCTCCAGGGGGGTCAGTGCTGTTTATGATGCTCAGTGCGCATGTCGACCTTGGTGGGATGTAGGGATCTAGTGCCTTTTCTCCTTGTCTCTTGCTTTTAGCTTGGCTGCTTCATTGAATTTCACCCCCTTTTCTCTATATTCCTTGTAGACTATGGATCCCTTCTGTTTCTGCAGATTGAGAGGGTTAGAAATAATCACAAGGATGTGCTGGAGTCACCTCATACCAGCTTGTGGCCAGTTATTAGATCTTTCAATGTGAATATTTTCACATCAGAAATTTATTACAAATCAGGACTGGGTTTGTTGTTTTGAAAATTATTTAGAGTTAAGAAAGTTACGTAGCAATGTTAACACAGTTTAAAAGTGTGTCCTGCGTATGTTTCCCCCTCCCCCCTTTTGGAGAGCTGAGTGTTAATCATTTGCCAGCTCAAATAGAAAACCCAGAAAATGGATATTCCCATTTGCAGTTTACCAAACATGTTCCTCAAAGCAACCCTTTGATGTAGCTACTTCAAATGTAATTATTCCTGTCTTGTAGACGAAGAAATGAGGTTCAAAGAGGTTAGATTACTTTGTCCAAGGTTGTACACCAAATAAGTGGTGGAGGAAGTATTGAACCCAAATGTTCTGGCTCCACAACCAAGTCCAATGCCCCTTCCATTACAGCCTATTCTTGGTAAAATATTCTACTAATAATGTTGTTCAGTAATTTCAGACTTTATGTGAGCCCACTTTGGGCTTTTCTTGGCAAAGGTATTGGAATGGTTTGCCATTTCTTTTCCATATTACAGATGAAGAAACTGAGACAAACAGGGTTAAGTGACTTGTCCAGGGGTTACCAGCTAGGAAGTGTCTGAGCTCAGATTTGGACTCAGGTAGATGAGTCTTCCTGGCTGTAGTCCCAGTCCACCTAGCTGCTTCCACGGATGCTAGAATGTAGCTTTGAGACTGAGGAGAGTGGAAAGCATGGTGGAGAACCCATGCCTAGCTCCTCAGAGTGATGATGCTATTTGCTTCTCATTACTCGTTTTAGCTGACAGTTTGGCCAGCTCTCTTTTTTTTTTTTTTGACTCTGTCTCCTTAATGGAGAACTGAGCCCTTTCCCCTTGACTTATAGGTCTGGTGGTTTATTACCCTTCTCGCTCCACATCAGGTCACTTGCTACAGCTGGGCAATACACAAGGAACACCTTGCAATCTTAAAGTGCCAGCTCTACGTGAAGCCTAATTTGATAAACCCCACTCCAAAGCTCATTGAACCTGTCTATAACGATGCTTAATTAAAGTGCAGAAACTTTGAAGAGATAGCAAGTCAAGGCTTAATGCAATAACAAAGTGCCACTATTCCACCATCTGCCTCCTTCTTTATGGTAATTGCTTCCTGGCATTTGTTTATTTTAATTAGGAGAGCTTCTTGATAAAGGGGGAGGTTAGCTGGGTCGAGAAGAATGCAGGAGGAGGAGGAAAAGTAGGAAAGGGGAGGAGTTTGAGAAGGAAATATCCAAGAGAAGAATAATAGCCTATGGGTTTACTAAGCATTCACAATAGCTAGGTAGTAATAGGAGTTCCTCAGTTTTTCAGTGAACCTACGAACTCAACAATATGGTGGTTCCCTCTGTCAGTGACAATGTTATCCATGCCTTTTTATTCTATTCAGTTTTTCTCAGTGCTCTTCCATCCACTTGTCACAGAGACTCTACGCTATATACTGAAGTTTTTCTTCTTGGTCTTCTTACATTTCATGGGTACCCATAGAGCATTCAGTTGTTTCTTATCCCTCCTTCTCACCACTTGACCACCCCGCACTCTTTTCCAAGTCATATTTCCTCAGTGAAATCCCTTACTCCATTCCTTGAGGAAAGGTCTTCATTGAAAATACTCTGCTGCTTGGGGGCCATCATTATTTGTCTCTGCTGCTCCTTTGGGTACCTGAAGCTTTGATTCTTGAAAGATTCCTCTTCTTCCCATATTTACAACCATACAACATCATTGGATGAACATTTGTGTTGAAAAGATGCATCTGTTCAGGGGGCATCTTGGAGTAAGCAAAAGCATTACTTACTTTCCCAGATATAATACAGCCTCTGCTTTCTTCTCCTATTCAGTTCTGGGTTCAACTCATGTTCATCTGGAGATCCTGTCCTAAATATGTACACTGATATAACAACTCAATAGATTGCTCATTGAATTGCATGTCATTGTTGGCACTGTGGATAGAGTGCTAGACCTTGAGTCAGGAAGATGAGTTTAAACGTAGTCTCAGACTTTTTTTAGGCAACTCATTGCATCAGTTTTCTCATCTTTAAAATGGAGATGATAATAATAGCATTTACCTCCCAGGATTGTTATGGAGAAAAAAAAGAGATAATATTTGTAAAAGACTTTGCAAGCCTTAAAGCTCCATATAAGTGATAGCTATTATGTTTCATTTATTTACTTTTTTCCTATATCACAAATATCTTCTACAAGACAGTTGGTAGGCATAGTAAGAACTGAACAACATCACAAGAAAAGAAATTAACATTATGTTAACAAGCAGGAAACAATCAGTTACTGTTGTGGGCACTACATCAGAATTATTAACAGGCTGTGTGTTGGCTAGTCATTGACTAGAGCACCTTTCAAAATCAACATTGAAATACCCCCCCACCAAAAAAAAAAGGCTAAAGATCAGAAGATACTTAGGACAGTTGCAAAAGCTTTAGTGTGTTCCACTCAAATGAACCATTAATGCTAAAAAATAGGAAATGGAAAAATGCAAGTTGTCTTAGTCACCATCATTTCCTGTAATTTTAAAAATTAATTAATTTATTTTTAGTTTTCAACATTCATTTCCACAAGATTTTGAGTTCCAAATTTTCTCCTCATTTCTCACCTTCCCCCACCCCAAGATGGCATGCATTCTGATTATCCCTTTGCCCAGTCTGCCTTCCCTTCTATCACACCCCCTGCCCCCTGTATCCCTTTTCCCCTTACTTTCTTGTGGGGTAAGATAGATTTCTAAGCCCCATTGCCTATATATCTTATTTCCCAGTTGTGTGTAAAAACAATTTTTAACATTTGCTTCTAAAACTTTGAGTTTCAAATTCTCTCTCTTCTTCCCTCCCCACCCACTCTCATTGAGAAGGCAAGCAGTTCAATATAGTTTATACATGTGTAGTTATGCAAAACACTTCCCTTATAGTCATATTGTAAAAGACTAACTATATTTCCCTCCATACTATCCCACCCTCCACTTAGTCTGTTTTCTCCTTTGACCCTGGCCCTTTTCAAAAGCTTTTGCTTCTGACTATTCCCTCCCCTAATCTGCCCTCCCCTCTATCATTTCCACCCCCACACCCCATCTTCTTCCCCCTTACTTTCCTGTAGGGTAAGATACCCAATTGCATGTGTATGTTATTCCCTCCTTAAGTCAAATCCAACAAGAGAAAGGTTCGCTCACTGCCCCCCTCTTCCCCTCCATTTTGAAACCTTTTTCTTGCCTCCTTTATGTGAGATAATTTACCCCATTCTATCTCTCCCTTCTCCTTTTCCCAATATATTCCTCTCTCATCACTTAATTTTATTTTTTAGATATCATCCCTTCATATTCAACTCATCCTGTGCCCTCTATCTGTCTGTCTGTCTATCTACATATACACATACATACATACATGTATATTTCCTCCAACTACCCTAAATCTGAGGAAGGTCTCATGAGTTACAAATATCATCTTTCCATGCAGGAATGTAAACAGTTCAAGTTTAATAAGGCCCTTATGATATCTCTGTCCTGTTTACCTTTTCATGGTTCTCTTGATTCTTGTATTTGAAAGTCAAATTTTCTATTCAGCTCTGGTCTTTTAATCAAGAATGCTTGAACATCTTCTGTTTCCTTGAATATCCATTTTTCTCTTGAAGGATTATACTCAGTTTTGCTGGGTAGGTGATTCTTGGTTTTAATCCCGGCTCTTCTGATCCCCGGAATATCATATTCCAAGCCCTTTGATCCCTTAATGTAGAAGCTGCTAGATCTTGTGTTATCCTGATTGTATTTCCATAATAACTGGCTTTCAGGTAATCCAATAATTTTTAAATGATCACTCCTGGATCTATTTTCCAGGTCAGTGGTTTTTCCAATGATATATTTCACATTGTCCTCCATTTTTTTCATTTTTTTGGTTCTGTTTTATAATTTCTTGACTTCTCACAAAGTCATTAGCTTCCATTTGCTCCATTCTAATTTTTAAGAAATTATTTTCTTCAGTGAGCTTTTGGACTTCCCTTTCCATTTGGCCAATTTTTCTTTTTAAGTTATTCTTCTCCTCATTGGCTTTTTGAACCTCTTTTGCTATTTAGGTTAGTCTATTTTTTAAGGTGTATTTTCTTCAATATTTTTTTTAGATCTCCTTTAGCAAGCTATTGACTTGTTTTTCATGATTTTCTTGCATCATTCTCATTTCTTTTCCCAGTTTTTCCTCTACTTCTGTTACTTGATTTTCAAAATCCTTTTTGATGTCTTCCATGGCCTGTGACCAGTTCTTTGTCACCAAAGTAAGATTCTATAGTCTGACTTTTTTGGTGCTGTTTGCTCATTTTCCCAGCTAAATACTTGATTTTTAAACTCTCTGTCAAGGTAGAACCCTGCTTCCAATGAGGGTGGGTGTGAGAGTAGGGCTGGGTGTACTCTTCCAGGCTTCAGGGATTTTATATCAGCTGTGTGATCCCCCACTGTCTGTGGGTCCAAAGCTGCAGAAGCAGCTGTTTCTGTTCTTGCTGCTGGCGCCATTGCTGCTGCCACCCTGGGGCTAGGGCCCGACCCAGTCAGACTGTGTTCCTCTTTCACCTAGATCTCTCAGAGTTTTCCCACTGACCATCTATGTTGTCTTTGGCATGTTGGGGTTGAGAATTCTGGAAACTGCTGCAGCTGCCAGTGATTCAGTCCTGTGAGGCCTGCTCTGACCCTGTCTGTGCTGGTGTGGCCCATGCCAGACTGTGTTCCACTCCCAGCACAGTGAGATTGATTCTTCCTATTGGCCTTCCAGGCTGTCTTGGGCTGGAGAGGTGTTTCACTCTGTTATTTTGTGTTTGGGTTCTATAGCTTTAGAATTTGTTTAGAGTCATTTTTTATAAGTATTTGAAAGGGTTTGGGGGAGAGGTCATGCAAGTCCTTGGTCTTACTTTGCCATCTTGGCTCTCCCCCCTTTAAGGTTTCCATTTCCTGTAAAATTTTGACCAGTATAAAACAGTCCTGGTCTACAGAAGGAAAAACTGGGAATTACAGAGGTGATGTGTCTTGCCTGGTGTTACAGATAGTAAATCACATCTGGATCTCCTTGTGCATGTTCAGTGGTTTTTTTTCCCTTCTTCTCATTATACTATTCTACCTTCACTTGGATTCATTCTGTAAGCACGTCACACTGTTTTGCTTTTTCTGTATAGGGTAGAAGCAGGAGAGTGATTATTTTTATTTGTCCTATCACAGGAGTGGGGTGTGCGACAGAAGTGAAGCCATGATGGTAGCTGCCTTCATTTCTGGGAGGAATGCCCTGTGGGACTATTAAGGGCTCAGATATGAATTCTTATGAGCTACGTTCCTGTGGCTTCCCCTTTTCCTAACATTGACTCAGCCCCAAAGTAAAGGGCCTTTATTGATTTTTACACCTTCTCTTATAATTAATGACTCTCTCTCTTATAATGCCCTCTCCCCAATTTGGACTTTAAATAACCTTTTATCTTTCTTATTCACCCATCCTTATGTCATTTAATTTTAAAGCTATTTGTCTGTGTTTAGATCATTTTCTCAATTATTCATCATTGACATGGATTATGTTCTGTTCAGAGTCCAAACTAATAAAGATTTCCCATTTGAGGATTCTCCAAAAGAGATTTGTCTTATCTATCCTGAAAAAGCAAAGTGCATGAAAAAAATATACTGCCAAGACATGTTGAGGATTCATTTATTCATGCAGCAAACATTTTTAAGTACCTACTGTGTGCCAGGTGAGAGGTATCTTGATTTAGTGGATAGAGGACCAGCCTCAGAGTAAAGGGCCCCTGTGTGCCAAATTTCCCCCTGAGAGTTCCTTACACCAATGAAGTCACTGTCCCCCATCCCCATCCCCACAATCTTCCAGCCACTATGTCAGATAGCAACATAAGTTACTATTTCTTCCCTCTTCCTTCTTCCTACCTTTCCCTTTCTTTCCTTCTTTACCAAACCTGGACAGGCACTGCAGATGGACATTAAGATGACCCCAGAACAGAGTAGGAGGGGGAAATTGAAACTCAAAAGCATTTGAAAAATTGTGTAGTATTTTCAATGATCCCAAACTGCCTGCTACAGCAATAGCCAATTTTTATTCCTATATTCTTGCAGAGATGCTTTATGATTGTGAGTCATGTACCATACCATGACTTCAGGAGAAACAAATTTACAAGTAACCCAAAGGGCATATATGTAATACCACATGGTGAATATAAGTGAATAAATTATCAGTGATGGCAAGCTTGGGAAGCAGCATAACAGATATATTTAAGCACAGATATGATGGAAAAGAGGCCCTGTGACCCACTGGATAAAGGTCTGACTTTGCAGCCAGGGGCCTCTGGGTTCAAGTCCTTCTTTTAATAACTGGTTGTATGAGTCTGGGGAAGTCACTTAATCTTTTAGTGCTACTGTCTCATAAGTGCAACTATGGTCCCAAAGCAGGGTACCTGACTGTACTGGTAGAGGTAGAAATATAATTACCCCTCATCCTGAAATTCCCTGAACCAATGAAATCACAGGTTAAATCTCTATTATCTGACAGAAAAAGGAGGTGATCTGATCGTATAATGAAAATGAGAGCCAGAAAGTACACAACATGATAGATCCCCTATGGTGGATGTATGGGAAACTATGGAGTTGATTTTTCTGAATTTTTGTTCTCTTCCTCTTTTAAAAAAAAGTTCTTTGTTAAATGGGAATGCTTTTGAGGAGGCAGGAAGAGGAGGCATATAAGGGAATATGTAGGTGATATAAAAACAAAAGCTTTCAATAAAACTGATTTATAAAAAGAGACAGATATGGACAGGAATCATGCAGGATGGGCAGTGGAGGTGTAGAGATCCATGGGCAGAAAGAATATTCATACTGATAAAAGCACAAGTGGATGATTTGTGAACATTTCATATCCCTATACTAGAGTCTAAATAGAAAAACCTTTTCTCCCCTGGTAGCCCTCTGTGTGCTGCACACAGAGGGCATTTGATAAATGTTTGTTCAATTAAATAGTTGCCTTGTATAACCTTTAGACACTGTTCCTTTCATTTTCTTTTACTCTCTCTCTCTCTCTCTCTCTCTCTCTCTCTCTCTCTCTCTCTCTCTCTCTCTTTCTCTCTCTTTCTCTCTCTCTCTCTTTCTCTCTCTCTTTCTCCTCCCCCTCTTCCTTTTTTTTCTCCTCCTCTAACTCTTCTTTCTCCTTCTCCTTTCTTCTTCAAAACCCACTTAGCTATTTTTCTAGAAACAGATGGTTCCTATTACTGGAGCACCCTACACATAAGGTGGGAGGCAGATAAAGGGAATTTTGAACAAGGAAGTAGCTTTAAGAATTTGACATTTCTGAAGAATTGCTGTAGATAGTGGTGGTTGGAAGGTAGAACTAACCCAAACAACAAGCTTATAGTCTGAATTAGGAGAAGCATCAGAGGTTAACCAGTCCAATGTCTTTCCTTTGGTATGAATTTCCTTTACAAGTTTGTTGACATGTGATCATTTTTCTTTGCTTGAAGGTGTCCAGAGACAGAGAACTCATTAACATATAAGATAGCCTGTTGCATTTTTTTTGAATAGTTCCAATTGTTAGGAAGTTTTCCTTTGCTTAAAGCTGGAAATTTCCTTACTTCAACTCCCACCCTTTGGTTCTAGTCCTTCCCTCCAGGACCAAGCAGAACAGTTCTAAAAAACTTTTCCAAGTCAGTACTTCAGAAATTTGAAGACAGATATTTTTTTTCGCGTCCTTGCCTCCCAAGTCTTTTCCTCAGTCTAAACATCCACAATTCCTTCAATTAATTTTCACATTTCAGGTTTCCTCTCTGAATATACTTCATATTCACAGAATCAGGAATTTGGACAATCCCTTGGAGATGATTTAGTCCAGCCCTTTCATTTTTCAGATATAGAGACCAATTGTCAAAGATGTGGTATGAGTCTTCCCTCGTTCTTACTTCTTATTTCCAGTGAATTTTCAAGTCCTAGCAATTACATTTTCACAACATCTGTTGCATCTAATCCTTTCTTCCTATTCCCATTGCTACTACTTTAGTAGAGGCCCTCATTACCAGTTCTGAATATACCTAACTTTTGCCTAGAATGTATGTCCTTTCTATCCCTTTCTTTCAAATTCTTGTCTTCAAAGCTTAGTTTAGGTAGCTATATGGTCCATAATTCCCCCACCTAGGGAACTCTGCAGCTCTCTCCTAAACAGTGGGGCAAGTTCCATACTGAAGGAAGAGGCCATAGAGCTCCAGATTGATTATAGGTAGTAGTTTAATTAATCAGATACTTACATTGGGGCAGTATGATGGATCCCTGCCAAGAATTTGATAGTCATTAGTCCAGGGCAGCAGCCAGACTACAGGTTGGATCCTCACAAAAAAACCCCCCCACACAAAAAAACCAAACCAAAATCCCCATGGTAATTATAGAAATTAGTCAAAGGGGAACAAACAATGGAGTGCTTCACTGCAGATTGGTGGATATTTTGGGTTTTTTTTTCTTAGTTAATGTTTTGGTTAATATTTTAGTTTATGGTTAGTACTGAATCTGGTTCCCAGACATCCTGGCATTTACTCATTTACTATTGGATAAATGCGCAGGCACTCTAGGTTGGGTACTGATCATGTACCAGTCATATACTAATCACAGCATCAAAGTTATGACTTAGTATCTGAGTTATGATTCAATATTTAAGTTATGATTTTTTAACAGGTCACCATGTCCAAGCTTGCACCTTTCACAGAGTTTAAGTTAATGACTTTTCACTTTTATGGCTTTTCCCCAATCTGGACCTCACGGCAGCCTTCCTTAATTCTTCCAGGTATATATGTGTTTTCTCTCTATCACATTCAGTCTTGACTTTAATTTACTTTTCTATGTCCATACACTAACCCCTTCCTCATAAGGATATAAGCTCCTTGAGTGCCGAGATTGTTCTGTTTTTGGTTTTTGCAGGAGAAGGGAAGGGAATAAGTATTTCTATAATGCCTACTTACATTCCAGGCATTGAACTAAATACTTTATAAATATTATCTCATTTCATCCTCACAACAACCCTGCAATGTAGATGCTGTAATTATCATTATTCCCATTTTACAGTTGAGAAAACTGAGGTTCAATGCCTTGCCCAGGGTCACATAGCTCATAAGTGTCTGAGGTCAGATTTGAACCAAGGTCTTCCTGATTCCAGGACCAGTGTTTTAATCACTATGCACCGAACTGCACTAGCTGCCCTGTATCCCTAGCACATGTTGTATACAAAAGGTACGTAATGAATGCCTTGTAAAATTGAAGTGAATTACTGTGCTTCTCTGCAGGAGTGACAAGGCAGCTAAGTGCCTAGTGATAGAGTCTGTGCCTAATAAATGCCTTTTCTTTCATTCATTCCCACCAGCAACAGCTTCAGATAATAAAGACTCAGCCTGAAGATTGATAATCACGTCAGGTTTAAGGATAATGTTGGTAATTTTCTGCTGAGATGACCAATTAAAAAAAATACCCAAAGAAGGAAGTTTGAATGAAAAATTTAGGAACCATAGCTTAAAAACTTTTAACTGGATTCCTTTGAAATGCCTTCTTCTTGTGTCTATCTCTTCCCCCATTTCGCAACTGTTAGAAGAGTAGATTGAGTTTTTTTGAGCAAAAGTAAAAGCCATTACATTGCAAGGCGGCTTTTTCAAAAGACTTTGAACTCATCTATTTGTGTGGAGAAGGGAAACGGTCACTTTTGCCGAGCTTCTTATTCTATAGGTGTGAGGCTGCTGTGGGGCAAATAGTGTAATGACATCAGGAGTTTTATTCACTTATTTTGTCCCAGTCCCTAACATTTTTATTTCCATTGATTCTACCAGCATCTTCTTTTTTATTTACTTTATAATCCTTTTATTTTATTTTTAAAATTGATTTGTTTATTTACTTTTAGTTTAGAAGATTCAGTTCCACAATCCCTTGAATTTCAAATTTTTTCCTCTCCCTCCCCCCCCCCCCAACCCCACCATGGAGGCATGCAATCAAGTATATGATCTTACCAGCATCTTCTAAGTCATTCAGGATCTTATTCTTCCATCTCTTTCCACATCCAGTCACCCAGTCCTTTGCAATCTCTCTGGCATGCAGTTCTTGCTCTCTACCCCCCATTCATACATATGCCTAGACTTCTGTGACATTCTCCTGACTCCTATTGGTCCTCTGTTCCATCCTCCACTATGCTGTCTGAGAAATCATTCTGAATTGCTGGCTGTATCATGTCAAACCTCTGCTTAAGTATAGTCATTGCTTACCAGATATACTTTAAAATGTGGACTCTGGCATCTGAGGCTCTCTGCCTTTTGGTTCCATCCTATATGTCCGATCTTGTCTCATATCACTCCCTTGCAGGCATTCGACATCCCAACCAAACAGTATTACTCTCCATCCTATCTTCTTCTCCTGCCCTCTCTTCCATGCCTTTGCACATGTTGTTCCCTCTGCTTGGTATAGACTTTTCCTCCCTCCCTATCACAGGCTGTCAATAGAATGCGCTGTAAGTTCTAAGGGACTGCTTCAATTCTGACTTTGTATTCCCAGTGCCTGGCACACAGGCACTTAATAAGTGCTTATTGATTGATAGTTGATGTCCTTTCCTTCCTCAAAGTCCAATTCAGATGCTACCTATTGATACCCTCCCCACTCTGGAACTCATTATTTTCCTCCCTAAATCTAACCTTCCTCCAAAGTTTTATGTCACTGTTGAGGAACTGTCCTCCTTCCAGTCACTCACATTTTCAAACTCAGTCATCCTCAACTCTTCATGTTCCCTCCCTTTCCCCTCCCCCCTTCTCTATCTAATAAGTTACAAACTGACCCAGTCTACTTTCACATCCAGTCCTTTCTGTTCACTTGGAAGGCCACCTCCTCAGTTCAGTCCCTTGTCACTGCTTGTCTGGACTATTACAACAGTCTTTTATTTTTTTCTCCACTTAATAATGTTTTATTTTTTCCTATTACATGTAAAGATAATTTTCAGCATTAACTTTTAAGATTTTGAGTTACAAATTCTTTTCTCCCTCCTTTCCCTCCCCAGTCCCTAAGATAGCAAGAAATCTGATATAGGACATACATGTACAATCATATTAAAAATATTTCCACATTAGTCATGTTGTGAAAGAAGAATCAGAACAAATGAGAAAAACCATGAGAAAGAAAAAATAACAACAACAACAACAAAAAGAGTGACAATAGTATGCTTGGATCTGCATTCAGACTCCATATTCTTTCACTGAATGTGAATAGCATTTTCCATCATGAGTCTTTTGAAATTATCTTATATCATTGCATTGCTGAGAAGAGCCAAGTCTATCAAACTTGGTCGCTGCACAATGTTGCTGTTACTGTGTACAATGTTCTCCTGGTTCTGCTCACTTCACTCAGCATCAGTTCATCTAAGTCTTTCCAGGTATTTCTGAAGCTTTGCCTGCTCATCATTTCTTATAGCACAATAGTATTCCATTATATTCATATACCACAACTTGTCCAATAGCCTTTTAGTTGGATGCCCAGCTTCCTGTCACTCCCTTCTTTAATCTATCTTTCACACAGCTGCCAAAATAACTTTCTCAATGTACAGGTCTAATCATATTGATCCCCTATTCAAATTATTTTGAGTTTATGTATCTTTGCATGTGTTTCATCTCTCCTTCTGAAGGTAAGCTTCTTGTGGCCAGGAACTATTTTTATTTTGTTTTTGTAGTCCTAGTAACTAGAATGACTACTCTACACTGGATTGTAGAGGGAGTGCTCATAGTATGTGCTTAATATTTTGGCTTGAATTTGATTACAGAGCACTGTGCTAGGTACCAGAGAATATACAAAGAGAAATACAATATGACTCTTGCCTTCAGGGAACTTAAAGGTTAGTAGATCTTGAATTTCAAATTTTTTTTTTTATTTCTGAGGACTTTCATATGTATTATTACCCCTAAAACATCTGTGTATGGTCACCAATAGTATCCCCATTTCACAGATAAGGAAACTATGGTACAAGAAATACTGCCTTAAATAAGTAACATATATAACATAAGTAACATATAACATAGTGGTGGGACTAGGATTAGAACAAATTAGAACATGGTTCTAATTTGTCTCTTAGTTCAATATTGTTTCTACTATGCCATGCTGCCACCCCCAAACCCAGAATGAGAGTATTGAGGGCCTTTTTCTCACAAAGTCTTCAACTCAAATGGAATCAGTTGGGTTGCTCATTGCTTACTAATTGTTAAATAAATTGCTCCCTGTTTGGAAACTGGGCATATCTTTTAAGAAGGTTGGAAGATGAATTAATTATGGTACCACATGAACCTCTAGGGTATACCCCCAAGTGACCCTAGTTCACCTAAGAGGAGATATGTAGGTAATGCCACTGCTTTGACTTGAAACATTTTCCTCCAATAAACTAGGATTTATTCCTTGCATTTCCATGTTTCAACTTTCCTCAACTTTTCTTTTGAATTTGAAGCTGGTTAGTTGCTCGAAGAGGACCAAAATGACATCATGGGTGATATCTTTTGACTCAAGCATAATTTAAATTGAAGTGAGATAGAGTTGTGTGAGGTTGTAGGCTTCACTCTTTTCCAGTCAGCCAAGTCCAGTGGCAAGACTGAAAAATCAAGACATCTGGTGATGGCCTGGGATGTAGTAGATGACCATGACATCTTCAATGTCTGACTAAGCTCTGAGTGTTTCACAGCACCAACTTTGTCCACCTTCATGGCTTTTGGAACAAATTGTTCTCATCTGCCCGTTCCACAATAGAAAGTATTTACATGCTTGGGTTAAACACCCCTCTAACTCACCAACAATTCTGAGGCCTGTCAGTTACCCTTAACCTGGTTTAGCCCATCTGCTGAGACAGTTTACTTGGGTGTGGCCACTATACATGCTACAGCTTCTTGGAGCCACAGGTGAGAGTTGGGTGAATCAGCTGGACTCCAAAGGTGGATGAGCAGCCCTAAAAAAGGCTTAGTAATCTCACATCAGAAGTGCTAGTCTTCCCCAAACACACCCCTAAACCCCTGAATTTGAGGTATAGAGGGAATGTAGGCAGGTGATCTAAAAGCTGCCTGCTTAGGGACAACTGAAAGATAATTAATAGAATCCTAGGATGTTAGTGTGGGAAGATCTTTCAGTTCAACTCTCATTTTACAGGTGAAAAAATAGGGCCCGGAGAGGGTCAGTAATTTGACTGAGATTTTACTGGTAGTAAAGTGCACAACTGAGATTTGAATCCAGGTTCTCTGATCCTAAGAGAAGAATTCTTTCTTCTTCAGTACAATGTGGAAAATGTGGTTAGTGGGAAGTCTTGGTTGGACCAAGAGTCAGATGACCTGAATTCAAATTCTACTTTTCCCCCTTACTAGCTAAACAATGCTGGTCTACACATATAACTACTACTTACCAAACAGAGTTATTGTGAGAAATGCACTTTGTCAGTTGTGAATTAGTCTTATATCATTGCAGAGTCTATTATCTTATTGGTGTGAGTAAACCCTCTACACATGGGCAGCTAGGTGGTACAGTGGATAGAGTGCCAAGCCTGGAGGCAGGATGACTCATTTTTTGAGCCAGCCTCAGACACTGACTGTATGACCCTGGGCAAGTCACATAACCCTGTTTGCCTCGGTTTCTTTTGGAGAAGGAAGTGGCAAACCACTGCAAGTATCTTTGCCAAGAAAATCCCAGACAAGGTCACAAAGAATCAGATATGTCTGAAAAAGGACTAAACAACAACAAAACCCTTTACATACTTTCTACACATTGGTTTAGTGGTTCTCTCAGGGGGTTTGAAGGGTCAAAACAATTTTCACAATAATTCTAAAATTGAGGCAGTTAGGTGGTACAGTGGATAGAGCACTGGCCTCGGAGTCAGGAGGACCTGAATTCAAATCTGATGCAACCCTGAGCAAGTCACTTAACACCAATTGTCTCAAAAAAATTAATAATTCTGAAATGTTTTGATTTCTAATGCAATAAATATCAATAGATATAAACCACATGCACAAAAATCCTTTTGAGGGTTCTATATAATTTTTGAAAATGTAAAGTGGTCCCGAGACCAAAAAATTTGAGAACTGCTGCATCTGCTTTTTAGTATAAATTTCTGGGGCCACTAAAAATAGTAATAATTACTTGGTAGCTAACCTTCTAATGTTGTCTTTCCAAACTTACCTAAGCCAGTCCTCAAATAGTAGACATATAAGCCCTTGGGAGATCTCAGAACTTTTTTCTTCCTTCCTTCCTTCCTTCCTTCCTTCCTTCCTTCCTTCCTTCCTTCCTTCCTTTTTTAAGCTTTTAGGACCTACATTGGTTGGACTTCCCATATTGTAACCTTGGAGAAATCTAGACCTTATGGTTTGGAATAGGTCTTTAAAACAGGACTACATAAATGAGAACTTTTATTATTCCCCCATCCCCTTTCCCTTCCTA
>CM053589.1:69356437-69426766 GCA_028646515.1 Pseudochirops corinnae | reverse complement strand
CATTTTCTGAAGTTCAGGACGCTGAAATTTTCCCCTGAACTTAGTTTGATTAAAGTTAAGATTGTTAACCACTTTTGAGTTGCTTTCCTTTAGAAAAACAGATCACAGAACCTGTGCTAGCAGCCATTCTGGGTATGCTAGGGTACTTGCTGTTAAAGATACTTAATGAACTGTGTGACCCTGTTTAAGTCACTTAACTTCTCTCTGTCTCAGTTTCCGACATCCCTAAAATGAGGGAGTTTTGATTAGATGGTCTCTAAAGTCTTTTCCAGCTCTAAATCTATGATCCCCTAACAACCTGAGATTTCAGATCTGCTTCTTAGATTATATTCAAGGAAACTTGGTTACAACCAGGTGCCTTTATTAAAATAAATGAATTACAGCCTTTGGTTACTGGAAGAAATTGATAAGGGTGATACATTTGGAAACAGAATTTTCCTCTTAATTCCATCTTGGAATAGCCAAATTAAACCATTTTTAATCATCATGGGTTCTGCATCATTGAGATACAAACTAGCCTCAAAAATTAATCAATTAAAGACACAAGACCTTCCGATAGATACAAAACCAAATTAACAGCTTCTAAAAGTCAGGCAGTTTCATTTTGCTGTTAAAAATGAGGAAAAATAAGCTCTTAGTCAAGTCCCCTTTCTGTCACTGTTTCAGTGAGCTATTTTGGACTCTGAAATGACTGGTGGGGTTAGAGACAGGGAGGCTCCATGTGAAATGAGTCACTCAAAAAAAAGTAGAAAGGTCATAATTAAGAGGGGTGGGCAGGTATGACAGTGGTACTTTCCTGTAATCCCTGCTACCAGGGAGCCTGAGGCTGGTGGATTTCTTAAACTAGGGAATTCTCAGCTACAATGGGTTAAAGCAATATGATTTCTGCACTAAGTCCAGTAATAATATGGGGAGCCCCTGGGAATTAGGGGCTGTGTGAGTTTAGGTTTCCCTATTGTTTAAGTGTTTATGATGATTCTTGTAGTACCTCCCTCACAAGGGTGTTATCAGGAAAGCCTTTGAAAATGTTGAAGCATTGGTGTGGCTAGGTGGTGCAGTGAATAGAGCACTGGCCCTGGAGTCAGGAGGACCTGAGTTTAAATCCAGCCTCAGACACTTAATATTTACTAGCTGTGTGACCTTGGGCAAGTCACTTAACCCCAATTGCCCTGCCTTTGCCCCTCCAAAAATAAAAGCAAGAAAATGTTGAAGCACTCTGTAAATACTAGTTTGGTTGTCATTGGCTCAATTAGGATGTGTTTATTAAACACCTACTATATGCACTGTACTAAGTGCTTTACAGATATCTCATTTGATCCTCAAAACAACCCAGGGTTCTATTATTGTCTCCATTTTACACATGAGGAAATTGGGGGCAAACAAAGGTAAAATAATTTGTCCAAGTTTCTGAGGCCAGATTTGAACTTGAGCCTTCTAGAATTCAGGCAAAGCACTCCATTCACTGCTATATCTACCTGGCTTTAATGAATGGCCTTGTCTCTTATAAATTCCTTGCTTGTTCTGCTTCTTCCTTTTTACCTCTTCTTTACCAGTGCTATTGTATTTATTTCAATTAAATGAACACTCATTAAACACCTGCTATTCCCAAGTTACTGTGCTATGGGGACAAAAAATGAAATTCTCTGCCCTCAGGGAGCTTACATTCTATGACTCTCTGATGTCAGCCACTGTGGTCTCAGATAAAATGAACTCATGTTAGTAGTCAAAGCAGAATTAAAGTTCAGAATCTGAGAATTTGCTTTGGGTGTGTGTTTGTGGGTTCTGGGATTACATCAATTGATATTTTTAAGTTTTTATTTTATTTTTCATTTATTTTTAACATTCTTTTCTTTTTAAATTTTGAGTTCCAGATTTTCTGCCTCCCTCTCACCCCTCCCCCACTTACTAAGAAGGCAATCAATGTATCAAGTATACATGTGAAATTATATAAAACATTTTCCATATTAGCCATATTGTGAAATGAAATAGAATAGAATAAAGAGAGAAAAATTGTACTTTAATTTGAATTCAGTGTTCCTCAGTCTTTTCTCAGGAGGTGGATAACATTTTTTTCATCACGAGTTCTTTGGAATTGTCTCGGATCACTGTAATGATCAGAGTATCCAAGCTTTTCAAAACAGATTATCATTGCAACATTGCAGTTATTGTGCATAATGACCTCCTGGTTCTTCTCACTTCACTTTGCATCAGTTCATGTAGTTTTCTGAAACCACCCCCCATCTTGTCAATTCACAATCTATCACAGTCATATGCCAGAATTTGTTCAGTCATTCCCCAATTGACTACCATTCCCTTGATTTCCAATTCTTTGCCACCACAAAAAGAGCTGTTATAAATATTTATGTACATACAGATCCCTTTCCTTTGGTCTCTTTGGGGTATAGATCTAGTAATGGTATTGCTGCATCAAAGGGTGTGTAGCCTTTGCACCTAGTTCTAGACTGTTCTCCAGAATCATTGGAACAGTTCGCTACTCTACCAGCAGTTTATTAATGCACCTAGTTTCCCTCATCCCCTCCAGCATATGTCATTTCTGATAGGTATGAGGTTGTACCTGAGAGCTGTTTTAATTTGCCTTTCTCTAATCGGTAGTGATTTAGAGCATTTTTTCATATGACTATAGAATTGATACAATTATTAAACATCTACTCTGTACTCAGCAACCATCTAGTTCATTCCATAAGCTGAAGAATCTCTACTGTAACTATCCTGAGTATTGGTCATATGGCTGCTCCTTGAAATGTCCTAAGGAAGGGGCAACTATCACTTCTAAGTATCCTGTTCCACTCTGGTACAGCATTCATTGCTAGGAAGTTGCTCTTCAGGACAAATTCAAATTTGCTTCTTTACAACTTCCTTCCATTGTTTCTGGATTTACCCTCTGGGGCCACATTGGACAGGTTTTGTCCCTCTTTATGTGACAACCCTTCAAGTACTTGAACACAACTTTCATGTCCCCCACTCCAACCCACCTCCAGCTCCTCTCTTTTCCAAGCAAAAGGAAAGTCAGTCTGTTACCCACCAATCTTAGAAAGCATTCTAAGATTTACTATGATTGAAAATAGTGGGTTGTGTTATCTACTGGCTTGAACTGTGTGTACAATTGCTCCCCTTTCATTTACATGGGTAATCTTGATTACCCTTTCTCACAGTGAAGCAAAGTAGGCACTCTGTGCTTAGACTGACCCAAGATAAATTCTCCTGGTGTCTCATTATTGGCTGAAGTTTTGAAAAGAGCATTCCTTTTGCCACCTTGAAAGACATACTGATAGCCATGTTCCCAAGCCCTGGCCATAGAGGTCGAAAGCTTGGAGAATAGATTTTTTGAGAGAGCAAGGTAATCATAACTCCTTACTGTACTTGGGATTTCACAATTGCTTTTCTCTGGCAGGGTGTTGGTTAGGGATTTTTTTTGGAATCACAAATAAGGAAGATGGAGGGTGGGTGTGGGAAGGAAGCTATTTAAATGTAGATGTGAGATACAAATAGCATCCATCCTTGGAAAGAGAATCTAGAAGACAGACAGGTGGGGGTAGGGCCTAAATCACTCTTGTCTTTCTGTAAAACTTACTACCTCACTGAGACATTATTGGCATATTCAGTCAAAACAACAACAGCACAATAATTTCATTCATTTGACAAACATTTATTAAGAGTGGTTACTACATGCAGAACACTATGACTCCTGTATGTAGGGGGCATGTTTTTGCTTTTGGGATCCTGGTGTAACCTTCATTGATATAGTTAATAAACTACCTACTACGTGCACAGAATTGTGTTAGGCTCTCTGGGGGCTTTAGATCTGTAAGACATAGTGCCTGTTCTCAGGTTACTTACAAATGTTACTTACAAATGACCAAGTAAATGTGAAAGATCATAATACATGGACTGCCCACCACAAGTGACATGGCAAAAAGGAGAGGAATTCTGAGTACATAGAATCAGCAAGTGAAAGCTCAAGGAGACCTGAGAGGTTATCATAGTTAACCCCCTCATTTTACTGATGATGGGACTGAAAAATAGATGGGTGCTGGGATCAGAGATTTGGAACTAGAAGGGACCTTAGCAGCCATGGAGTCCAACCCTCTAATTTTAAAGATGAAGAAACTGAGACATAGGGAGGTTAAGTGACTTGGCTAGGGTCATACAAATCAAGGCTCTATTTGAACTCATTTGACTTCAGTGTACTATTCACTAAGTAATGTGCATTAAGGATGTGGCTATAGTGATCAAGGAATGCTAAACAGGAAAGGGAGACTTGAGCCTGGTTTTGAAAAATATATAGTTTGTGTAAATGAAAAAGTTGTTAGTGTTCAGTCATGTCTGACTCTTCATGACCCCATATGGGGTTTTCTTGGCAAAGATACTAGAGTGGTTTATTTCCTTTTCCAGTGTATTAGGGCAACCAGAAGTTAAGTAATTTGCCTAGGGTCACACAGCTAGTGAGTGTCTGAGTCTAGATTCCTGACTCCAGGCTCAGCACTCTACCCACTGAGTCACCTAGCTGCCAGAAAATGAAAAGGATATTGAACTGTATTTTAGCTGGGAAAAGTCGACATTGGTTTGAGTAATAGTTCAGAGATTGGAAAGTTCTAGTCAAGTTGGGGAGATTTTGAGTGGACCAGCCTGGCAGAAGTACAGTCTTTGAGTAATGCCATGTTAGATAGTAAGAGTAAAGAAGCAGATTGGGCCCAGGACCTAAAGGGCTTTGATCATATATTTAGGCATAGATGGACCACTGAAAATAGAACATGTTTGATGGGGCAGTCATTTCTTTTACAGTTTGTACAAGGCTAATCTGGTTATGAGTTTGGTTCCTACTGTCAATGTCCTTAATGGAGATGACTCTCAGTCATCCTCAGGTTTGATGATCACCACAGAATGAGCTGACTTTGGCCTGGCAGCCACTGTCCTACAGACATTAGTGTCCCGTTTGGTCTGATGTCTTTAGAACAGCCCTAGCTCATTACATTTTAAACTCCACTAAGGGCTGGAGATACAAACCAGAACCAAGAATAATTAATAGTAAAACTGGGGAATGGGTTATAATAGGTAAAGTCTATTGAGTCAGGCATATGTTCAAGACTAAAAGACAGACTGTCAAGTATTAAACTTGATCTAGGACTAGATGAAGATCTGGCAATGAAAAAAAATCAGCCATCCACTATTTATTTTGCCTAGTATATGTCCAGGACATTGCTAGATGCCATGAGAAGTCCAAGACATGGTTAGATGTCAAAAGAAATATAAACATGAAGAACTCATAAATGAATTGAGAGACAGATCATTCACACAAGAAATGGTATAATTATTTAATGCTAAACTGTGGTAGCATATGTGGTATGCATGGTAAGCATATAGTAAGTATGGTAGCGTATAGTAAGATTTTATAATGACTGTATAATGTAGAGGCCAGGTTACCATATCAGTGATTTACCATTGTCAAGAACCAGGTCCAGGTCTCCAGGGATTTGGAAGTTAGCAAAGTAGGAAAGAGTCTGCTCTTGGTGAAGTACTGTTTTATTCATGTTTTTGTATCCTGAGCACCTAGCATGTGTTTGGCACATGGTAAGAACTCATTGAGCGGTAGTTGATTGACTTATTGAAATCAGGATACTAGGGTTCTAGCTTCAGTTTTACCACTAACAATATCATAGTGTTGTCTTGGATAGGTCATTTCAGGTTTCTGAGTCTTGGTTTCTTTAGTCATCAGTGCTGGTAAGGGTCCAGTATATTCAGAAAGTCATGTTGTCTTTAGGCACTACATTAATGAATGAATAGGAAACACCAAAAATGAGTTTGATTGTAGAACAAGTGTTTACTCTGTACCTACTAGGAGGCATGGGGGAGTTTTGATCTGTACTACTGGAAGGAGTATCTATGTTGATGAGATTATGTATCTGTTCAATTATAGGTAGCTCATTAAGGCAGGAATTGGGGGAAACTCAAAGTCTCTATTTTCTTGCAGCTTACAGTCTAGTAATGACATATGATGCATCAGCAAATAACTATAGTACAAGATAAATGCATTAGAATGTTGCTAACGTAGTCTGAGAAGTCAGGGGAGGTGTGGGAAGCTTTTCTCTTGACATGCTTGTCTAGCATAGCCCCTGGCACATAGCAGGCATTTAGTAAATGTTTATAAAATTCAATTGAATCCATCCAGGAACCCATCCAGGAAATGATACCCATCAATGAGAGCTGTCCACAGTTTCAGCTATTCCAGAATAACAAGCAGGATAGTAAACTTCCCTCCCCAACATATCTTGGGCTTAACTCAAGGATTATTTAGCTCCCTTTACATGACAAATTATGAGAAACTCTGCTGGAGCTTGGACCCTTGTCCTTCATAAGTCTAGAGTCTGGTTTTGGTTGACCCCCATCTTGGCTTTATACTGATTCTGCCTGTTCCCATGGATCTTGCTTCTTGTAGTCTTCTTGGTCATGGACATGATTCTTGATTTTACATTTGAAGACTTTTCTGTCTGTTTGTATGACCTCCCTAATCCCTGGTTCTTTGTGAACTCAGACTGTGCCAAAGTCAACCATCTAACCCTCAGCCCTCACACTGCTATAGCATCGTAGATCTTAGGATACATTTTATCTCACTGTTGTCCCCATCTAGGAGAAGGACCAAAGATAACAAGATTAAAGAAAAGTCTCTACTGACTGGGATGACAAGGGAAGCCTTCATGGAGGGCATAGCATTTATGCAAGGCTTTAATAGGTGGGTAGGATTTCAGTTGATAGGGGTATGGGAAGGGCAAGACATAAATATGGCACAACATTAAAAAAAAAGAACATAGATAGGAGTGCACATAGTATATATAGTAGCAGCAAGAAATCTAGAAATTAGGTGGCACAGTGCCTAAAGCACAGAACCTAAAGTCAGGAAGACCTGAGTTCAAATTCAGCCTCAGACTTTGGCTTGTGACTCAGGGCAAGTCATTTCACATCTATCTACCTTAGTTTCCTCTTCTGCAAAATGGGGATAAGGGTAACAATTACCTCTCAAGGTTGTTGTGAGGATTAGATAAGATAATACTAGTCAAGCCACACTGTATCAACGTTAGCCATAATTATTAGCCTGACAAGTTGGATGGAAAGGAACAGTATGAAAGAAGACTGAGAAGGTGGCATCCAATTATGGGGGTTGACTGCCTTCAGATTATGGAGGTCCTCGAATGCCCACTTTAGAAGTTTTACCTTCATTTGGCAGACAAGAGGAGCCATTGAAGGTGTTTGAGCAAAGGAATGAGATGACTACATCTTTTATACACTTGTTTGGACATGGAGGATCTTGGGGTGCAGATGGATCTTGTCCTAAAATGGGGGAAATTGCTGTGCATCAATAAGGAAAGATGAAGGGATCTTGACAGTGATCCCAGACATGATAAATTATATGGGAGATGGTAAAATCCCCCTTGGTTTTTCATGTCTAAGCATTTGATTCCTACTCACTTAACATCCTACACCCCTTTGCACATTACATATGATTTCATTAATTTGGAATGATAGAAGACCAGAAGACAGTGAAGAGTCTGAGATTTTAAGGGACTGGGCTTTATTATTTCAAGTACAGTATATTTTCTGAGTGAAGATATCAATAGGTACTAATAAGCAAAATGAAGTAAGTTAATGAAGAAATTACAATTTGCAACAGACTTGCACTGTAATTTATCGCAAACATAAAAGTCCACAAATATAGCAGAATTAATTGTGAACCTAGAAATTGAAATTACCTTGAAAGAAAACTTAATTTTTTTGAATCTATGTTTTGAAAAAGCTGCTGATTTTTTTTTTTTAGTTCCCAGACAGAAAATTATGAAAGGAAGAAAATACAATATTTTTTACTCCACAAGAATCTTTTCGCCTATGTTTGAATTATTACAAATCCTTATCTAGGAAGCATGGATTGATTAGGGTTTAAATAATGGTAATACATTTCATAGAATTATGGTTAGAATTCATTATGATGAGCTCCCTGAGAGCAAACACTAAAATTTATTTAAATTTTGTTCTCTTTCTTCCCATGAAGGTTTCTCTAAGCATAGGGAAAAATATTTACTAAATTGAAAGGGACCTAAAAGATCATTGACAATCCTACCCTATTTTCCAAATGAGGAAACTGAGGTTTACAGAGGTGAAATGTTTTATCCAATATTTCACAATGAGTTTAGTGGCAGAACCAGAATACATGTTCTGACTCCTTTATCCAATGGCAATTTCCACTATACTTTATTGCTTCAGTGATTTGACCATATCTGTGATTTTACTTGTGTATGGAGCAACCTGGCACTCTCTCTGCAGTTTATTTATTTTTATTTTTTTGCTTTTTTGAAGGGGCAGTTGAGGTTAAGTGACTTGCCCAAGGTCACATGTCTAATAAGTGTTAAGTGTCTGAGGTGGAATTTGAACTCAGGTCCTCCTGACTTCAGGGCTGGCACTCTATTCACTGTAACACCTAGCCGCCCCTGCTTCTCTGCAATTTAGGGGATTATCTGAGAAACTGAGAATTGAAATGCCTTGTCCATGCTTATACATATGGCAAGAATGTGGCAAGATGGGACTTGAACCCAGGTCTTGTTGATCCCAAGGCCAGCTTTTTAAGCACTAAACCACACTGCCAAACATTGTTTCTCGTGTTGTATCTTTATATAGCCGTCCAAGGTTGCTTCATTATTAAGCTTTCAAAAGAATCTGTTGATATCATCGGATTGTTCATCCCTTTCCCAGTGTTACTGGATTAAAAACAATAATTTATGGATAATTTTTTCATCTTTTGACATCAGACTCTTGAACCAGAGGCCGTAATTAAAGCTATCTGGGGAACATAGAAGTGGACTAAGCATTTGTTTTGTGCTTTTTACGTAGGGGAGTATTTAATAAAAATTTTAAAAATTAAGTTGAAGTGAGATATCTGTTCTATTCTGAAGCAGAATGGGGGAGTGAGTACTGGTGGAAGTTGAAACACCTCGGCTCCAATCCCAGATCGGAAAGGGAAAAAAAGGGTGTGTGACCTCAGGCAAGTAATTTCCTTTTATCTTGTCCTCAGATTGTACAAAATAAGGTGAATGGGCCAGATGATTTCCAAGGTTCCTTCCGGGTTAGATACTCTTGGATTTTAGGAAGTGGATTCTTCAGATGCATTAGCCTTTCCCACAGTCTGGCTCCTGTTGCCTCACACAGATGCCTAGGAGGAGGAAGTGCTTGTTACCATCAGGCTTCTTGACTCTATTTTGTGAATTGGAAGTCTTAGAGAAGCTAGGAGGTGGTCAAGATGGTGCCTACAAATTATGTTACAAATAACACTAGGAATGCACTCCCACCTCACTTCTACTTCTGAGAGTTCTTAGCTTCCTTCCAGGCTGAACTCAGGTCCCCCTTCTTTTCAGAGTCCTTCCTGATGCCCCCTCGTTGCTTCTGCTCTCTTACACCACAAATAATGATAATGAGCATTTGTATAGCATTTTAAAAACTGCAAAGCACTTTACAAATTTTACTTCATTTTAATCCCACAATAATCCTGGGAGTAAGCGCTATTATTATCATTCCCATTTTGTAGATAGGAACCTGAGGAAGCAGAAGTTCAGAGACTTGCCCACTAAGTAGTTAGTGTCTAAGTTGGATTCAGACTCCAATACAGAACCGCAGCCTGCCAAAGGCTTTTGGGCAGCCTGCAAAAAATGTAGAGCATGTAAAAGAAAGTAAAGATGTAGTAAGTGCTTTGTCCATGACCTGCTTAACCCACCTTACACTAGTCACTATTGTGCCCATCATGTAACTTGGCATGTGGGTTGCCACTATGTGCTTTTTCCTGTGACCCGCAGCAACCAACCATTGTCAGTCTATCTCTAGTTGGAGAGGAGCGGTTTCATGATAAATAAAAATCTTAAGTGATAAGTATAATTAATTGATATTAATTGAAATTTCTCTTTTTTAATGTGGATTATTTGCAAAATAGTTTAATCATGAATTATACCTTTACTTGGAAAGTGAGCCGCTAAAAACCTACCTGGGGCCCAAAGAAGCTTAGCCTATTTTAATTTTGGTCCCTACTGACTGCCAAGTCGTGCATGTCTGCTCTAACAGTTATGTGCCCAAGGTCATATGCGTAGTAAGTGATAGAAGTGAACTGGTGTTAACATTGTTGACATGTTGACCATTTGTTGGGCTGAGTCTCAGTTTGTTTAACTGTTAAATGGGATAATAATACCTCTAGCACTTACCTTATAAGGTTGTTATGAAGTTTAAGCTAGGTAATATATGTACAGTGATACCTTAACTTATGAGTTTAATTCATTCCGTTACTGAGTTCATAACAATTTGCTCTTATGTCAGTTTTCCCCATTGAAATTAATTGAAATGCCACTTATCCATTCCAGCCCCCAAAATGCATCGCAGTATTTTTTTGTTACATGTTTTTAAGTAAGAAAAAGTATTTATAAATAACAAATATTGTATAAAAACACAACAAAAGAGAATGTAAAGAAATAAACTGGTTTTATAAAGTTTTTTACCTTGGATATCAGACGACTTGAGCTAACAGAAGATACTGGCGGAGGTGGAGGGTGGAGGAGATAGATGGAGGAGGTTAGAGGAGTTTTGTTTGGTGCTCTTTCGGTCACTTTCATTCACTTACTCACAACACTCTTAATGCTACACTTCATCCCTGAACTTAATTGCTACAATATCTTTTTTACTTTCACTTAACTTAATTTTTTTCACTGGCGAGGTAAACATGCGGACTGAACTAGTGGGGCACGGGATGCTGGGTGGGCGTTGGGTTGTGGCATTGGCTGCACCAACTAGCAGCAGCTCGTACCTCAAATTTTGGCTCACAATTCAAAGCAAAAAATCGACCTAGTGACAACTTGTGTCTCGGAAGTCTCATAAGTTGGTGCACTCTTATGTCAAGATACCATTGTAAAGTGTTATATACACCTTAAGAACACACACACACACACACACACACACACACACACATCAGCTACCATTATTGCTGTTAGATTTCCAGGTCCTAGAGCTCTGTGACCATGTCTCTTTTACAGATATTCTAAGATACCTAACCACAAGTAGCTGCTTTTGTGATGATATCCTCTGGAATGTAAATTGTGAAGCTGACTGGGAACTAGGGGTATGGGGTACAATATCCAGGAGGTAATAGGAGTGACATTTTTTTAAACACTCTATTTAATAAATGCCCCTATTTTTGATGGTAGACAATTCTACTCTTCATGGCCCATAGGTATTTATTTTGTGATAGGTTCTGTGTGTTGCTATGAAGGCTATATATCTTTAGAAGACAGTAAAACACAGGGGGGCCAATTTTCAAACTATATAGGGTGAGTAGATGCTGTGTGCTGGCTACACAAGGTATTTATGCACTCAGAAGCTCTCTGCCATGTGCTCATTGAGATTCCAAGGGTCCCTTGTTCTTGTGACTCAGCTGCTTTGGTGATTTGAGATCTAGGAGGCCAGTGGAGAAAAAGCATGAGAAAACTGAGTGTCAGCACTAGGGGAAATGAAAGCAGAACTACAGTTATCCCTTCCACATCACAGGGAGTCAGGGATGTGGCACCCTCGGTGATCTGGAAAATCTGCATAAAATTTTTGACCCTCCTTCACACTAGAGAAGAAATCTGAATTTTTTTCTTTCCCTTTCTTTTAAGAAAATAAATTTAATTATTTATTTTTTAGTTTTTAAAAATCATTTCCATGAGATTTTGAGTTATAGATTTTCTCCCCGTCTCTCCCCTAGCCCCCACCCCAAGATAGCAAACATATTGCATACCTTTTCCCCCAATCTGTTCTCTCTTATGTCTTCCCCCTGCCCCTCTTACTTTCTTGTAGGGCAAGATGGATTTCTATATCCCATTGCCTATATATCTTATTTCCCGATTACATGTAAAAAAAAATTTAACATTTGTTTTTAAAATTTTGATTTCTAGATTCTTTCCCTTCTTCCCTCCTCTCCCATGCCCCACTGGATTTTCTTTTTCTTTTATGGGTGTTTACAGTACTTTATTCTAAAATTTGGGTATATTTATGGTTTTAAAAATAAAATATTTTGATATTATACAATGCTACACATATATTTTATGCATTTCTGAGTTTCTGAACTTTCCTTGTGTCATCTGCTGGCCTTCGCATGTTGTTTGCAAAACTCCCCCAAAATTCCCATTTCATTTCTTGTGCAGACCTATGATGTGTCAAAACCGCAATATATAGAAACCAGATGAGGAAAGTTGTAGTATTGAAGAGATAACTATAATGCATAGAGGGTTAAACAATATAGAAGAATAAAGGCTATACTTGAGTATTGATGAGGGACAGCTCCACTCCAAATTAAAAACTTCATCAAGGTTACTGTTCCGTGATTTAGGGGGAGGGAGCAGAGGTCTTGCTAATTGTAGGATCATTGACTCAGAGGAAGAAGAGAAATGAAAAGTTTTCTAGTCCAACCCCTTCATTTTTACAGCAAACAAAATGGTCCCCCATAGAGGTTAAGTGACTTACTCAAGGTCACACAGATTGTAAATGGCAGAACTGGGATTCATACCCAGGTCTTCTTCCTCTAAATTCAGTCTTCTTTCCACCGAACTGGAAAGGGGAAAACTTATCACCACAATCCTCCCTGCAGTGCTATAACATACAATTAGGACATCCAGGGCAGCCATGCATATGAGAATTAGGGAGAAAGGATGGGGATTTACTAAGGTTATCTACTAAGGTTACTTTACCAAATGTTGCAAACTAGTTCTATAGCCTTGAGCATTGAGTGTGTCAAGTATTCTTTCTGTGCCTTATTTTACTTGTCTGCAAAATAGGAATTATGATTTTAGAGTTTAGGCAGATATAGATAGATAGGTAGTTAGATAGATAGAGCATTTATTAAGTGCTTACTAACTATATTTCAGGCACAGTTCTCAGCACTGGAGATACAATTATGAGTGAACAAAATGGTCTCTCCCCTCAAGAAGCATACTGAGAATTGGGAGGCACCTTAAAGATCATGAGATTATATGATTTTTTCCCCCTAGACTCTTGACCATTCTCCCTTCTTTCTCAAGGAATTCTCAAGGATTCACTCATAGTCTTTTTTCCTCCAATCCAAACCCTGCCCTCATACTTGGGGACTTCAATTTAAATGTCCCACTCAAATACCCTTCCACATTTTCTATGATTCATAACTTCCCTCTGTCTAAGCCACACATAGGCATGGTCATATAATTGATCTCACCATCTACATATGGTCTAGCTTCACCTCTTAGGAGTGTATGGGGTGTTCAAGGATGACTGGCACCAAGGATGAGGGATTGCTGAGGAGCTCATTCACTTTTGGTGTCCACCTGGCATTCAGCTCTCATCTGTGGCTTCATGAAGTTGTAGCATGCATAGCTACATTCTGGTAAAGCCATTTTGGTAGATGGGCTAAACTAGGTAGAGGGTAACTGACAGGCCTCCAACCATCAGTGAGTTGGGGGGGAGGATGTCTATGCCAAGCTTATGAAGACATCCCCTGGTGGAATGGGCAACTGGGAGTAATTTGTTCTAACAGCCATGAAGCAGGCCCTGTGGAGTGCTTAGAGCTTGGTTAGACATCCAAGATGCGAAGGTCACCCACTGCATCCTGAGCCATTGCCATTTGTCCTGACTTTTGCCTCTGGGCTTAGATAACTCTATAAGGGAAAGTGAGGCTGTTGACTTTGTGCAACTTTGTCTCATTTAAATCCAATTCACTTTGCAAGTCAAGACATCACCAGTGATGTCATTGTCTTTAAAACTGAAGGACAAACAACACCTCCAACAACCATAACTCTGAAATTCCTGCATCTGACCATAACCTTTCCTTCCAACTCTCCTTGTACCTTACCCCTCCTTAAACTTATTCTCCAGCCTCATCACAACTCCATTCCCTTTACCCCTCCCTGCTTTCTTTATCTTTATTTTCCTCTCTTCAAAATCTAGATCTTCTTACTAACCAGTTCAGTTTCACAGTTGATCCTCTTACCCTTGAATTCCTACTCCTTCATCCCTTTCCAGATCCCAAATCTGGACTACACTGACCAACCTTCTCTGCTCCTGTTCACACACTGCTACTGAGTTCCACTGAGTACATTATATATTTATGTTATCTCCACTGGGTCTTCACTGCTCTGTGCCAATCCTCTTAGTCTTCCCTGATTGACTCTATCACACTCCCCACAGGAGCTATTCCAAACCTTCTCTTCTCTTCTCAAACCACCTACACTACCACCTCCCCCTTCCTTTTAGCAGAGGACCCTGTTTCATACTTCACTGAAAAAAGTGAGGCCATCTGTCATCATGAGCTCCCTCTCCTCCCCAATATCACATTTCAAATCACCTCACCATCCTCCTCCATCCACTCTTCACTTATGCTTGGACTCCTGCTCCTTGCCTACCACCTTGCCATCCTGAGAGAAACCTGTTTTGAGACCTTATTCTTTTGATTAGTGACTCTCTTTCCAAGACCACTATTTTAGGAAGGACCTTAGTCATGCCTCAACTTTCTCATGCCTGGATACACTCTCTAGACTGCTTCTCTTGCTTTGCTGTCTTGTCTCTGCAGGGTACCCTCCTTCCTCTCCCCTGCTTTCCAGTTCCCCTACATGTGTAATTTTTCCCCATTAGAAGGTTTGCTCCTTGAGGACAGGAACCATTTTGTTTGCTTGTATTTGTATCTCCAGTGCCTACAACTGTGCCTGGAACAGAGCAAGCACTTGACAAATACTCAATCTGTCTGATCTGTTTTATCTATCATCTATCTGTCTATCTATCTATCTATCTATCTATCTATCTATCTATCTATCTATCCGTCTATCTGTCTATCTATCTATCTATCTATCTATCTATCTATCTATCTATCTATCTATCTATCTATCTATCCATCTATCCACCAAATCAGTCTGTCTGTCTATCATTTCCTTTGTTCTAGTCACAAAGGATGAGGTAGTCTTTTCTTTACTGATACTAACCTTTCTTCTTGTGCCCTTGATATCATCATCTCCCATCTTCTCCAGGAACTTGTTCAATTTGAAACTTGCACCTTTCTTCCTCATTTTCAACCCTCTCCCTTTATTTACTAGTTTTTTTCTTTCTGCCTTTTTATTTTTTTGGGGGGGGGATTGGAGGGGAGAAAGCAAGGTAATTGGGGTTAAGTGACTTGCCCAAGGTCACATAGCTAGTAAGTGTGTCAAGTGTCTGAGACTGGATTTGAACTCAGGTCCTCCGGACTTCAGGGCTGGTGCTCTATTCACTGCACCACTTAGCTGCCCCTAGGTCTTTCCATAAGAATGATTTCTTGTTCTATAAAGAGAGCTCTTCTATCTTTAATAAAAACAAAAAAGAATCTGAAATCTTTTACTCAATCCTACTAATTTTCAAACCATCAGTCTATATCTTTCCTCCCCTTCATAGCCCAAATGCAAGAAAATAGCTATTTCCATTCCTCCACCATCTAATCTCCCATTAACTTTTTGACGCCCTTGACAATCTAGCTTCTCTCCTCACCATTCAGCTGAGACTGCTCTTTCCAAGTTTGCTGATGATCCCTCTATTGCTTTATCCAATGGTCTCCATCGTGATCTTTGCTGCAGGATCATGGATCACAAATTATAGATGGAAGGACTGTTAGAAGCCATCTAGTCACCTCCATTTCCCACCAACTACACTGCTTTTGAACCTTCTATCCGAGTCTCCAGTTTTTCCTGGGTCAAGTACCTTCCTTCCACTTCCTCTCTTTCCCCCAGTTTAGGGTTGAGACTGTCTTTGTTTTTATTTGTGTTTTGTATTCCTTAGCACTGTGCCTGGCACACAGAAAGTGCTTAATAAATGTTGATTGATTGATTGAGCTAATTTACTCCTCCACCCTTTATTCTATAGATGAGTAAATTGAGAGGTAGAAAAGGTAAATGCCCAGGGTCCTATGAACTGAGGTCAGCACTGCTGATAGCTCCTCCTCCTGTCTATTTTCTTATCCTTGGGTGTTTATGACACTGAGCAGTAATGGTTCTTTTCCCTTTTGTAGGATGGATCCTTCTCCGTTTCCTTTGTAAGTTCATCATCTACATCCTTCCTCTCTGTGCACACCACAGCCTCTTCTCTCCTCTTACCACAATCCACCCTAGTCTAGCCAAGACTCAGAAGGTCTCAGAGATCTTCCCAGCCTCACGTAACAAATAACACGTGGCTATCAGAGGCAGAATTCCAATTCAATTTAATATCTTCTTTGACTGCTGAAATAGACCTCAAGTATATTGTTGGAATGAAGGTAGAATGACCTTTCTGACCAAGGTCAGAAAGTCCAAAGTAGGAAAGTCTGGTTTAAGGCTAAGATTACCTCTTTTGCCTTTTGGGTAACTTCCTCTGGCTTAGAACAATCCTGGGGAAAGAGAGGGTCATTTTGTCTCCTGTGGGATTTGCAAGTCATCTTCCTGGGGTGAAAAATTCAGATACCATTGGTGTGGTAGCAGTCTTCATGGGAGAGATGGATAAGCCAAATGTCACTGCCTCCATGAAAGCTGCTTGTTGGCCCTTCCCTCCTTCAACACAGATGGTATGGTGAGTCAAAGCATGAAGGCTAAGGAACCTTCTGACCTGAGCACAGAGTGTTTGTGTGCGGAGGTGGGGAGAGGGGGGAAGATGAGAGCATCTCTTACTAAGCACAGGCTCAAATCTCTGTCAGCGATGCTACCCATAATCCAGGTCCTTTCCGCAAGATGTCTCTTGCTCCTAAGGTGCTCATTCCTCTCTGCTCTCCATTTTTACATCTCCTGTCTCTGGGCATTTCACTGGCCATTCTCCTTGCTTAGAATTCTCTCCCTCCTCATTTTTGTCTCCTAGCTTCCCTGCCTTCCTTCAAGTCCCAGTTAAAACCCCACCTTTCCTCATATTTCTTAGTGGATTTCCTTTTTATTTGCTGATCATTTCCTATTTATCTCATGTATAGTTCGTATATGGTTGTTCATGGATGGTCTACCCCCCATTAGACTGTGAGTTCCTTGAAGTCAGAGCTTATCTTTTGCCTCCTTTGTATCCCAGTGTTTAGCACAGTATCCTGCATACAGTAGGTACTTATTAAATGCTTGTTGACTGACTCACTGTCTCAGTCACTCCCTTGTCTATAAAGACAACTCAGTGGTATGTGTGTGTGTCTGGTGGTGGTGGGGCTGCTGTATATAATCATATCATCAATATGATGATTATGAATCAGCCTGGAAGAATGAAAACATAAAAAGAATAGGAAAAAAAGTCTACATTATCTTGAAGGGTTTGGAGAGAATAAAGGAAGACATATTAGGCCTGAGCTTCTATGCCCAATCTTGAGAAGTGAGCTTAGGACAAATGAAAAGAAATTCTGTTATGTACTGCTTATAGAGGTCCCATGGTGTAGAGGGGACAGCATTCCACTGGTGATACTTCACCAGCTGTGAGATCCCGGGCAAATCATTTAACCTTTCTGTACCTCAGGCAACTCCCTGGGACGTCTGCTAAATCACAGATGTGTTGGCAACTTCAGTGGTGGACAGCCACACTGGTAGTTCTCCATGCTGATAAATCCCAGATTAAACTCAAGGAATTTCATTGATTTAATATGAGTAAATCAAATTCCTGTGCAGAGTAAGGCATGGTAGGGGATTAAAAAAAAGAGAATAAGCTGCAAAAATAGAGAATGATGAAACATGCAAAGAAGTAAAAAAGTGGTTTAGTTAGATTCTTGAATCAGTTCATACTGGTTCTCCCCATTCCCTAGAGCTGATCCTCTGCAGACTTCACATAACACTTTTTGCACCTTTCTAATGTACTAATCAGTTAATGTTTTGTATTGTAATTGTCTGCTGTTTTGTGTCTTTTTAGTATTATTATTAAATCAAAGTTCAAAAAAGGAAGAAATTATGTCTTCTAAACTAGAGGTGTCAGATGCATGACCTGAGAGTCATATTGTAGTCTGAGACACTGTTAAGTGTGGCCTCGATCAGGTTAAATTGTAACTGGGGTTTAGAGAAATATAGATGAAAATACAATAGAACAGAGATGATGTTAATATGTGGTTTTCTAAGTCAATATACACTTGCAGGGGTCCTTAGGACTGGTTTAGTGGCCTCTGAGTTTGATACCCCTGGTCTGTACTTTGTATCTTTCCTAGTGCCTAGAGCAGCGGTTCTCAACCTGTGGGATGACCCTTTGGGGGGTCAAACAACCCTTTCACAGAGGTTGCCTAAGACCATCGGAAAACACATATTTCTAATGGTCTTAAGAAGTGAGACATTGCTCCTGTATCCGTCTCCAGGCGGGTCTGCCCACATGCAGATACACCCACATACGAGTATTAAAGGGTCGCAGCATTAGGAAGGTTGAGAACCACTGGCCTAGAATGATGTTCTGCACAGAGTTACCATTAAGTACATGAATATTGAATTGTAAAGACAGAGGAATGACTGAAGGACTTTGGACCTATGATGAAACATGCCACGCACTTCCTGACAAAGAAGTGAAGGATTCATGACACAGAATGAGACACACTTTTTGGCCATGGTCAATAGGTGAATTTGTTTTGCTTGACTATGTATATTGGTTACAGTAGTTTTGTTTTAAGTTTTCTTTTTTTAATGGTGGTGGGTGGGAAGGAAAGAAAATATGTTTTAATTAAAAATTAAATTTAAAAACAGTTATATAATGAATGAATGAGCAAATGAATAAAAGAATGAAATTCAAGCAGAGATTCCTCCATTTGTGCTCGTTAGTTTGGGTCACTAGTTTGTTCTTCATCCTATCCTAAGCTTCTTGAGGGTAGAGATTGTCTTGTTTTTATTTTATACATTCCAATCTCTTTGTATAATTTTTGTTGTTGTTGTTGCTTGGTTATTTCAGTTGTGTCTGATTCTCTGTGATGCCATTTGAGGTTTTCTTGGTTTTCTTTGATGGAGTGGTTTGCCATTTCCTTCTCTAACTGATTTAACAGATGAGGAAACTGAGGTAAACAAGTGACTTGCCCAGGGTCAAACAGCAAGTAGGTGTCTGAGACTGAATTTGAACTCAGGAAAAGGGGTCTCCCTGACTCCAGGCCCAGTGCTCTGTCCACTACACCACCAGCAGACAGTATTATCTACTTTCCATTCCTCTTCCTCTCTGCTTTGTGCATTCCAGAATTCTTCCATTGTGCTGAGAAAAGGCTGATAGGTTCCTGCAGCAAGTACACTTAGACACCCCCAAATTAATTCTCAGCCCTTCCAGTGATAGTCATCCTAGGTGGGTGAATGATAGACCTACAAAGAGTTGTCCCCTGTCCCCTGCCCTTGATTTGTCCATTTCTGGGCCATGCCAGAACACTGTAGGCTTAATACAAGGGGCTTGTCGCCTTAGTGACTGTCCCTGCTTCCTGGGAAGTCACCAGAGTCCTCTGTATACAGCCCAGTCTTAATCAATGGCCCCCTCCCCCAGCTCTGCCCAGGAGGTAGGGTTCTGTGGAATCTTGCCCAGGACAGCTCATAGCCCAGGCCTTCCTTTCACCAATCCATGCTGAGCCTTCACCAGCCCCCTCCCTTCTCCCCACTCTGGTGCTTCGTTAATGGAGAATTTGTCAAGTAATGGGAGTAATTAGCACAGTGGGGGCCATTCAGTGCCCTGGAAAGAGAACAGAAAGAGCCATCCCAGCAGCTCCAGACATGATTGCTCTGCAGGGTTATTCTTCCTTGTCTCTGTCTTTCTGTCTCTTGCTTTTCCTTTCTTGCCTGGGTTTGATTTTTCCTCTTTGTGTGGTGGGAGTTGGTGGGGAGAAAAGACCTGTAAATTGCACCCGTGCTGGGCTTGTACAGAGACAGCTGGCTAAAGGTCGACTTCTTGGGCTGAACAACCTTTCTCTTTTTGTCCTCATCAACTCCTCTCTCCCCCTTTTGGAGGAGAGAGATTAGGAAAGCATGTGCCCACCCAGCACGCTTTCCCCCTTCCTTTTCCCTTTCTGTCTCTACTCCCCCTTCTCTCCAACCCCCCACCTCCCTGTCCCCTCATGTAAAGAACTCACTGGCTCTGAATTGAATCTTTTTTAATGGTCCCATGAGGCAAGAACCTTGAAGGGTGATTATCTTCATTATAAATTATTAACTTCCAGCAGCCAGATGGCTTCCCAGCCCAGCAACTGGGAGCTCCCTGGTTACACAGAGTCCCGCTTGTTGGGAGAGTAGGCTGTCAGCTTGCTTGTCCCCGCCTGATGTCCAGGGAACAGCTCTTAGGATCCAGTGCTTATCCCAGAACCCTTTGGATTGGCTTGTTTGAGGGAGTTTGTTGGTCAAAGTTGCTGTGAAGTAGCTAGCTCTGTTTGAGTTCTGAGCAATTCTTGGTTCCTTGTCCCATGCAGCCTAAGTGAGGATCTAAATGGTCTTTCCCCCTTCACTGCTTTTAGGAATACAGGGTCAATCACAATGGTAAGCCCAAGTTCTTATGGTGCAGTAGGTGTAGCATGTAATGTAGGGATTCCCAATCTGGGGCACTTATATTCTCAGGGGACATGAATAAAGTTGTTAAGAGAGTAAGGGAATATCTGGTAGATAGCCCTATTATCTTATTGAAATTAATCAACATATTTTTTAAAATTTATTCTTAATAGCATTCTATATTTTCCAATTATATATAAAGACAATTTTTTTAACATTCATTTAAAAATTGAGTTCCAAATATTCTCCTCCCTCTATCTCTAAAAAGGTAAGAATTTTAAATAGGTTATATATGTACAATCATGTAAAACATATTTCTTGTTGTGAAAGAAGAAACAGACCAAAAGGGGGAAAAAAACTGAAAAAGATAAAGTGAAAAGTGCATGCTTTGATCTGCATTCAGACTCCAATATATTTTATTTCTTGCGTGTGTATGCATAGTAAGTGCTAGAATTTATTTCCTTTTAAGCTAAATAGGGGTGTGAGAAGGTTTATTGAAAGCCTAAGGGAACAGGATAGGCAGTTAGGTGGTACAGTGGATAGAGCCTGCAGCTTGAAGTCAGGAAGACCTGAATTCAAATCTAGTTTCAGACATTGACTAGCTCTGTTACCCTGGGTAAGTCACTTAGCCATGTTTGCCTCAGTATCCTCATTTGTAGAATGAACAACCTTTCTCTTTTTGTCCTCATCAACCTCCTCCTCCCCCTTTTGGAGGAGAGGGGTTAGGAAAGCATGTGCCCACCCAACACGGTTTCCCCCCTTCCCTTTCCCTTTTTGTCTCTACTCCCCCTTCTCTCCAACCTCCCACCTCCTTGTCCCCTCATGTAAAGAACTCACTGACAAGAAGACCCCAAATAGGGTCCTGAACAGTTGTACTCAACTGAAATGATTTAACAACAACAAGGGGAATAGGGGTTGAACTTTTTTGCTATTGTATACTTGGGATGAACATGGAAGGATTGCCATAGTAAGGAGATTTGGGCAACTGGGGAGAGGACATACAGAATATATCATCATTGGGTCATAGATGTTCTAGAAGAGACCTTAGAGTCTCTCTGGTATAATCCCCTTGTTTTACAGATCATGACTTGGAGTTTTAAGAGGTTAAATAATTTATCCAAGGTTGCAAAGATAGTGAATGAGGTAGAATTTGACCTTGGGTCCTCCCATTCCAAAGCTATTTCAATTTCAACTGTAGTCAAAATTTTGAATGAGGCCTAAATTCACTTAAATTCGCATTCTTAAAACCAGTGAAGGGGAAAGTGACTCTAACAAATGGTCACTTAAAAATATTTACTGAATTAGATTAAGAAGGGGATGGAATGACTGTTCAAGATAAATTTTTAATCCACTCCATACAGGAAGATGCTCCAGGCAAGAGAGACCACCATATTCTTTGGCAATCCATTTGAGGATCTAATAAGATAGACAGGATTCCACCTACCTAAAATTTATTATAAATGGTTTCATGGATTTCCATAGGAAGCCCATGAAACAGCGCATGAAGGAGATTTAGAAATAGGATTTATAGAATGTCATGGACAAGAATTGCATGAGGCAGCTGGACAAGACAGTGGATAGAGCTCTGGGCCTGGAATCAAGATGACTTGAGTTAAAATCTGGCATCAGATACTTCCTAGCTGTATGACCCTGGGCAAGTCACTTAACCTTTGTTCTGCCTCAGATTCCTTGACTGTAGAATGGAGATATTAATAGCAACTACTTCACAGGGTTTTTGTGAGAATCAAATGAGGTAATATTTGTAAAAACGCTTAGCACAATGCCTAGCATATATTAGGTACTTAATACATGTTTATTTCCTTCCTTCTTTCCATAGAAGGTCTATGACATAGCACATAAGGCAGATCCTGGAAACAGAATTTATAGAAAGTTGTGGACAAGAATTGCATGATGTCAAAAGGTCATGGAAAGTTCGTAAGCTGCCCCAGGGAAGGGAATGTCTCTACCAATGAATTAATGGATCCATCAAAGTATAAATGTAGATTGGTATGTTTGTTCATGTTATTCTAGTAATAAATCTGAAAGAATCTGGTCATTCTCAGTTTGTGGAGGAGATTAAAGGGGGATTTAGAAGGTTTTGTAGTGAGTTCAATGATTCAAAACTGCTCCTTACTATGACAACCCTCTCCCCTCCCCCCCTTTTTGAGGCAATCAGGGTTAAGTGACTTGCCGAGGGTCACACAGCTAGTAAGTGTCTGAGGCTGGGTTTGAACTCAGGTCCTCCTGACTCTGGGGGTGGTGCTCTATCCATTCTATCCACCTAGCTACCCCCACCCCTCACTTTCTATACTAGGATTCTCCTATTGATATGACATGGCTGCAAATAAATTATGGAATGCCATGATCTCAGAAGAATCAAAATTGTGAGTGAACCAAATGACAATGTATGTATGTGTGGTGGGCATTAATCTAATGCTTCACATGATCAAAGATGACTTGGATATAAGAAGTGGTCTAAAAGATGTCAGAGATCTGTGTGACCAAAAAAGAAGGTGGACCAATCTTGTTTCAAGAACAGGTGTGTATTGGTATCCATACATATTTAAAGATGGAGTGGCAGACTTCCATTATTTTTGATAGACTTTCTATGGAGAACATATGGAAAAATGGGGACAAGGATCACATGGGTTGAGAAGGGATTGCCTCATGTACAGATAAAGAGAATGCTTTCATCATTGAGATCATGGATTTATGAAAATAAAAGTCAAATGAATGGGGTTAGACAAAGTAGGATGGATCTAAGAGAAAGGCAGCAAGACAAAGATTTAGTCAGGAGCCATTCTACTTATAACCCAATAAATCATAGAGACTTTTCCTGATCACTCATGAAAAAGCATTAAAGTGGGAGGTGAGATTCGGAGACAAGAGACCTGTGTTCTAGTTCCTGCTCTGCACCAACTGCACCAAGTAAATTGCTTGCACTTTCTGGGTCTCTGTGTTGTCATCCATAAAATGACCTTTTCAATCATTTACTTGTTCTCTTCCCTTGAATTCCATGTCACCTTTCTCTGTCTGTTTATGCCTTGCAACTAACCACCATCACCTTTCTTTGGTGCTCGTACTCCCTGTGTGTAGGAAAAATGACATCTTGTAGATCGCTTCTTATGCCCAAGTCACTTTCAGTCATATGAAGCATCATATTTATGCCCACCACACATATGTACGTTGCTCTTTGGTTCACCCACAAATTTGATTCTTTTGAGATCATGGGATTCCGTGATTTTTTTGCAGCCATGTTGTATCAATAAGAAAATACTAACATAGAAAAAGAGGAGATGTCATAGTAGGGAGCAGTTTGGAATCATTGAACTCACTAAGAAGTTTTTCAAATTCCCTTTTAATCTCCTCCACAAAACGGGAATCACTAAATCCTTTCAGATTTAATAGTAGAACAACATCCAACCTACGTTTGTACTTGATGAATCCATAGTGGATCCATCTAATAGAATGAATGATGATGGAGACAGTTGCACAGTCTTGCTAGTTGGATCCACTATATATATAAAATATATATATATTGGGTCTTGAATACTGTACTGCAGGTAGCCAGTAGACTTGGAATCAGGAAGACCTGAATTCAGATCCTGCCTTTAGTATTTATTAGCTGTGTGATCCTTGGTAAATCGCATCATTTCTTTCAGCTGCAGTTTCCTCATCTATAAAATAAGAATGATTGCACCAGTCTCACACATTTATTGTGAGGATCAAGTGAAGTAACATATAAATTGTTTCATAAACCTTAAAGAGCTATTTAAATGCTAGCTATTATTAGATCCCAGTTGTTTTTTCCCCATAGTCCCGTAGTAACTATTCTAAGGCAAGATAAATGGCCCCTGCCCTCAAGGAGCTTACATTCTAATAAGTGAAGACAACAAACAAAAGAGATCTGAAAAGGGGGGTGAGATTACAGTAGTATTTAGGGGAGCATAATGATGGAGTCCAGGGAGAGACTGATCTAGGAGAGGAATGAAGGATGGTCAGCCAGGGACCCTGACAAAAATGAGACCTTGGGAAGAATTCACCAATAAGAGAAAGTGGCCATTATGGCTAAGGGGCACTCCAGGGTGAAACAGCAACTAAAACAAGGAGTCTGAAAAGTCTTCTATGTCAACCCACCTCTTCCCCTTTAGAAGACAAGATTGCCTCAAATTTTACTAATTAAATTGAAGCTATGCACCTTAAGCCACCTCTTTCCTTCTATCCCATATCTCAAAACCTCTCTAAATCGTTCATCTTTCACTCATCTGTTATTCCAGCCCTTAAGAAAAGGTGATCCTTGGGGCAGCTAGGTGGCTCAGTGAACAGAGCACTGGCCCTGGAGTCAGGAGGACCTGAGTTCAAATTTGGTCTCAGACACTTAACACTTACTAGCTATGTGACCTTGAGCAAATCACTTAACCCCAATTACCCTGCCTTCCCCCCTCCAAAAAGGAAGAAGAGGTGATCCTTCTCCTTACTAAGCCCAACCCCTCTAATTGTGCTCTTGGTCTCATCCTTTTTTATGTCCTCAAGAAGCTTGGCCTTTTGATCATTCAAACTCTTCTTCAGTGTCTCCTTGATGTTCTTGCTGCTTTTCTGTTGATTCTGGGCAAGTCTAGGTCTCCCCTAATGTTTAAGAAGTATTCATTTACCCTTGCCATCCCTCAAAGATGCCAACCTCTATTTCCTTTTCATTTCCAAGCTCATAGAAAGTAATCTAGACTCATTTTCTCCATTTTCTCATCGTCTGCTCCCTTGAAGACTGGCTTCTGATACCACCACTCGACCAAAACTACCTCTAAAGTTAGCAGTGGTTTCTTAACCACTAGGTCCAAAGGCTTTTTCTGATTCCTCATTCTTTTGACTTCTTTGCTACTTTTGGCACTGTCAACCCTCCCCTCCTTCTGAGTACTTTCTGTTCCCTTGGCTTCTGTGACAATGTTCTCTCATGGTTCTCTTCGTACTTGTCAAGACCCTCCTCAGTCTTCTGGGCCAGATCACCAGATCATCTTTCAACTGCTATACATAGGTATCTTCTAAGACTCTATCCTCATTCTTCTCTACTTTCTTGACCTTTTCAACTTCCACAGGTTCAATCATCACGTGTTTGTATAGATATGGATATGCATATGTACATACACACATTATTGTTGCTGTTGTTGTTTCTACTCAGTTTCTTTATCACCTCTTGCCTGGATTTTGATATAACCTTTGGTCTCTTTCCTTCTAGGCTCCCTCTTCTCCAATTTGTCCTCCTGTATTTTTGGATGAAATATGGAATCCTTAGCCTGATTATTTAAAACTCTTTGCATTCTGGCTCCTGTCTATCTCTGTAGATCTATTTCAGATTATTTCTCTCCATGGATTCCTAATTACAGACAAATTGGACTGTTAGCCCTTCATGTCCCTCCTCCATGCATTTACATAGACTGCTTCCTACACTCCTCCTACACTTTGACCTCTTAGATTCTCTAACTTTGTTCATGTCTCAAGTCAAGGGCCACTTTGGACAGAAAGCCTTTCCGAATTTGCCCAGTCATTAATTTTTTCTTCTTCCTCATATGATCTTTTATTTAATTTATTGACTCCCTGGCCTTCTCCATGACCACAACAGTTGCTCAGCCAAGGATGACTCCTCTGTAAGGCTTGCCCAACAATTGGTGAGTTCTTGCCTGGGATTACCATATCTTGAGGATCCCTAACCAAGTTGCTCACTTTCTTTCAAGTTCTCTCCTTAGTCTGTTTTACCTTTGTATCAGATGCCTAGCCCTACTGGTATTTTCTTCCCATCTTTTCCCACTCTGCTTTCCTTCTCCCATTTATCCTTTGTCTTGTCCTAATAGAAGGTAAGGTCTTTAAGAGTAGAAACTGTCTTGTTTTTATATCTCCAGAGCTTCACATATTGCTTGTCATATAGTAATCACTTAATAAATGCTCTCTCTCTCTCCTCCCTCCAGTCTCTCTGTCTCTCTCTGTCTCTCTCTGTCTCTTCCCCCTTCTCCTTTCCATTTCCCTCGTCCTCATCCTTGTCCTCCGTCATTGTTGTCATTGTTGTCATCGTCGTCCTCCTCCTCCTCCTTCTTCTTCTTATTCATTATCTCTCTGTCTCTTATGTCTCCCCCTTTCACCATACAGTGTAAGTTCCCTGAGGGCATTGACCATTTCTCCTTTATCTTACTATGTGTAACACCATGCTTGGTGCCTTGCATATAGTAAACACTTAATAAGTATTTGCTGCTCTGGATTGGATAAGGTTGGATTAAATGATAGTTCCTTTCAACATTAGAATTCTCTGTAAAGACTTTCAATAGTCCCACTTTGTCTCTTCCCCCTTTTCTTCCTCTTTTTCTTGCATAGTGGATACTTCCTATGCCCTTCTTCATATATGAATTGTTAAAGAAATATTAGATTTAATTCCTTGTGAGCTGCTATCGTTGTCTTCTTCTGGTCTGAGCTGTGTTTATTGGAACTATTTCCCTTTCAGAGGAGGCACAGGAAGATGGAACCTGTAGGATATCTTATCAGAGGAGTGGGTAAGCACAGACAAGGGACTTTGAGACTTGGTTAGAGCATGTGGTCTAAAGACCTAAATACAAACATTTCTTTTGAGTGGTTGTGATGCTCATGAGGGATCTCAAGGAGGAGGAACTAAAGAAATATAGAGCAGACTCCAAGCCTAGATGTGAGAAATAATAAGGAAATCAGAAGTCATGGGAGCAGGTTGAAGAGCACAGAACTGAGTGTTTTCCTGCTCAGTGTGTGATTAGGGAAAACTTTGAGGAGTGATTATGAAGGGAGAGGAAGGTATATTCCATTTACCCCTTTCTAGACAGAGATTAGACTGGATTTGACAATCTGAAGCTATGGCAATTCAGTAGGATGAATAAGGCAACTAGTAGGTATGATTTCCAGTGGGTGTTCCATGTACCTTTGCTTGTCTAATATAAATAGTCCTTACCTACATTATCCTCACCATCTTGGGTAAAGTAGCTACTTGATAGACCTCACCAGAAAATGTATTATTGCCCTAATCATATAAGATTCCTTAGGGTTTGGAGTGGGGAGAGGGGAACGTTTTTTATGACACACATGTAGTCAGCTGGAAGCAGGAAGGAAATCTCTTCTTATACTCTGTTCAACTTCCATACTGATTTTGTTGTTCAGTCATTTTTCATTCATGTCCAACTCTTTGTGACCCCTTTTGGGGGATTTTCTTGGAAAGATACTGGAGTAGTTTGCCATTTTCTTTTTCAATTCATTTTACAGATGAGGAAACTGAGGCAAACAGGCTTAAGTGACTTGTCCAAGGTCACACAGTTAGTAAGTGTCTGAGGTTAGACTTGAACCCAGGAAGTTGAGTCTTCCTTGGGGTGGCTAGGTGGCGCAGTGAATAGAGCAGCAGCCCTAGAGTCAGGAGGACCTGAGTTCAAATATGGCCTCAGCCACTTGACACGCTTACTAGCTATGTGACTTTGGGCAAATCACTTAACCCTAATTACCCTCCAAAAAGCAAAAAAAAAAAAAAAAAGATGAGTCTTCCTGGCTCCAGGCACAGAGCTCTATTCTGTGCCACCTAGCTACCCTCATTTTACTGGTATTGTTGCTGCTGAGTTATTTCAGTCATGTTTTACTCTTCATGACGCCATTTGGTGTTTTCTTAGCAAAGATACTAGAGTGATTTGTTATTTCTTTCTCCAGCTCATTTTACAGATGAGGACATTGAGGCAATCAGGGTTTAAGTGACTTGCTCAGGGTCACCCAGCTAGTAAGTATCTAAGGCCAGATTTGAACTCGGGAAGAGGAGTCTTCCTGACTCCAGGCTTGGTACTCTATTAACTGTGGCACCTAACTTCCTTCACTACACTGGTATTCATATATTTATCCTATTTCAAGGTTCATAGAGTCCTCTCCTCACAACAGAGTGGTACAGTGAATGATGAATCTTGGTTTCAGGAAGACTCAGTTTCAAATCCTTTCAGACACTTTTTAGCTGTGTTATTCTGGGCAAGAAACTCAACCTCTCTGTGCCTCAGTTTCCTCATCTCAAAATGAGAGGGGTGGACTTGATGACTTCTAAATCCCCTTCCAACTGATTGTATGACCTGATGATACTATAAATATAGTTTGAGTATCATCACCACCATATCACAGGTTAGGAAACTGAGGCACAGAGAGGTTGTGGCTTCCTCAGTGTCATATGGCTAAGCATTGCCCCCTATATTCAAGTTCAAATCTTTCTTCTCTAAGACTGGTGTTGTCTCCATTTCTTATGCTACTTTTTGATCCATGTATGCAGACTATAAACACTACTCCTTTATATGTAGTACATGGCTCCAGATCTGCATTGATTCCCATTCATTTATTCAACAAGCCTTTCCTAGACCTCTGTAGTGAGCCAGACAATATGCTAAGTTCTGGAGATAAAATGACAAAAAAAAGAAATAGTCTCTGTCCTCAAAGAGATTGCCTTTTCTAGAGTGGAAGCAATAGGCACATGGATGTCAGTCAGTCAATAGGTGTTTATTAAATGCTCATTATTTGTCAGGCACTGTGCTAAGCTCTAGGGATACACGAAAAAGCATAGATAGTACCTGACCCCAAAATGTTTATATTCTAATGGGGGGAGGGGTGTGTGTGTGTGTGTGTGTGTGTGTGTGTGTGTATGTGTGTATGCAACATGCAAATAATTAGGAACCTAAAATATATATAGATTAGATAGAAGGAAATCTCAGAGGGGAAGGTATTAGCTGCCAGGGGATTGGGAAAAGCCTCCTGCTGAAATAAAACAAAAAAAACAACAACCCAATATAAACACAGTAAGAATAAATAATGGTAGCATTGATACAGCACTTTGAGGTTTGTAAAGTATTTTACAAATACCTGATTTTATCCTCACAACCTTGGAGGTAGTTAGCTGCTATTGTTATGCCCACTTTGCAGATGAGAATGCTAAGGGAGAAAGATGTTAAATGGGTTATCTGGGGTCACACATATAGTAAGTGTACGAGTTCAGATTTGAACTCAAGGTCTTCTTGGCTTCAGGTTCAGCGTTCAATTGTTTGTGTCACCCCGGGGAAGCACCAAGACCTCGGGCAATCGGGGAAGAAATAAGAGTTGACATTTATATGGTGTTTTCAGATTTGGAAATCACTTTACATTCATTTGGTCCTCACAATAACTCTATGAGGTAGCTTCTTCTTCTTCTTCTCATGTTATAGATATTTCTCTGGTGATTTTAATTTTGACTAAAATCTTATAGGTGACCCAAGAAAAGAAAGTGTGTAGAGGGTGGGTGTGAAATCTCTATTCATCGCTAGCAGCCATCCTGGATGGGGAATAGCCCCGGTATCAGGGTGCTATTTGGCTAACGCAACTGGGTTATGAGACATTTGCAAAGATGTTAACCCTACATAAAGTGTGCCTTCGGATAATTATGGAAATTGTCTGGCAATTAGATAATGTCATTCATTCTCTTGTGTGGTTCTCACTCAACAGATAATAATTTTTTGTGCCTCAACAAGTCCCTGACTGGGCCCCTTCAGCCACTCTTTAAAAGGCTTTTTTTGTGTGTGGCCAGTGTGTGCTCTCCTGAACCTTGATGACAGGAGTTTCACAGATTTCCTTCTTTTTTTAGTTGCCAGAGCACCCTTTTTATCATTGGGCTATTTAGGTGCTGTATGTGAGTGTGTTCTCTTCAGAGTTCTCTCTAAGAAATGCCAAGAGCTATCCTCCTGGGGCTTAGGATATTTTAATGGCATGCTATTCTATGCTTTTACCATGCCCATTTGGGTAACTTCCCAGAGGCAGGAGAAGTGGTGCCATTCTCCTCTAAACTAGCATTTCCCAAGAGGGGAATAAGTGTGTAGTCTCCAGAGAGACTGTTGAGATCCAAGAAAGAGAGAATACTTTCACTGAGTCATTATAGAATCAACAGCAGAGCTTAAATCAACATGGTACAGTGAAAGATTCACTAAACTTAGAGTGATGGGACTTGAGTTCAAATTCTGATATTGCTACTTACTGAGTGTTTAACTTTAGGTGAATTACCTAATCTTTCTGGACTTTAGTTTCCTCATCTGTAAAATGAGGCTATTGAGCTAGATGACTTCTAAGGCTTTTTCTAATCTAGAACATCTATGATCCTTTCAGAATTTCCTTGGAAATTATCTAGTCCAACCTTCTTACTTTATAGAAGAGAAAGTTGAGTACTTGAGAGGGCATATGACTTGCCCAAGGTCATACAGTGAGTTCATGGTAGAGCTAGGATGCTAATTGAAGGATGCTAGGTGTAGAAGAAATATGGACCTTAATTTTAATGTGGTCCTGAAACTGAATTTTATCTGGCTTCCCTAAAGGAGGGGTAGTACATCTGAGACTGGAGAGAAAATTTCATTTCTTTAAGTTTTTTAGTGAAAGGGGTAAGGGAGGGAGGGATGGAGAGAGAGAGACAGACAGACAGAGAGACAGAGACAGAGATGGAGAGAGAGAGAAACAGAGAGAGGCAGACAGAGAGAGAGAAATAAGAGACAGAGACAGGGAGAGATAGAGAGAATATCTTGCAGGAGAAAGGGGACTTAAAAGGTGATATGTTAAATTTTTTTTTTAATAGAAATGACTTAAAAGTGTTTTTAAGCATAGAGATAAGGGCTAGCTGAAAGGGAGAGATAAATGATGCAAGAGAGTAGGACTAACAGAACGGAGTTATGGAAAAAGGTTGGAATGTGATCCAAAAAAAAATGAAGGGCTTAACACTAGCAATAAGGGCATTGCCTCTTCCTCAGGGTAGGAGGAAAGAAGAAAGGATGAATCAGAAAGAAAAGATTTGAGGTGTGGAAGAAGGGAGTTGATGAAGTTCATTTTGTATGAATTAATCTCTGGAGGAAAGATTATCTGGTGAAAGTGAACAGAACAGGATCCCAGTTAGGGATCTTGAGGAGGTCTAGAACGGCCACTATGAAGAAAGTAACTGGAAGCTGATAAGAAGAGAGTAACTAGATTGCTGTGCAGCAGTGAGGGCTCATCTCACATTGTATAGCATGTCTTTGTAGTATAATGTCATCAGTTTCATTATTTTCTCTAGCAGAATTTTGTGGTCCTAGAGTGCAAAGGTAGAAGGAGATTGTGGGAGTAACTCAGTATTGGGGATTAATATGGCAATAACATTTAGAAAAATAAGGGGATAAGGATTTCAGGGTAAAACCAAGTATATTGTTGAGGGGTTGAAAGATTGTCATGATGGTGGAAAGTGGGATTTTTTAGATAGGAATTAAGCTAGGAAAAACAGAAAATTGTGGTCAGAGAAAGAAACTTCAGGGTTCAAGATCTTGGAGATGGAACAGTTATAAGTAATGATCTGGCTGCCCTATTGGGTGTCTAGGGTAAGAAAAAGGGAAAGTTATAGGAGATGTCATCAAGGAGCTATGAGTCTGGGGTGTTGGAAGTCTCATCCACTTGTGTTTTGAAGTCACTGTGGATGATAGAGAATAGGGTAGTGAGTAAAAAAGTAAACTAGGTGCTGAAGTCATTGAAAAAGATGGTAGAGTACATTGCTTACCTAATGATGCCTACAACAAATACTAGAAAGAAGTTGGCATTATCAGATGACATGGGCTTCAAAGGATGAGAAGCTTTTGAGTGGTGGTGATGTGACTTCTCCATGGAAAGCACGAAGAACACTGGCCCTCCCTCCTGGCCTTGTAGTCTGCCATGTAGAAGGACCGGAATGATTTTCAGGACTTGCTTTGTTTTTCCTACTCTTCCTTTACTATATTTCCCAGATCCTAATTAATTCTAGAGGTATTAGCCATCTCCTTTTTCTCAAGCACCAAGTTCCCTCTTGTGGTTTCGAAGAAGAAGCCTATTGTAAATGCTGTGCACGTTTTCTGCATTTCATCCGGAAAACAGAAGTTTGTCTCTTTCCATACTTGTACACTAGATCATTATCACCATTCGGATGTGAACATTCCTGGGGACTCAGCTTTTGAAAATGAGATCCTCCTTGTCTCTCCCCTTGGCGATGGTTCCATTGGGAAAGAGTAATTTCTGAGATCCTTCCACTACTCAGTGGAAGGTTATTGGTGGATTCAGAAATTACTCTTTCCTAGTCATCTTCAGTTTATGGGAGATCTGAGGCTTTGATGATGGCAAAGGTACCTTTTCTGGAGTCTTTACTGCATTACTTAGACCCTCCTCGGTTTGAGAGATGGCATGAAAAGTTATTGCCTAGTGAGTAAGAAGCTTACTCTTGGGTGAGATGAGTTGAGTTGGATATCCAGCCTGTTACCCATCCATAAAAGCACATAACTATAGTGAAGACAAGGTTGAAAACGACTTTGGCAGTCCAGGGTTTTTTGTATTGATTTAGGTCTGAGAGTATGAATAGAAAGGAGAAGAAGATCCTGAGTATGCTGGTGATAGGAGAGATAATAATAATAACGGAATTTATATAGCACTTGAATGCTCATACAATTCTTTATTTACATTATCTCATTTGAGTATCACAACCATCCTGTGAGGTCAGAACTGCACATATTATTTAATTTATTTTTTTTTTTGAGGAGGGAAGGCAAGGCAATTGGGGTTAAGTTACTTGCCCAAGGTCATACAGGTGGTAAGTGTGTCAAGTGCCTGAGGCTGGATTTGAACTCAGGTCCTCCTGACTCCAGGACCAGTGTTCTATTCACTGTGTTACCTAGCTGCTCCCAGACTGCACATATTATTATCTCCATTTTGTGGATGAGAAAACTGAGACTTGGAAAAATGAAGTGACTTACCCATTACCAGAAAACTAGCAAATGTCAGATGAAGAATTTGAATTTAACTTCCTGAATCAAATCTAGCACAGAATCTATCACATTAGGTTGAGAGAAGGAGGGTTTCAGGAGGTGAGAGGGCACTTGAGTTAGAACTTATGATGAAAAAGAATTCAACAGAGGAAGAAGGAAATGGAGGGCATCACAAGCCAAAAGAATAGTATAAATATATAGACAAGGAGGTGAGAGAATGTTGATGCATTTTGGACACATAGGCTAGATCAATTTGGCTAGATCATAGAGTATAGGGTGGGTGATAGAATAATATAAACCTGGAAAGATAAGGGGGCACAAGATTATGGAGGGTTTTTAACTGTCAAGCAGAGGAATTTAAATTTTGTTCAATAGGCAATAAGGAACCACCGATACTTTTTTGAGACCAAGGTTAAAATGCTTCAGAAAAGTTTTACAATAGACCAATCTGAAGAACTTGGACACTCTCTATTTGACACTTTTCAGCAATTCCTATGATCACACACACACACACACACACACACACACACGCAAACACACACACACACACAGATGGAGAGACAGAGACAGAGAGAGAGAGAGAGAGAGAGAGAGAGAGAGAGAGAGAGAGAGAGAGAGAGAGAGAGATTTCCCAGCTGGTGCTTGGTTCACTTCAATCTGGCCTTTATTTTTTTTACAGGATAGATATAGTATTAGACTTCAACCATCTTGGCATAGGGTTTCCCTTTTGTTCAGTTTTTTTGATTGAGTCACAGTGGGTAATAAGTTTTTCCTTGGAAGGATATAAGAATGGTTTTTCTTGATCTGTTTCCTGGTTCCTGTACCACAGGTTCTATTACATATGCAGTAATTTTATTTTATTTTATTTTTTAAAAGAAATGGATAGAAGAGAGAAACAAGGCCAGATAACAAGGAATGAATAGAAAAGTGTGACATAGTTCTATAAAGACATAGTGGGAATGTTCAAACTCAGAATGAGCTCAAGTTGGTAAGGGAAGCTAAGAACAACAAAAAGTTTATTTGTTTTTAATCTTTTTGGGAGAAAAAAGGGGAATCACAGAAGGAACGAAATCTTTGCAAGGGCTGGATGGTACTATGATAACAGGCAACAGAAAGTAGAGAGAACTACTCCATTCTTATACTTTGTTTCTGTTCTTTGCAATGGAGAAGAGTCTTTGACTTAGAAATGACAGAACAAAAATGACTAACAGGGACTTAGTATCCAAGATAGTAAAAAAGTACCTATTTGCTCTTGATGAATTCAAGTTACTTGGCACAGATGCACTACATCCTTGGGTACTAAAGGACCTGCCAGATTTTGTTTTTGCATCTCCAACACTTAGCACAGTGCCTGGTACATAAGTGCTTAGTAAATGTCTGTTGACTGATTGGTCTAATTGCTGAGCCACTGTTGGTGATACTTGAATGGTCATAGAAAGGGGGAGACCCCAAGACTGGAGAAGGGCAAATGTTCCCATTAATAAAGAAAGCCCAGAATCTGTAAACTAAAAGTTATAGTTCACTATATGTGAACTCGATTTGGATTCCTGGAAAATTCTAGAATGTATAATTTTAGATATGGTTAACAAATATGTAGAAAGGGAAACAGTGCTGATAAAGATGCAGCATGTCTTCATTGAGAATAGATCATGTCAGGCCAGCCTCTTTTCTCTTTGGCTAGACTTGCTAAATGAGTAGGTGAGAGGAATGCTGTGAATATATTTACCTAGATTTTAGCAAAGCTAAATTTTCTCATAATATTGTTATGGAGAAGATGACAAGATATGGAATAGATGATAAAATGCTTAGAGGGATTCAGAACTAGGTGGATAAATGATTGGACTTTCTTCCTTCCCTTCCTCCCTCCCTCCCCTTCCTTCGTTCCTTCCTTCCTTCCTTCGTTCCTTCCTTCCTTCCCTATGTCTTTTCCTCTCTTCTTCCCATCTTTCTATAAGTCACAGAGTATTTGTTGTCCTCCTTTTGGAAAGATCATGGAGGGGAAAAGTGACAAAGTAAATCAAGACAAAACAGATCCCTGATCTACTAGAAAGGTTGTCTGTGATGAAGCTGTTTCTTCTACTGATACCTAGTCTTACTGCTCCTCCAGTTCCCTATACCTTCTTCTTCTACTGGTCCACTTCAATATAACTGATTTATTTTTGGAGGCATGATTCTTTGTTAGTTTTGTCTTTTGATTTTGCATAGATACTTTATTTTATTTGATGACTATGTCCCTGGAAATTGTAACAATAGAATTTTTGGAAACACAATCACTAAAAATGCACTAAGGCCTTTTGCTATATAAAGAAACTATGATCAATCATTTTGTTAACAAATGCTCCTTTTGCAATGGCAATACTTAAACCTTATTTATCTGTTTTGAGAGTTTTTGATTATTGGAAATGTGCAACACCAGTGTTAGTTTCTGGTTCTTAATCTACAGTGTCTTCCTAGGGAAACTAGAGATGGAGCAAAAAACATGTTAGGAAAAAAATGTGATGTAAAAAAAAGACAGGAATAAAAAATTTAAAAAGAAAATAAGCATGGAAAGTATAATCTATGGGGAAAAAACATAATTAAATGTGCCACTGGATTCAAAAAGTCTTGTCCACCATTGAGAATTAAGTTCAATGAACCTCTTGGAACAAAAATCTCCTGGTACAACTTTTCACCACACCCCAGAGAGATGGACTGAGAAGGGATCTTATTCTAGGTTTTGAGAATAGAGAAGCTAAGCCTTATAAATGTAGGGGACCTCTTCTGATTCACAGTGAAGCAAATACAGATGCTAGAAACATTACCACTTGATTTGAAATATTGGCAGTTGGGTATGGTGGTGATTGGGCAGTGGGAAGGATGGTACTAGAAAAGGAAGTGCTATACTTATGGAACATGGTACTAATCTTTCTTCTCTTTCTTTCTTCTCTTCTTTCCCCCTCCCCCACCTCTTAGGTTCTGCAGGAATTTTGTTTGGCACCTTCAAGCCTTTCTGAGTGCTGGGGGGTGAGTTATGGGCTGGCTTGCCTTCGGCACCCACCATGAAGCCTGAATCTGCTTCTGCTGTCCTAGGAGCTGTGCTCTGCCTGAGCTCTCCGCTTTGCTCGACCCTCATCCATTTGGTCTCTCGCCACTAGGAGGTAGACCTCCAGGATTGGTCCTTGTCCTGTTTCTACCCTTCACTCTGCTCACCTCACCGCTCCTCCCTCAAGCATTGTTGCTGCCCTTGCCACCCCCATTGCCCCAGCTCCCCAGTTGCATCTGGGGTTTGAGTAGCATAAGGACCCTTCCTGAGGGAAGAGTATTTCCTAAGGGATTCCCCAAACCCACTCTGTATCTTCTCCTGGAATCAAGGCCTCCGGATCTACATGGATAGCTGAGATCTTTTCTTGGAGAGGAGCACCTTCCTTTCCTCTGGCCCTTCCTCCATTCTCTCCTGCTCTCCTCTTCCTCTGTTGCCCTTCCCAAGTTTTCTTTCTTCTCTTGTTCTCAAAGCATTTATTGGTTACGGTATTTGTCTCTGATACCTAGCTGGTGTCACACACATACTGTCTTTTCATCTCTCTATCTGTATTTCTTTCTGACCTCTTGTGTGCTATCTCTGCCTCTTTATTCTATTTGGCATTCTGCTTACTACCAATAAAGAAATACCCAGTTTATTCCCCTGAGGTTCCCTTCCTTTCCCTCAGCCTAGCTCACCACAGCTTTGGGCCTACTCCCAACAGTAGCCATGGGCTTCACCCTTCACTCAATCTACTTTACTCTGAAGTTCAGTGTTCTGCTTGGCTCCCTGCTGGGGCTTTGCTTGGGCCTGGAGTTCATGGGCCTTCCCAACCAATGGGCCCGCTACTTCCGCTGGGATGCCAGTACTCGAAGTGACCTGAGTTTTCAATTCAAGACCAATGTCTCGGCTGGGCTGCTTCTCTACTTGGACGACGGTGGTGTCTGTGATTTCCTCTGCCTCTCCCTGGTGGATGGTCGTGTCCAGCTCCGTTTCAGTGTGGACTGTGCTGAGACGGCTGTGCTGTCAGACAAGCAGGTCAATGATAGCAGCTGGCATTTCCTGATGGTGAGCCGTGACCGAATGAGGACAGTGCTTGTGCTGGACGGGGAGGCCAGGCCTGGGGAGGTCCAGCCTCAAAGGCCCCACATGGATGTGGTCAGTGACTTGTTTATTGGAGGGGTCCCAGCTGATATAAGGCCCTCTGCCCTGACCCTGGATGGGGTGCAGGCCATGCCTGCCTTCAAGGGATTTATCCTGCATCTTAAGTATGGCAACTCAGAACCTCGTCTTCTGGGGACCCAGGGGGTCCAGCTGGAGGCTGAGGGTCCTTGTGCTGAAAGCCCATGTGAGAATGGTGGAGTCTGTTTCCTCCTGGATGGCCACCCAACCTGTGACTGCTCCGCCACTGGTTATGGTGGCAAGCTCTGTTCTGAAGGTAAGTCTGTCTCTCCTTCATCTCAACCCAGCCTCAATACTCATCCCTCCCTATATGCACATAGGCACCACATATACATATACACATTCCCTATTTTTACCACAGGCCTACCAATTTGGTTCCAGAAACCCAGGGGCTCCAGTTGGTATAGGTAGAGGGAAAGAAATGGACCTATTCTATAACTTCCACTGCTTGTGGCACAGGCTGAAAAGGCTATGTCCTTATCTCCAAGGAGAGGGTTGTGGGGGTTAGAAACTTCTCATCTTCCTGGGTAGTTGCCTCTGTGGCAAACACAGGACTGACTAGAATGAATTAAGTTTGCAGCCTGGAGAGTCACTGTTACACAAATTGGAGATCTCACCATGAATCTCACTCCTCAAAAAACAAACTGGAATGGCCAGTGTCCCTTCATGCCTCTCATTCCCCTAGAGTGAATACCCAGCGTTCCCATAGCCTATAAAGGTTTACCATAGGTAAGAAGATAAGAATTGAATTTCAGAGCAACTGCCCCTGTCCCCTTTTAAACCATAAATATCTGGAAATGAGAAGAAAACTCTCCATCCCCATTGCTATAGTCTCAGCAGAACTTTATATTCAGAGCATCAAAAAAAAAAGTGAACCTTGAGGGAGGAGGGGATTTATAAGGCTCCCTACTGGAGCTCCCATTAATGGGGCTGGTCACTCTTTTTTTGGACTTCCTGGTGGTTGTTAAATGGCTATATCAAGACATGGATATGATGTCTTCCTATTCCCAGCTGTTAACCCACAGATTTATTTCCCCCATGAAATTTATTTAACCAAAGAGCCTAGGAGTGCTCAGTAAGCTTTGGAGAGTGTTCTGAAATATAACTGTGGCTCAGAGGACAGATAGCTATACACACTTGTGATGTTGACATCTGAAGCATGTGGCTCAAGTTTCATATACTATGCTTAGAACAGAGACCAAACTCTTAGTTTGTCTTGGAACCAGGTCTGGAGAAGTGGTTCGGATTTTAGTTTGCCAGTTTCCCAGCTCCAGAATATAGGACCACTGGGTCTGTGGTGGTGAAGGTTTTGTCAGATAAGAGCTCTGTCTTGGGGATTGGTTAGAAAGTTCACTAGTAGAGACTAAGTAGTTCTTGCAGCCTGTCCTCAAGGGCATATGGGATGGGGGAAGAACAGAAATTAATGTCCATTGGTTTTAATGAACCTCTTCAAATTCCTGGTCCTTATGGCCATGTCCTGTTTGCTGTAGGGGGGTGGAGGGGTTATTAATGGGAGGACAGAGGACAGGACTGACATTTGTTTCTTACCGCTTTATGCCCAGGATATCTTCATTCAGGTGTAATCCCTGTGCTTCAGAACTTGGGCTGATACTTAAAATGTGCCTGTAGTTGTGTAGCAAGCTTTGGTCTGGATCCTTTCTGGACAACTCCATGCACAAAACAAGCTGCAATTGACTTGATTTTTTAAAATCTAATTTTGAAAACTGTGTTTAGTTTACAGGTTATTTTCACACTGGAACGTCTATAAGTAAGAGATCTTGTTTCTGGGCTTGTTGTGGGCTCATTGAATGAGAGCTCCTCCAGCTTTCCTTTTTATTCTCTCACTGCTGGGTTTTATGGTATAGCTCTCTTTACATAGGTGGGCTATAATAATTAGTGGTAATACATTTTCATTTTTCACTTCTAGAACCATCAGAAGAAGGGAATGGAAGAAAGTGGTAGGGGCATCTCCAGTCTCATTATTCCAAGTTCCAAATCATACAAGGAAACCTAACAGTACAAATATGTGGGAACAATGCTCAAAGTACATTCTGGAGTTATCACTGGCTCCTAAGCCGTCTTTGACTGTGGTGAAGTTCTGTCTTAAGAGTCTGAAAATGGGTAAAGTTCTGTGTGAAGATGCTGACATGATCACTTATTTTTTTTCTTTTATCCAGAGGGATCGGTTCCATCCTCGGAACTTGTATTGAAGTACTGAAGTCTGGCATTCTTTCTTTCAAGCGAAAGGGTGTTTGCAAATGTGTAGTTAACTTGCTGATTATCCTTGATTGCATTTTTGTGTTTAAAGGGACTCATTTCCTTTGGGCAGGTTTGGATCAGCACTTTTCAGCTGGATGGAATCTCTGCACTGTGTACATGTACAATTTGCCTTTCCCTTTTCTTTTCTCTGTTTTGTTTGTATGCGTGTGCGCGTGCATGTCTGTGCATGTGTTTTTCAGTCCTCGATGGAGTTTCTTCAGAGCAGATGGGACGTAATAGATTTTTAATAGCTAAATGCAATATGTATATTTTAATAACAAAGTCTTTCAACAAGGTTCACACCTTTACATGGCTATTGATTGATACCTGTGTCTGTAGATGTCAAAACCACAACATAACTCATTCATCCTGCTGCTAAACAAACAACGAAACCAAGTGGAAATCACTTTGTAGCAAATTTGGTAGAGAGGAACAGGAAAGATAGAGTCTCAAAGGGAGGAGAGTGGCAAAGCTCACTGGTGACAATTTGGGGCCTTTTGAGTCTAGTAATTGCAATAATGCTTACTCAATCACATCAGTGCATTGCATGCTACTAGAAAATATTCGTTTTCTCTACACGCAGTTAATTTTTAGAGACTGAGCTGGGGGAAATACCTTACCTGTAAAAAGCTCCTAAATACACATCACACACAAACACACACAAGACACACACACATACACATACACATGGACAACAGTTGCTAAATCGCAAGCATACATGTAAAATTAGATCAATGGACTCACCTGTACCTGTCTATTTCCTAAAGATAATGTAGTGAAGCTGGGAAGGTGGGAGACATTGATTTTTCATAAATTGCACATGTCATTATGTTGATAGGCATCATGGCCTAGTAGATAGAAAGCTGGCTTCAGACTCAGGAAGATATGGGTTCAAGGCCTACTTTGACCCCTACTGGCCATGTGGCTATGGGCAAGTGACTTAACTTCTCAGTTCTCTAAGCAACATTCTGAGAACAATTCTTAATCTGGCACTTGTGACCTTTTTTTTTTTTTCCTTTCTTCATATTTTGATACGTGTAGTTCAATTTAATTGAATCAAATGAGAAAATATTTATAAAGTTCTTAGCATGCTCCTTGGTACGTAGTTGGTTGATTGTTGTCCTTTCTTGAAGAGGACCAAAATGGCATCACTGTGCCAGAGTCAAGTTTCAATATGTGGCTGATCAGACCAACACGAGCTCAGAATGTTCCACCACAGGTTGGACACCAATAGTCTGACACATAGTAGACACTTAATAAATGCTTTCCTTCCCTCTCTACTCTGGATTGTTTTATAATCTTACATAATTTATTTTATATATTTAAAAACATTATTCTGAGATGGGGGCCTTAGGTTTCAGTAGATTGCCAAAGGTGTCCCCAAAAAACTTTAAGAACTCCTTTCTCTAAGATTACAAGTTGTAGAGAACATGGTTACCTACATTAGTGAAGGGAGTTTCCTTATCTGAGAGTTGCCTTTATTATTGAAAAATCATTGAAATCACAATAAAAAAACTGAAATCAAAAGTCCAGTCCTATTTCTCTCCTTAACATGTTGAAATAGGCAAAGCTCTTCCCTAGGAATTTTGTATTAGATACTGGATGTCCAAATCTCCTAGTTCCCTGGAGAGGGGCATCTCTTATTTGTCTTTTCTGGGAGCTATATAGGGTAAGGAAATTCAGGCCATCAGGGAATGAGGTAAATCCTTGCTTCACACCAAGAAGGCTAAATGGGTGGAGAAAGTTATAATGCTTTTGGCAACTTCAGATTAATGTGGTTCTTGGCATGCTGGAGGTATGCTCTGTGGTCCATTAGCTTCTAGTCAGGCTGCCATTGTTATTAGTGTGGTCCATTTGAATATCTCAAAAGGGGGGGATGTACCTCCTTCCTGCAGTGACCTCCAAAGTGGTTCTATTCTTCAAAGAGATGAATCTACTGGAAGGAAGATCAGAAGGGACAGTCTTTAAAATCTGGTTAAAATTTTTTTGTTAAAAATAATGATTAGCTGTTTTTTTTATTTAGTATTTTATTTTCCCCAATTACATATAAAAACAGTTTTCAACATTTGTTTTTAAAATTGAGTTCCAAAATCTCTCCCTCCTTCCCCTCCTCATTGAGAAGGCAAGCAATTTGATATAGGTTATACATGTGTAGTCATGCAAAACATAGATTAACTGTTTTTTCTACAAGCTGAGACTCGAAAGACTGATACTCTGAGAGCCTGGTAACTATATGGGTAGATCTTTAACATGAGATTTACTTCCTTAGGTTGGGATTCTGCTCCTTACCTGGTCTCTCTGCAGCTCCTAGTAGTTCTAGATCTAGACCTATATAGTTGGAAACAATGTAAGGGAAGATCAACACAAGCCTACTAACTTGTCAGTTCCATAAGGCAAGTCTATAAATCCACCTTTAGAATTTTTATTGCCATAATGAAATAATCTGCTTCTCAACATTGGTTTGAGTAGCCTGGATGGAAATTTTGTATCTGATAAAATTTGTGATTTTCCTCAATCATACAGAGAAGAGGAGTAGATGAAAGACAAAATGGTAGATAATCTCCCCCAAATCCTTTGGCTTTGTAATGACATCAGAGCTTTGCACACTGCCAGAGAGACACATATATTCATTTTGCTTTTCTGCCCAACTGTGACCTTTTCTTAGCTCTTTCCTTTGATAGGTGGCCATATTCTTGGATAACTGAGTGGCTAGCCTTTGAGGAAGGGTTTCCGGGTCATTGAAAGTAATTGGCAAAGAAGATGATCATCCACTCATGGATAATTGAGAGTCAGTGTCATTGCCTTGAAATGGGTTTGATATTTATTGGGTCCTGAGCATCTTTTGTCATGAATGTGCATGTATCTGATTTTTCAAACACATGGCAGATATAGTGAATTGGTTCATTACTATGATATGTGTTTGAATGCTAGTTTTACTGAAATTTCCACTCATTGTGAAGTTAATTTCTTGGGGGCAAGAGAAGAGGACAAAGAACATTCTTCATATATACATTCACAACAACTTTTACAACTATTTAAGAAGAAAAAGAAACCATCTCCTTGGATTATTTATCCCTTCTCTTCAGTGTTATTGAATTAAGAACTAAAACCCGGATGTAGTTTTGACATCTTTGGGGAACAGACTCAAGAAAGAAAAATGAATAAAAGCTGTCAGAATAGCTCAGAAGTGGGTGAAGCATTTATTGAATACCTTGTACATTTTTGGGGTTGGTTTAGAGTTTGAGTTTATCATTGTAGGGAAATTCATTGTGGAAACTCCCTTCATCAGTGGCCAATTGATACCCTGTCTATAATGAATAATTTCAAAGTTGCCTGGAGGCATTAAGAGATTAAGTGACTTGTTCAGGGTCATGTAGCTATAATGTGTCCGAGGCCAGGGGAGTGGATATTTAATAAATGTTTCTTCAGTTGAGATTATTAGCTTCCATTCCAACTTGATCAGTCAGCAAGCATTTATTAAGTATCTGCTATGTGCCAGGCCCTGTGCTGAGCACTAGAAATGAGGGAAAAGGCAAAAAAAAGGGGGAGGGCCTTCATGAGCTTATATTCTAAGGGCATGGTAGGAAGACAGCATGAAAACAACTACCATATATACGTACAAGATATTTACAGAGTGGATGGAAGGTAATGTCAGAGAGGAGAAACCAGCGATGTGGGGATGGGAGGTAGGGGTTGAATAGACCAGGAAAGGCACCTGCAGAAGGTAGAATTTGAGCTTAGTCTAGAAAGAGTGAATGGCAGAATTTAAAATCTGAGGATTCCAGTTCAAGGGCTGCTCGCAACTAGCTGTATATTCTTGGGCAAGTGACTTTGCTTCTCCAGACCTCAATTTCTTCATCTTTTGGACTAGGTGGTCTCAAAAGTTCCTTTCAGCTCTGGTATTCATAGATTCCAAGAAATCACTTCATTTGGATGCACTGGTCCTTTGAATAACCTGGATCCTGTTGATTCAAAATCCAGTTGATTAAAAAATCCTCGCTAAGAGTAAGATTTGCTTGTCATCAAAAGGCTGTCTCCATTTCGTAACTGAGAATCCTCTAGAGAAGCTGGGAGCACGTCAAGGAGGTGGTTAGAATAGTTATTAGAAATACAGGGTTGATGGGGCATTTGCTTTTTGGAGGGGAGAAGGCAGGGCAGTTGGGGTTAAGTGACTTGCCCCAGGTCACAAGACTAGTAAATGTTAAGTGTCTGAGGCTGAATTTGAACGCAGGTCCTCCTGACTCCAGAGCTGGTGCTCTATTCACTGCACCACCCATAGGGTCTCAATCCTTTTTAGAAGATTAGAGCTAACATAGCCAGGATTAGTTTTGTAGATTTTGAGTTGGAAGGAATCTTTGAAGTTCTCTAATCCATTCCCCCCATTTTACAGATGAAGAAATTGGGACTCAGAGAGCTGAAGTGGCTATTCTAGTAAATTCATATAGAGGTCAATCCCTAAGAATGGAGGTAGAATAAGTGGTGTTTGGGAGGTGGTGTTCAGATGCCCAAGGTAACCAGGGACTAAGAGAGAAACTAAGGATTTTAACCCAGGTGCCTTTAAGTCCAAACCCATCTTCCTTTCCATTTTTCCATAGTGTTACACACACTTCTCCCCTCCTTCCAATCCAATATTGCTTCTACTTTACCAAACTCCTTCCCTTATCCTATGCTTCCTATCAACATTCCATTGAGGCCCAATGGAATGGGGCTGGACCTGTGGTTAGGAAGACCTGAATTCTAATCCTGCCTCAGACCTACTAGTTATGACCTTGGGCAAGTCACTTAACCCTCCCCCTACCTCAGTTCTCTCATTTGTAAAATAGGGATATAATATCAGCACTTCCTTCCCAGGGTTGTAAGAATCAAATAAGACATGTCCTTTTCAAACCTTAAAGCACTCTATAAACACTAGTCATTATTGTTATTATTCCTGCTGTCTAACCCAGTAATTCAGAATCCTCTGGGGCTATGGTGCAAGAGCCTATCCTATAATATATATTACATACTGTAAAGTGAGCTCTTTTTTTTTTTTTGGTGATGGAGAGAAGTTTGAAACACCCCTTAAAATAAATAGAAAACCTATAGGCCTTTCATAAAACCAGTACTTGGCCTGAATGGTATTACCACGGACCTCAATTACTCTTACATGTTTTTCATGCTAAGTTCCAGCTGCCTGTTAGTAGCAAGACTATAACAATTGGCCCAGTCAAATCAAAACCCCTGGTGCATTTGTATATTCTGACATAGTCCCCTCTCCCACCTCCCCCTCATGCACACTTAGGCTTCTAATTGCAGCTGGCATTGCTCCTAATTTGTATGAATACTGAGTGGGCCCTGGCCAGGGTATGGGGGTAGGGAGATGGAGATGGAGATGAAGATGACGCTGGGGAAGGGGAGTGTTTTAAAGAATCAGAAGTTAATAGAGACTTCCCCACCCCTCCCCTTGGCTCTCCTTTTGGGCAGCTGCTGGGAGGGCAGAATGGAAACAGAAGCCTTTAAAAAGAACCCCCTGGCACTAAGACTGTACCCCATACCTGATTCACAACCAGCAACCCTAGCCTCAGGTTTGCCTGGCCTCAAACTCTCCACTAAAGCCAGCCAGCAGGGGCTGTTTCTAAACGGAGCCTGAATAGGGGTCTGATTGCTCCTTTTCCTTGTCTCCACTTTGATTACCAAATGAGATTTCCTGGGTATGCTGTATGCTAAATGACAGAGCAGCAGCCTGCCTCTTGCTCTAATTATCACACTTTTAACTGTGGAGGGAACAGCAATTTTTTTTAATTCCCCCACCATCACGTCTCTGCCTCTTTTAAAGAGAGGAAACCCTCCCTCATTCTTCCTTCAGTAGAGTAGCAGCCGCCCTTCCCTATTCTGAAAACACTGAAGCCAGCTGTTTGGCTTTGCCTCTAAAAACTTGGAGGAGGGGGTTTGGGAGGGGGTGGAGAGGGTTCAGTGGCAGGAGGAAAGTTGGGGAGAGAAACTAATACTAAAGTGGCACCTGACATTGACAAATAAATTTACTTTTGCATTTCATCATCAAATGGCCCCAAGAGCCCAGAACTGAGAAGTTAATGAATTCTAAGGTTTGTGTAAGTCCTTAGGAAGCAGCCTTTTAGAAGGGACAGTATGTGACTCTAGCTAGTTGGATAGATGTCTACCCCTCCCTTCCAGTGGAGGGGGTCAGTGAGGAGATAAAGATGTAAACTGTTGGGTGGGCAGAGGTTTTTGATTTGTGCCTCCTTTTACCCAAGTCTCCTCCACTCCTCTCTATGTAAATGCTAGACATTTGTGAAAGGGAGTATGAGGGAGAGGTTGGGAGGGGGTTATATGGGGATACATAAATGCATCAGCTTTTTGATTTTCCTGGGCCAGTCTTTATAATCTCGCTAGTGTCTAACAGGCACCTGGAACTTAACATGAAGAACATGTAAGAGTTATTGAAGTCTTGGTTAACACCATTCAAACCAAGTCCTGATTTTATGAAAAGCTTATGGATTCTCCACTTGCTATGATTCATGATTTTTGTACAGTGCCATCACTTTTCAGAGAATTCTTAAACATTCTTTATGTTTGATCTTCACAGTAATTCTGCAAGATAGATTGGGAAGGCACTATCATTCCTATCTTATAGTTAAGGAAACTATATACAAGGAATCTGTTTTGATAATGGGATATGAGGGCAAATATATACACGACATTTTGACTGGAATCTCTGGGACTCATTTCCAAGACAATACCCTTCTACATCCTTGGGTTTCCTTGCCACAAATGACTTATTCACACACTCTGAAATGGGTTATCAATCACTAACCTAACTAATACAAATTCCATTTCTATCCATATGGGTGAAAAGCAAAGTTTTCAACTCTTTTAGGATTACTGATTAAATATCACTTTCCCAAAGCCTTGACTTTTCTGAAAGCTGCAGTGAATGTTACCAAAAGCTAAGTCTGGAGTGTGAATAAAATCTGCCTCTATCCCCCAAGGGTTGCTGGGAGATAGTATCTGCATGAAATCTGTGGGTGCCACATTAATCAGGATTTAGGAGAAAGATTTGGAATCCAGTTACACCTAATGAAAGATTGTTGAACTAAATAGCTTCAAATCTTCATCAAGCTTTTTGCATTCCAGATCCCTGGAATTTCACAGCTCCACATCCAGAGATGGTGGTAATAGATGTGGTTCCTGAATGAATTTGTAATTCTCCCTCATGTTGTTTCCAAGCTCTTTGGATCAATAATATAACCAGTCTTTCTCCCCCTCTCTCTCCCTCTCTCTCAATGTGAACAAAACTTGTTGCTGTCCTGTGATAGCAATGTTGACCTTGGATATATGTATGTTCCTTCTCCCTTACCTAGTGAACCTTCATCACAGACAAATTTAAAATTTCCAGGGTCAAAAGGGAAGAAAGAATTGTACATAGGTGGGACAGATCACTGTTTGAAGGAGGGGAATGACAGGAGGAGGGAAGTGGACAAAGCAAGTGGGTGGGTAGGGAGACCAGGAGAGCAAGAAATGAGATGGGAAATCTTTGTTATAGATTGACAGAAGGTGACAAGGAGGCCCCCTATCCCCTAACACTTTATAGTAAAGTAGAGTTGTTAGCCATAGATCATTGTGGGATTGCTATCCAGGTAACTCATATGGAAAAGAAAAAAGACGAGTCTGTTTGTTCCCATGATATATTTCAGAAATGGCCTTGCTAGTAGGCTGTCATTACTACTGTTGTTTTCCAGAAATGGATGTCTTTGGGTGACCTATTTCAAAGCAATATGGGGCCCCTTTTAAATGTGTCACCATATATATCTATTCTCAACCCTTGTTTCCCTAGTCTGCAATAGTTCTAAATAATGTATTTTCCAAAGATTTTCAGGAGGCAGCACCACCAGCAGCTTTTAAAAATAAACTGACCTTGTACTCATCAAGTAAAGCAGCAGTCTGTCTCTGTGATAAAACTTATTCTGTTTTCAGGCCCAGAAATTGTGGGTGCTTTGAGTTCTTCAGTGAAAGGTACTGTTTGGTAACTGGAGCAATTTGAAGTGGGTGGAGGTGAAGGGGAGGCTGATTTGAAAACCTGGAACAGGAACTGTGTGAATTTAATGGGTTTCTGGGTGCCAATTACCTAACTGGGAAATGTCCTATTCTCCCCTCCCCTCTAGTTAGCACAGTGTCTTGCACGTAGCAGGAGCTTAATAAATATTTGTCAAATGAATAAGTGATTATCATTCGCAGTTATTCCAGGCATCCTTTCCCCATCCTCTTTGAGTTTTGAGTTTTTTGAGTCTCATTTGAGTTTTGTAACACTCCATCCTCTGGGTTCTCCTACCTATGGCCCTTTAATGTTTGCAAAATGCTTTAAAGTATCTTGTTTGATCCTCACGACCATCATGGGATGTAGGTGCTATTATTATCATCCCTATTTCACACACAAAGAAACTGAGGCAGACAGAAGTTAAGTGACTTGTTTAGTAAGTAACTGAAGAAGGATTTGAACTCCAGTCTCCTTGACTTAAATTTCAGTTTTTTTTCTACTATGCTAGGATTTAAATATCATTTCTATGCAGATGACTGCTATTTGAACTTGGAGCAGGTAAGTTGCAGTGGAAAGACAACTGAACTTGGAGTCACAGGATTTGAATCTGAATTCTGGTTCTGCTATTGACTATGACTGTAGTAAACAGAATATCATTTAACTTTTCTGGGTTCAGTTTACTTATCTACAAAAAGAGGACTCTAAGGTCCCTATCCTGGCATCAGGAAGACTCATCTTCCTGAGTTCAAATCCAGCCTTAGACACCTATTGGCTTTGTGACCCTGGGCAAGTCACTTAACTCTGTTTGCCTTAGTTTTCTCCTCTGTAAAATGAGCTGGAGAAGGAAATGGCAAACCACTCCACTATCTTTGCCAAGAAGACTCCAAATGCGATCGTGGAGAATAAGACACACCCGAAAAAATGACTGAGCTATAACAAGGTCCCTCTCCTAAATCTGTGGTCATAGATCATAACTACTGAATCATCATCTTTCTAATGGACATCTTGAAATGCATGTCTCATATGTATTTCAACTTGATTATGACCGAATTAGAACTTGTTTCCTTCCTAACTTCCTTTTCTCAGTGGTCAAATCTTGATTCTGCCTCTACAACACTGTGTGCACTGGTCTTCTTCTTCTCACTCACATGGCTGCAATCTGAATTTAAGCCCTCATCACTTCTCAGTAGACAATGGAAATAGCCTCCTAACTAGTTTCACTGACTCCAGTCTCTCCCATCTCCAATCTATCCTCCATACAGTTGCCAAAATGATAATCCTAAAGCATGTTTGACCATGTTGCTCTCCTGGTAAAAAAACAAAAAAAACAAAACTCCTCTAGATCCCTTTGCCTTTTAGCATCAAATCTGAGCTCTTTCAAAGTTTTGGTGTTTCAAAGTCCTTCCCCCTCTGACTTCAATCTCCCTTTCGAGGCTAATAACCTTTTACTCCTCTAAATGCCCTCTAAGTTCTAGCCAAATGGGCCTGTTTGCTGCTCTGCTTACACAAGACTCCATTTCCCATCTCTGTGCTTTTGTACAAACTGTACCCTCATGCTCGAAATGCCATCTCCCTATTCCTCTTTAAATGCTCAGTTATTTTAAAGTACAGTGGAAATGTCACATCTTATATGAAGTATCTCCTAGTTCCTTCTAGCAACTAGGAGCCCCCTGAAATGATTGTGTTTATCTTGGATATACTTTTCATTTAGGGCAGCTTGGTGTTACAGTAGGTAGAGTACCTGGACTGGAGGCAAGAAGACTCATCTTCCTTAGGTAAAATCTGGCCTCAGATACTTCCTAGCTTTGTGACCCTGTGCAAATCACTTAACCCTGTTTACCTCAGTTTCTTCATCTGGAAAACCAGCTGGAGAAGAAAATGGCAAAACACTTCAGTGTCTATTCCAAGAATATTCCAGAGGGGGTCACATAGAGTCAGAAACAACTGAACAGCAAAATCTTTGCATTTATGTATGTGTTATCTCTCCCCTAATATAAACTTTTTTAGGGGAGGAACTGTTTTCATTTGTGTTTCCCTATTTCTTCCAGCACAGTGCTTGACACATTTTAAGTTCTTAAATGTGTTTATCAACTGATCAATTGGTTAAAAATTATGTGAGAGGAGTCTCCCAAATTACTCAGTAGAGTTAGTTATTTCTTTCCCTGCTGGACATACCCATCATTCTTACCCCCACCCCATAGTCTGAATTTCATTCTGGAGTCTGCAGCTGGTTTCCTATGGGGCTAGTTTCTTAGTTTCCTGAGGGGGTTATTATGCGATATTGGAAAAACTCCTTAGGGACTGCAGGAGTCTCTAGTCCATGAATGCCTAAGGAAGGAAGGAAAGGGAGATGGGCAGTGCACTTCATAGATCAGTGTTATTTTCAGTGAAATTCAATAATTTCTCCTTTAGATGTGTATTGCCTTCATCTCTTGGAGAATCGAAAAGCATGGAGAGAGAATATATACAGTTTATTTACTTAATAAATTGCTTTTTCAGGGAGCAAAGTACAAGTCTTGCAAAAAGGTCAAAAAATAAAGATGAAGTCACTTGACTGATGGAGGTGGAGGAAGGAGTACAGAAAGAAAGCTTAGAAAGTTGGAGAATACTCCTTATTTTTTTATTATTCTTTTGGGCTCTCTTCCTTTTCAGAGAAGGCCATATTCCTCCACGACTAATCACAGGATGTTTGGAATTGAGAGGGGAGGAAGAATAAATTTTGAAGTCATTGAGACCCTTGGGAGAAATTCTTGGAGGACCAATAGTCTTTGGAGAAATTTGAACTAGTTTGGGGCCAGAATGAGAAAGGAGTGAGATTTGACTAGTTCTGTGTTAGTATCCCTCTTTTTGGGATCACAGATTTAGGAAGGGGCTCTAGAAATTATCTATTCCACCTTCTCAGGAGGAAGCTGAAGTCTATAGAGTTTAAGTCATTTGCCTAAGGACACAGGGCTCTTAAAGTAGCAGCACCCGAGTTTGGATCCAGGTTGTCTGACTCCAGATCCAGTGTTCCCTTGTACTTACCCCAACGCTTCCTCCTTAGTTTGTGTTTTTTTGCTATTCTAACCCTTTTTGCCCTGCTAGAAGAGGGAATGGGGTAGAGAGAAGAGAATAAGCACATACATAATTCTTTTATGTGGCAGGAACTGTGTGAAGTGCTTTTTAAAAAAACAAATATTATCTCATTTGATGCTGACAACACCTCTAGGAGAGGTGTTATTAACCCCATTTTATAGTTGAGGAAACTGAGGCAAACAAGGGTTAGATGACTTGCCCACAGTCAAGCAACTAGGAAGTATCTGAGTATTTTAAAGGTTTGCTAAGCATTGTGCAAATATGATCTCACTTTATCCATGCAGGTAGGTGCCATTATTATCTCCTTTTTACAGATAAGGAAACTGAGGCAAAGGTTAAGTGACTTGCCGAGGGGTCACACAGCTAGTAAATATCTGAGGCTAGATTTGAACTCAGGTTATCTTGGTATCAGGCTCAAGGCTCATCTACTGGACCACCAGATGAGAGGAAGAATCAGGTAGGGCCAGAGGTCATTTTGCCACGGTGGCTTTGTGGGGGTGGGAGTGGGAGGGCAGGGGTTAGTTTTGCGGCTCAGTGGTGGTTCCTAAGTGGATGAAGCTATCTATGGCACCATATCTACATACTTCTTTATTCATTTTCCCGAGGCTACAGGAAACAAAGTGAACTTTCCCCTCACCTCATTCTTTAGAATTTCCCTTTCATTTTAGCCCCAGCACCGAAATTTGTAAATGATCACTAGCTTCCAAGCTGCGGTCTCAGTGACAGGCATTACCTTACCCAAATGTAAGCAGTATTTTTTTTTTTTTGCAGGGGGAGGGGAAGGAACGGAAGTTAACACCACAAACAATAATGTACAAATTGTTACTAAGGCAGAGAGAACAGCTGCATTCTGCATTTTAGTTGCTGCGGGCACCTTACTGTTTGCATTTCCTGACTCTTGAGTTTTCAATGTTGCCTTAATGGAGATTGTTGGCTATTTTGTATGTGTAGAATATATAACTAGTGGCTACATTTTAATGTGTCTCTTGGCTCCTATCAGCTTTCACAGTCTTAATGCATGTTCTACTTACTCAGTTGGGTTTCACGATTCATGTTCCTTGAGTGTGTGTGAGGAGACATTCTTCAACAGCCATAAGATACAAAACCCAAGGGAGTATTCTTTTTCTGGGTCCTTAATTAAGGAATGTATATAAACAAGGAATAGGTTTTTATAATTGTAATAGCTTGCATTTATACATCAATTTAAGGTTTGCAATGCATTTTACATATATATTATCTATATACATATATCTGGATATAAACTGCTAAATGGACATGTGCCATTTCCCTGAAATCAATCCATTAAGGATGTCATTTTTTTTTTGCTTTTTTTTTTGGAGGGCAATTGGGGTTAAGTGACTTGCCCAAGGTCACACGGCTAGATTTTGTGTTAAGTGTCTGAGATCATATTTGAATTCAGGTCCTCCTGACTCTGGGGCCGGTGCTTTATTCACTGCGCCACCTAGCCGTCCCTTTTTTTTTTTTTTTTAAATTTTGAAGTATACCTACAGAGAAGCCATACTAGAGGCACAGACCATGGTACACCTTGAAAATAGATTCTACATCTTAGTGGAGACATTCCACCAAAATATATGAAATTATGTCATTTTAGTTGTATCTGAACATCCATTCCAGTAGGTGCACATATATTCCAAGTTGGGAACCAGGGTCAATCAGTTTGAAGTAGTTGCATACAAGGTAGAAAGAGCATTCTTTTTGTCAGCTAAGTGACTTTATTGATCCAGCACTGGACCTGGAGCTAGGAGTTCAAATGCAGATTCAGACACTTAGCTTTGTAACCTTGGGCAAATCACTTACCCTCTGTTTGCCTCAGTTTCCTCATCTGTATAATGGGGATAATAGTAGCTCCTATCTCCCGGTGTTGTTATGAGGATTAGATGAGATAATATTTGCAATAGCTCCTTGCAAAACTTAAAGCACTATGTAAATGATAGATATTACTACTAATGCTATTACTAGTGAAGCAGTTAGATGCCTCAATGGACAGAGAGGTAGGCCTGGAGTCAAGAAGACTTGAGTTCAAATCCAGCCTCAGACACTTACTAGCTCTGTGACCCTGGGTCATTTAACCCCTGTTTGCCTTAATTCACTAGAGAATATCCTTCCAATATCTTTGCCAGGAAAACTCCATTGACAGTAATGGAGTACTATGGTTCATGGGGTCACGAAGAGTGGAACCTGACTGACAAAACTACTGCTAGTACTACCTTTTTTACTACTTGTCCTAGTACTAGTACTAGTACTTTCAAATCCCTGGTCCTTTGCATGAATTGAGGATGCCAAGTTCCCAGCAGAGATTGAAACACCCAGTGCTAAAGAGCAAAGGGGCTTGGTGGGCAGGCGGTCATAGTTGCCTTCAGGTATGTAAAGGTCTGTCTGTAAAAAGAGGGAGAAAATGAATTTTCTGTTACTTGGGAAGGTAGAATAAGGAATGATGGAAAGATATAAGCAACCAAGTTTCAGTTTACCAGAAGGAATAACTTTTTTAAAAAATAGAGCTGTCCAGTGCTGAAACTAACAGCTGCCTTGCAAAGTAACAGAAGTATTTAAGTAGGGGCTGGGGATGTTGTAGGGATTAAATCACCTTTGAGTTCTCTTCCAACTCTGACTCAGTGATTCTCTTCTTTCCTGGTTTGTGAAGCTCAATTCCTTTTCTAGAGGGATTATTTCCTTGAGATAATAGCTTTCATTAGGCACAGTCAGCCTCCATTTTCCTTTTTTAAATAAAGGATTATAAATTTAGAGCCAGAAGGGGCCTTTGAGGATGTTGAATCCATCTCCTCATTTTTGCAAGGAGGAAACTAAGACCCAGTGAATTTGAGTGACATACTAAGAGTCACATGACTAGTAAGCATCTGAAGCAGGATTCAAACCCTGGTCTTCCGTACTCCAGCTCCAGTATTTAATCTATGGCACTAATCTGCTTCTCAAATTTGACACCTTTGCTTCTGGCTTCACCTAAGAATGCTTGACTCGCTAGGGGCCAGTACACCTTTTTCCTTTCATAGGGAGGTTGATGTTCGTATATTTGGTAATTGTGGTTTTAATTCAGCTTCCTGGCTTTGTATATTGAATATAGCAATATGCAAACCAAGTTCCTTTGCTGCATTCTGTTTTGACCTGGCTCTGGCAAGATTGTTTTAGAAGTTCCAGCAATTTAGGCACAGGTAATATATAGGAAAACCTCACTCATTCAGAGATTTTACTCATTCAGAATTTAAGCTGATAAAGAAACTTTACTCATCATGTAAATTAATTGTGTAAACACATTTAGTAAGTGAGTGTTTAAAATACTTTAAGCACTCATAAGAACAAGGCTTATCAAGCATTTTGAAATACTTGAGAAGGGGTTATTTACATACAAGCAATTGTTATGCTAATTAAAAGTATTGTATGCATTCCTTAAAATTGGTATCTTTACTCCCACCCCTTCCCAAATTCTCCACTTGGCAACAGTGAATGAATAAATGAATTAATTGGAGCTAGGGTTGTCTAGTTTAAGTTAAGGTATACACTTATGTAGTAAAAAAAAAAAAGGTTTTTAAAAAAAAATTTCTAATTTAGATTTTAAAAGATCATTCAATGTGATCCTCACTCACATAACCAGATAGTCTCAGTGAGATTTTACTACAGTATTCATTTATCTGAATTTGGATTTTTTCAAAAGGGATTGTGTAGGGGATACAGAGAAAAATAAGACCTATTACCTGCCTTCTGCAGGTACCATCTAGCAGAGAGAGAGACTATATGTGTGGTTATAGTGCATGTTAGAATGTGATGGATCATGAGGAGTACAAAGTGTTATGGATGTTCAGGGGAGGGAGAAACCCTTTTAAAATGATAAAAGAAGATTTTTCCAATGATGATTGGAATTGAAAGAATTGGATTTAGCTTAATAATTTCTGTCAAAAATGGGGTTTCTATCATGTTTGAAAGGGATCACTAAGGTGATCTTGTCCAACACCCCTATTATACAGATCAATCAATAATCATTTATTAAGCACACACTATGTGTTATACTATATCCTAAGTGCTGGGAACCTAACAACTTTTGGAACTGAATTGTCTTCACTGACTTTAGACAAATTACCATGACCTTGAAGCTCAAGTCTCTAGCCTAGAATAACTGTTTTCCAGTTAAACTACTGCATGCTGGGGTAAGGTGAGTAGCCTAATGAGGAGGAAGGTATGTAAGGTTTGACTAGGGGTAGGGTGGGGGGCAGAGGTAGGAGACTTTGCTTTGCAAATGAGATACATTGACCAGGTTTGCAGGGGAAGTCAGGGTTTTAAATGGAAGAAAGGCAGTAGGATGGGTTCATTTGATTGGGAAAGAGATAACAAAATACATATTAGTGATTATTGGTTTTTTAAGGATTCTGCCCAGGGACAGAGTGTTTGGAAAAAGGAAAAAAAAACACCCTTAAAATTGACACTCTGGTCCACTGCTCCCTGTTTTCCTCTTCACTTCGCAATGGCAGGGGGAGGGGTGTCTGCACTTTGAGCACCTGCTGCACGGTCACAGTTTTCCAGGAATTTCAGGACATGGGGAGGAATTTTCCCCCAGCTGTGTTGTATGTTTCACATTGCTGTTGAATGCTCTAAAGTTGCTTACCCAGCATAAGTTAGTGAAGGCAGGAAGGGGGAAGAAATGGAAAGAACAGTGGGAACTCCTTTCTACATCTTTATCAGAAAAACTGCTGTCTCAGTGCCCAGCTGGGATGTGATAGGAACAAGTCAGTTTGAGGGCGATGACCTCTCTCATCCAGCAGCAGGCCAATGCAACTGGGAGCACCCATACATAGACAATTACATTGCATCTCTTTGAATTGTATCCATGTCACATTTGAAAACATGGGAATAACCTCCAAAGAAGGAACTGATTTATGGAAATATGTGTTATATGGTTCCATCCATCTATCCATCTATCTCTCTATCTCTCAGTCTATCTGTCTGTCTATCCACTCATCCATCTATCTACACACACACACACACACACTCTCTATCTCTCTCTCTCTCTCTCTCTCTCTCTCTCTCTCTCTCTCTCTCTCTCTCTCTTTATCAAATATTGGCCTTATCTAATGTGAGATTGAGAGAGAAGGAGACAACTCAGAACTCAACATGTAACAATAAATAAAAATGAAAAAAAAAAAAGAAAACATGGCGATATTAAGAAGTTTTTCTTCCCCCTCCCCCCCCCATATCAATACCCAAATTCACTTTCACAGACTACTTCTGTGATTCTGTGGAAGATCATTCAGAACACAAGGCTGGGAAAAGAGGTGTGTTCAAAAGCAGACAAATTTCATTTTGCTGACTCATGAATTTCAGAAGTTCAGGGAGAACTGGAAAAAGTGCAAGAGGCCTCTTTGCCTTGAAATTCAGAGGTTGACATATTTGCTGTGATGTTTGCTAGCTCAGGAATGCAAAATATAGCTCATGCATTGGGAGTCAAATAGAATCATAGGATTTCAGAGGTAGGACAGATCTCAGACATGAGTTCTCTCTCCTTAATTTTACAAATGAAGAAATTGAGCATAGGTCACATAGAAAGTGACAGAGCCAGAGCTAGGGCTATAATGGAAGTCCCCAGGCTCACAGTAGACTGCTCTTCCCACAGCAACAAACTCTATACTAGACTATGTTAGTTCCTTGATTTCTTTTCTCATTTTATTATGAGGCAATGCTTGTAGTGCTGGACCTATAGTTAGGAAGATCCAAAACATTTTGCTGACTTTAAGTTTGTCTTAGGTAGAAGGGGATTTAGTCAACTCAACAAGCATTTATTAGGCATTTAATTTGTGTTAGTCACTTGGGATACAAAGAAAGAAAGGCAAAACCAGCCCCTGCCCTCAGGGAGATCTCAGTTGAATGGGGGAGAAAACATGAAACATCTATGTACAAAACAAGGTATATACAGGATAAGTTGGAGAGGATGTCAGAGAGAAGGCACTAGTATTAAAGAGGATCAGGAAAGGCTTGTAGAGGCGAAATTTTAGATGAGACATGTAGGAAGCCAGGGAAGCCTGGAGCAAGAGAATGCTAAGCATGGAGGACAGTTGGTGAAAACACAAAGTTTCAGGGGTTGGGAGGAATGCCATTACTGAGGAACAGCAAGAAGTATGTATGACACAGTACATATTCAGGACTAGAGTATCAGAAAACTGGAAAGGTAGGAGGGGGCTAGGTTATGAAGGGCTCTTTCTTCCTTTTAAATTTATTTATTTTCAGTTTACATCATTCAGTTCCATAAGTTTTTGAGTCCCATATTTTCTCCCCATCTCTCTCCTCCCCCCTTCCTCAGAAAGATGGCATGCAATCCGATATGGATTCTACATATAGTTTCACATTAAGCATATTTTCTCAATAGTCAAGTTGTAAAGAAGAATTATAACCAATGATGAACGATGAGAAAGAAGAAACAAAACAAAACAAAAAAGAGAGAGAACAAATAGTTTGCTTCGATCTGCATTCAGACTCCATAATTCTTTCTCTGGATATGAATAGCCTTTTCTATATGAAGGGCTTTAAAAGCCAAACAGAGGTTATTATATTTGATCCTGGAGGCAATAGGAACCACAGGAGTTGATTGAATAGTGTAGTGAGATGGTCAGACCTATAGTCAGATTACTTTGAAAACTGAGTAGAGGATAAACTGGACTGGGGAGAGACAGGCAGGGAGACCAAACAGCAGGCCATTGTAACACAGGCTTGATGTGCTAAGGAAGGGGCCATGTCAGTGGAGAGGAGGAGGTATGCAAACACCCACACACACACCCACCCACACACACACACAGGTAGAATTGAATGAGGTTCAATTGGATGTCAATTGGGCAATTGACATCAGTTGGTTGTCAATTGGTGATTTGCCCAACTGAATATTCCGGTAGAATGAGGTTAGGTGATTTGCCCAAAGTCACATAGCTAGGAAGTTTCTGAGGCTGGATTTAAACTTCAGTCTTCCTGACTCCAAGTCCAACACTCTATCCACTGCACCACTTAGCTACCTCTAAATTAGGGAAAGGGCAAAGTTTTTTGGGAAAGATAATGGGTTTAGTTTTGGACATGTTGCTCTTAAGATGCATATGTCTTGGTCATCCAGTTTAAGATGTCCAAGAGGCAGTTGGAGATGGAAGACTGGAAGTCAGGAGAAAGGTTATGGTTGGCTGAAAAGATCTGAGAGTCATTTGTATAGAAATGCTAAATGAATAAAATGGAGGCTGATAAGACTAGCAAGTGAAATAGTCTAGAGAGAGAAGAGAATAGAACCCAGAACTGAGTGCTCTAGGACATGCAGGATTGGTAAACCTAGTGTGGATGGAGAATGAGGAAGAATCAGTGAACAGCTTGTTTCCTTTTTCTGCTAACCTAGGTGGCCCTAACTCAGGCAACTAATTATCCTGTGCCTTGTTTCTAGTCTGGATTAGGTTGTGACAGAGAGGACACTAACTTTCTTACTTCCCTACACTTTTCCCCAACTCTCTGAGCCTAAATTTCTGCCACATTGAACTTGGAATCAACAGAGAGTCCTTAGAAATGACCTCAAGATCATTTTAGTCTGATCCTATCCTTTTTATAGATAAGGAATAAAGCAACTTTCCAGTGTCATACTGATAGTAAGCACCAAGCTGGGACTAGAACCCAGAGCTCTTGACTTCTAATTCATAGTAGCTTCCCATAAATCATAATTCTTCAATGGACTAAATATAAGTGGCTACAGAGAAGTTATGTAAGAATCAAAGAGGAGAGGTTGAGGAAGGAGACACATTTTCATGTAATTTTTTAAGATCAAGACTGTTTCTTGACTAGGGGAAGGAGAAAAGGGAAGCTGTTAAGGTGTTAAAATAATAATGGTTGATCTGGGCTGGTCCCTTGGGGCCTGTTGTGGAGAACTGCCTGTCCCCTAAAGGTTGTGAAAATTGTTGACATCTTCAAAATTTCTGAACGTTAAGGTATGAGTTTGAGGGTAGTAATGCTTTCCTTCAAATTTTGCTTTCTTAGTAGGGTAGGAAGCCAGGTTGTGCTGCTATAATAAAGTATTAAAATGCTCCAGTCTACATTCTCATCAATGTGGAGATCTTTTCCAACAAAGCACAACCAATCTTTGCCTGCCCATCCTGTGCAACTAAGCAAATTTGATTGGATCAGGATTTCTATGCCCACCAGCTATGGAGCTTAGGCTGAACTGTTATCTTTTTTTTTCAACTTTGCTAGCCTCTTCACTGAACACTCAGTTAATCCCCATCCCCTGAATAATAGGCTGTACATGGTAGATAAGTTTGATGATATTGTCATTGAGTCATGTGCTTGAATTCTTCCACTTCAATATGAGTTTAGTGATGGGTTATAGTAATCAATCAATATTACCACTGGCACTTATTTGGAAAAAGATTAACCTGGAGGGTTGGGATTATCTATGGAACAAAGCTACAGCAAGAAAGCCATATAAGGATTGAACCCATAGACGTCATAAGCACCAAGCTCTAAGTGACTGTCAGAATCCAGACTAGTTTTAGGATAGGCATCAAAATGATGCCCCTCTGCCAACCACCATTGTCTTCTTCTTGTCTCCATTTCACCAGAAACTTTGTTTGTGCCCCATCTCACCTCCTACAAAAGGTTCTTTTTGACATCATGATGTTGTGTTTTTACAGGTGATTCCCATTCTTCCATGATTGTTTGGATTAACATTGTCTAGTGAGGATTGATGCTTTATATCTTTGCTTTTATCTGTTTATTTGATAGTTTCTGCCAACATCTGAATAGACAAAGGCAATGCCTAAGATACAATGAGGTTATTGCCCTACAGACATTCTCTTTAAGACTTTTTTTTTGAGGGGGAAGACAAGGCAATTGGGGTTAAGTGACTGCCCAAAGTCACATAGCTAGTAAGTGTCAAGTGTCTGAGGCTAAATTTGAACTCAACTCCTCCTCACTCCAGGGCTAGTGCTCTGTTCATTTCACCACCTAGCTGCTCCCTCTTTAAGACTTTGATTCTATGATTTCAGTATATCTAAAAACAGGAATACCTGAGAAATCATGAAACTTTAGAGCTGGGAGGGATGTTGAATGTCATTTGGTGCAAGCCTCTTATTTTATAGATGAAGAAACTGAGGTTCAGAGGGGTACAGTGACTTGCCAAAAAGTAGGAGAGTTTGGGACCAGAACCCTGGTCTCTTGATCCCCAACACTTTCCACTGCATCATGCTGTCTACTAACATACTTTAGATTTTTTAGTTCTTTTTAAATGAGGGTACTAAATTTCACTATATAAATGCTAGATAGTTATTGTACTATGGAAACTTCAGTTCATGTTGCCTCCTATTCCCCCCCCCCCCTTTTCTCTTCTAAGAAAAGCATGTGTTTCCTGTGGAAAATGCAGTTTTGAAACTTTGGGCAAGATTCTGTCAACTAGTTGGTGCAATGGATAGAGCATTGGGCCTAGAATCAGGAAGACCAAAGTTTAAATCTGGCCTCAGATACTTCCAAGCTGTGTGATCCTGAGCAAATCACTTAACATTGTTTGCCTTGGTTTCTTCATCTATAAAATGAGCTGGAGAAGGAAATGGAAAACCACTCCAGTATCTTTGCTAAGAAAATCCCCCAAGGGGGTCACAAATAGTCAGACATAACTGAAAAATGACTGAACAACACCTGAAAGCAAAATTTCTTGCCATCGTGTTAATTTTTCCTCCTGCCTTTTTTCCCCTATCAAATGCCACCCTCTGCCTATTGTTTCCTTTTTTAAAAATAAATTTTGATTTTTTCAATTATCAAGTATTTATTTTTTTCTCCCTCCCACATACCCCCACCCATTGAAAAGAAAGGAGAAAAAAAAAGTAGAAGCTTTGTGTCATAAAAGCATAGACAAAGAGAGCAAATTCCCCATTGTTCCTTTTCCCTCCTTTGTGATCTTTCTGAACTGTCATTGAGTATATTAGGAATGTGGCTGAAGAAATGATGGAGAAAATATTTGGAATGCAAGGTAATTTAAATAGAATAGTCCATTCCTCACATTCCTCCTCTCCTCTTACTCTTTCTCTCCCATCAGGGTCTGCAAATGTCATCCCCATCTGCTCTTCCCAAAGAAATGACATTGGGGGTAGTGACAGAAAGCCCCCTAGCTTCCTACTTCTTTCTGAGCTAAGCCTGGTTGGGTGTTGTGATTTGCAAACAAGCTCAACCAAAAGGGAAAAATTCTCTTTGGAAAATTAGGTCAACGGCCCAGTTGGGGGATGGGAGGGAATTCAGACCTCACATCTTATTTTCCCATCCTTAGGTTTGTCCTTCTTGCCCCAAGCAATTAGGGCAGCAGCCTTCACTGTTGCTTGGAATAGTCATGTAGTGGAATTTTTCGTGTGTGTGTGTGTGTGTGTGTGTGTGTGTGTGTGTTGATTGTGTGAATGGGCCTATGGTCCAGCTGTTTCAGATTCTTTCCTTTTCCAGATGTACTTATCCTGATTACTAGAAGTATAGTTATTAGTTTGAAAGCAAATAGATTAGAGCCCAGACACAGGCGCATATAGGTCTTCCTTGCTCTGTATCTGTTTAACCAATAAGTTCTGTTCCTCTAATTTATTAGGGACATAGCTGAAGGGGGAAGGTGGAAGGAGAGGGCTCCGGAGAAAGTATTGTTTCTCTTCTCTATGTTCATTATCATTTATTATAGTCAACAAAAAGCATTCATTAAACATCTATTATGTGTTAGACACTGTGCTAAACACTGAAAGACAAAAAAGAGATAAAGTCTCTACCCTCAGGGAGCTTACATTTTCCTGGGAGGATTCAGCATGTTAACGGATATTGACTATACAAACATACATAGTGATTGAGGTGAGACACTAATAATTGGGAGAATCTTAAAAGGTCTCTTGAAGGAAGTAGTACTTTTTCTGAATCTAGGTGGGGCAATAGAGGCAGGAAGACCTGAGTTCAGATCTGGGCTCAGACACTTGAGCCTGGGCAAGTCACTTCACCCTGTTTGCCTCAGTTTCCTCATCTGTTAAGTGAGTTGGAGAAGGAAATAGAAAACCATCCTAGTATCTTTGCTAAGAAAACCCCAAAAGGGATCACAAAGAGTTGGATGTGACTGAAAACAATGAAACAACAAAAATGAAGGGAGCCAGGGCTTCCATGAGTTAAGGAAGGAGAGTATCCCAGTCATGAGAGATGAATGACCTATGCAAAGGGAGGTAAGTGGGAGATATAATATTATATACAGAAACAGTGAGCAGACTACTTTAGCTGGAATTGTATAAAGGTGATTAATGTGTAATTATCCTGAAAAGATAGGCTAGACCCAGATAGAAACGGATTTTAAGTGTCCAAAAGAAGAATGTGCATTTTAATCTGAAAGCAAGAGGGACTCACTCAAACTTCTTGAGTAGAGGAGTAATGTAGTTTGACCTGTGCTTTTTTAAGGAATATCAGTTTGGCAGTTGTGTGGAGAGGGGAGAGTCTGAATACAGGAGATAAATAAGGAGGCTGTTAAAATATCTGAATATTCTAGATGAGAGGTAATGAAAGCCTAGAGCAGTTAGGTGGTACAGTGGACAGAACACAAGGTCTAGAGTCAGGAAGATCTTGGTTCAAATGTGGTCTCAGACATCTATTAGCTGTGTGACCCTGAGTAAGTCACTTAACCCTGTTTGCCTTAGTTTCTTCATCTATAAAAGGAGCTAGGAAAGGAAATAGCAAACCACTACAGTATCTTTGTCCAAATCAAAAAGCAAAGGGGATCACAAAGAGTCAGATATGACTCAACAACCATAACAACAACAATAAAAGCCAGGTTTAGGAGTGTTAGTGTGGTGGGAATAAAGAGGAAGAAGGTTATGAAAGAGGTATTGAGGAGGAATTGATGTATTGTCCACTAAAGGAAACTTCAGCCAGTGTGAGAAACTCCACGGTTTAAAAGATGAATGGCTTCATGACCTTGAAGGACATAAGGAAATAAGGAAGAGGGGGTGGATTTAGGGAGAATGACAGTGACTTCAGTTTTGGACATGTTAACTAGGTGGAGGATGTATCAAATAGGCAATTAAAAAATTGCAAAACTGGAACTCAGAAGAGAGATGAAGGCTAGATATGCAGATCGGGGAGTCATCTGCACAGAGGCTGTAGTTGCAGCCATGGGAGCTGAGGAGATCGTTAAGAGAAGGACGACAAAGAGAAAAGAGCCAGTTAGGTGATACAGGGTGGTGGGCCTGGAGTCAGGAAAGCCTGAGTCCAAATCTGATCTCAGACATTAGGTGGGAGAAGTTGGGTAAGTCACTTCACCTCTGTCTGTCCCAGTTTCCTTAATTATAAAAGGGAATCACCTCCTTCTCAGTGTTGTTGTGAGGATCAAATGAGATGAGATTTGTTAAGTGCTGGTCAGTGTCTGGCACATGGTGGACATTTAATAAAGACTTGCTTCCTTGCCTCTCTCCAGAGAGAAAGCCTTGGGATGTACTTGTGCATTGAGGTGTGGGTGGATAGAGTACAAATGTGGTGTAGGAGAAAGAGCACTGGCTCTGGAGTCAGAGGACCTGGATTCAAATTCTGTCTCTGATTTTGATTACTTGTGTTACCTTAGACAAGTCACTGAATCTCCCAGGGCTTCTGGTTCCTCATCTGTGAAGTAAAGGACGGGCTGACCTCTCAGGTCCATTCTAAACCTCTGTTCCTGTGATGTGCCTGTGAACGAGGTCAAGAAGGACCAGTCCTATGGGTAGGAAGTGAATCAGGGATAAAGCAGCCCCACAAAAACTCGAGGAGGAGAGAATATTCAGGACAGTCTGGTCAACAGTGTCAAACACTATAAAAGTGTTCAAGAAAAATGAAGAATTAAAAACAAAGAAAAATGAGGAATGAGAAGAGGCCATTGAGTTTGTGTTGTTCAGTTATTTCAGTCATGTCTGACTCTCTGGGTCCCCATTTGGGGTTTTCTTGGCAAAGGTACTGGAGTCATTTGCCATTTCCTTCTCCTGATCATTTTACTGATGAGGAAATTGAGGCAAACAGGGGTTAAGTGTCTTGCCCAGGTCACATAGCTAGTAAGTGTCTGAGGGCAGATTTGAACTCAGAAAGAAGAGTCTTCTAGACTTAAAGCCCAGCACTCTTTACACTGTGCCACCTAGCTGCCCCTTTACTTATTCTATTGGTTCCTTAAATTGATTCTAAATTAACCCTACTGCCATCAGAAAGCAGGACCCATTATTGAGAGTAAAAATGATGAAAGGATTTGAAGGTTTAAGGAAACCTGAACAACTTTTCCCAAATTACAGTGCCTTGATCCTAGTAGGTGCTTAATAAATGTTTGAAAAACTGAACTAAATCAAAACATCGAAAAATAAATAAATACTCATTGCCTGGTTGAAACATTCTGAAATCAGGCTTTTCAAATCACACTTATATCCTCTTCCCACCTTCCTTCATCGCCATCCCAAAGCAGTTTTAAAAAGCATAGAGTGTCTAGAGATCTTCTTACCAAAAGAAATTTACCATTAAGAGAGCTGACAACATTCATGCTCTTGGATGGTTTTATCTTGATTACACATTAATGACCCTTTTACCTTGAAGAACAACAGACTTGGGCTGCTTTTCCAGTGGAGAAAAGGGATTTCAAAGATGAAAGATTCTTACTTTCCAAAATTGAGATTTGTGGGCTTTTACTCAGAGCACCCTTGTTCAAATTGGTGGAGGTCAAAGAAAATGGTTGTGCCTTGTGGCCATCTCCTACAGCAGAGGTTCTCAATCTTTTGTTTTTTTTTGTCACAGACCCCTTTGGCAATCTATTGAGCCCTATGGACTCCTCAGAATAATGTCTTTAAATGGATAAAATAAAATGCATTGATTGGATTACAAAGATTAGTGAAAATAAAGATGTCATTTTTGTTTTCCTAATCATGTTCAGGGACCTTCTGAAATCTATCCACAGACTCTTGGATCCCAGGTTAGAGTAAATCCCCCCTTTTTGTAGTGAATTGCTGTTCTGTATCAAGAAGAAAAAGGATGTGGAACCTCATTACTTTAGATGCCACATCAGGTGACTGAACCATTTCTTCCACTACCACTGTGTTGCAGTGGAAAGAATGCTGGATTTGGTGTTAGAGCACCTGCATTTGAATCCTGGCCCTGATACTTGAATATCACTTACCCTCTATAGGCCTCAGCTTCTACATTTCTAAAATGAGAGGGTTAAACACCATAACTCTTTGGGTCTATTTCAGCTCTAAATTTATGCTCTTAACATTCTTCCCTTAGCTTAAGGATACTTAAGACACCTCCTACTTTGAGCCTGGACACTGTCAGTGAAATATCCTTAGAGTGGATCCAACGCCTATCTCACTTTAACTATAAATTTCCCCTTCTAGTTCCTCCTTCTTCCCCTAGTGGGGATGACTATAAGTTAGAGAGAATATAATAGTCCCTTCATATAATGTTGATGTGGTACTTGACATTGGTATTGAAAAAACCTGTCCCTATCATCATAGAGAACTTGGGGGAGTGGGCTACATTTTTGGACCCTCAAGAAAAATATGCAGTCAAAATAGCATAGTGATCAGGATGCAGAGGAACTGAAGGAATGGAAACATACGGGGAAATATGCTTTTGGAATAAAGGTATCCAGTAATTTGTTTCCCTTGGCATGACCTAACCCTTTCCTGTCTCAACAGATGATGGAGAGTCCTCTTATTTAGGTCAGACTAGCTTTGTTTTGTTTTCTTATTTTCCAAAGAGGCATAGACACATCTCTGCCTAGTAGGTCATTCTGCCTCCTTTGAAGACTTTTTTCCCCTTCATTCCTCCTTCCCTCCTTCCTTCTCTCCTTTTCTTCCTTCCTCCCACAAATATTCGTTAAACACCTACTATATGCCAAGCATTGTGCTAGTCATTGAGAATATAAAGGCAGATTTGAAAGAGCCTCTGCATTCAGGAGTCTTTTATCTACCCCTTCATGAATTCAGGTGGGACCCTAGTTAAATTTTAAAGCAGTGCTTGGCTAATTAATTAACATAGTCCCTTTTCCTTGTGAGCAAGAGGTCAGCCTGATTTGTGGTGGCCCTGAAATCATTTTCCATTATATATCCTGAGAATCTCAGCCTTAGCCCTATCTTTAAATTGTAACAAAAATTTATTGTGCAAAGCAAGAGGCAGCAAGGTGCTATGACTGGAGGCCAACCTTAGGATCGGAAAGATCTGGGTTCAAGTTCTGTTTCTACTAATTATGCAATCTTGGGAAAGTCATTCAAGTTTGTAACTAGGTGGTATTGTGGATAGATTGTTGAACTTAGAGTCAGGAAGACTTGAGTTTAACTCTGGCCTTTGATGCACTCTGGCCAATCACCTAATCTCTGCCTTGGTTTCCTCATCTGTTAAATGGGGATAATAAAATCACCTATTAGAGTTGTTGTGAGGATTTTGAAAAGTACTTTGCAACCTTAAAACACTATATAAATGCTAGTTTTTATTATTACTTAATCTCCTAAATTCTAGCTACAGATACCAGCCATAATTATTTTCCTTATTATTATTACTTAATCTTTGCCTCAGACAAAATTATGAGACTGTAAGTTGCAGATGACTTGCTGAGTGAGATTAGTGGAGGAAGTCTCCATACTGAGAATTTTCTATACTATTGGAATCACCGGTCTGGACCCTGCTCCTGTCTACTCCAATACCCTACTAAAAAAAATAAATAAATAAAGGGATGGTATACAGGTTTAAATAAGAGAGAGATTGACCCTGGCCTCACAGAGTTCACAAACCAGTAGTGGGGTTATTAGGCATATATTGAAAGATACGCACATTCATATAAACAAAGATCAGGAGTAGAATAGGTTGGGAAAGTACATATCTACATATGTATATATGTACATGTGTATGTATATCTCTATAGCTATAGAGAAACATATCTAAACTTTATTGTGGCCTTCGGGGTGAGGGAGGGGAGGTTGGAGAGATGGGATAAAAAGAACAAAGTAAAAAAGTGCACAACAGAGACAACTCACAGGGAAGCAAAGAAAAGATGGACAATTCTCAACACGAGTGTTATTTATCATATAGACTTTTTCGAAATGAAAATTTATTGTTTTATATTTTTAATCCTCTTTTATGTTCTGCTATGCACACGACAAGCTTTTTTTTTCTTTCTAACTTTGTATTTAAGTTTCAACATTTAAGTTTGTGATATACTTCTCCCCTCCCCGCCCCATCCCCCTTTATTCTGTATTTGTGTTCTGGAGTTTGAGTTTAAAATAAAATTTTGAAAAAAAAAAGAATGGAGTCAATAATAAGAAGAGTATTTATAGCATCTTTTAAGATGTGCAAAGTGCTTTAAATATATTGCCAGAAAGTCAACTCTGAGAAACCTAGGAAGAGGACATCGCAAGAAGGCAGCCTACGCTGATAGCTGTCTATCTCAGTAGCCAAAAAAAAGGGGATGCTTTTTTTTCTATCTGTCAATCAAGTGCTACAACTCTTTTAGGTCCCGGAAAGACATTCACATTATAGTCGCTGGAGTGACCTGATGCAGGAGTATCTGCTTTGTTCCTCGAAGGGTTTTTCATTCCTCCCTGCTCTCACTCTCTCCTTTCCTCCGGCTGGGATGCACCTGACAAAATTGGCCACCCCACAGCTGGGTCTTGCAATCTGGAGTCGTTAGCATCAGAGAACAAAAGCAAACAGCCCTGGGGCCCCAGGACTGGCTCTCTTTAAGGGCGTGTTAAATGGTTCTTGCGTGTAGGAAAAAAGCTAACACCGCCCTGCCTTTTGTATTCTGACAAATCTTCCTCTATTTGAAGAGCTCAGATAAAGAGAAAGTGAAAAATCCCCAGAATATTGGAAAGGAAGCCCTTTCTCTAGTGGAAGTTTTCTTTAGGTTGAGGCTGGGAGATTTCTATGCTCCGTTGTTTGTTCTTGAAGCAAAGGGAATTATCTTGCTCCTTACTCTCCCCAGGAGAAAGAGAGGTAGGTGAGAATTAGAGGGGAATTGGAGAAACCTGGTTTTGCCCTTTTTATCTCTTGGCTTCTCTTTCAACAGGAAGTCTTTGACTCCTTCCATCTTATCTGCCATGCTCAAAACCTGTTCCTTTGGATGATGGTTCTTTAAGTCTCTCTCTGCCCTATCAAACCCAGTTTGGGGTACACTTTCTAACTGGGCAGGCTGAAGCATAGGGAAAGGTGCCAAAATAGCAGATAAGTTCTCTTTGGACCTTAGAGCAAAGGAAGGTAAAAAGTGCAAATTTTGAGACTGATTAGTTCTACTAAAAGGGGCAGCTCAGTGGTACAGCAGATAGAAGATTGGGCCTAGAATCAGGAAGACTTGAGTTCAAATCCAGGTGCTTCCTAGCTGTGTAACCCTGGGCAAGTCAACTTCACCCTATTTGCCTCAGTTTCCTCCTCTGCAAAATGAGCTGGAGAAGGAAATGGCAAACCACTCCAAACCACTTGCCAAGAAAACTTCAAATGGGGTCATGAAGAGTCAGACATGACTGAAATGATTGAACAACAAATCCTATTAAAACCCTATTATGCTCTTGGGATATCCCCACATGGAAGGAATATGAATCCCTGCCCCCCCCCAACCAAGAGAAAATTTTTGTTTGTTTGTTTTTTAAAAGGGAGTGAGAAAAAGGAAGAGAAGTAAATCAGTAAGTCAGTTCAGCTTGATTTGGGTAGCATGACTTTTGTGCGCTCCCCAGCCCATTTTTAGGTTTCCTTCCCTTGCTGTTTTGTTTTCTCACACGACTTCGCCCTGCAGTTTCCAGAGTACTGCTGAATTTAAATCTATATTCTATTTTCTCTCCAAGAAAAATAGGTCAGACCTGAGGCACAGTTCACCAGGTGGGGTCTCTGAGGGTTTGATTCTGATATACCCATCGAGCACTTCAGATTTAGATCCTCATCCCTTCTGTGCTCTCTCTGACCTTCAAATTCATTCATTCATGGGATGGTAGTTCAGTAGGAAGTAGGAAAGTTTTGGTTTCATCTGTTTTGGAGCTGAAAGAGACCATGGAGTTTGCACTTGGTTATAGAAGAATCAAACACCTTGAGGTTGAATCCCTGGGTCTGTCATTTACTAGCTGTGTGACCTTGGGCAAGTCATTTAAATTCTTTGGTCATCAGTTTGTTAATCAATGAAATGAAATTGGACTCAACCTCTATGGTTCCTTCCAGTTCTAACCTTCAATGATTCTGAGATAATTGAGCCTAATGAATGGCTCAAAGAGGAAGAGAGGACAGAGAAATGGCCTTGCTGATGACCATTAAGGGAAGAGATGACCCTTCTGTGATGGGAGGGGGGGATGTCTGGGAGAGACCCAGTCAAATCAGGGCTTTTTTTTTTTATCACTTCGAAATTTTGTAATTGAGTAAAAAAGTCTCTTACTCAAGTTACATTTGTTGAGAGCTAATGAAATGAGTAGCAGGAATTAAAAAGTTATCTTGACTTTGGGTAGACTATGTAATACTGAGGAGATATGGGAAGGGTTGGCTTTTTTCCCCTCCTTCTGCTTTGCTAACTCAGTTTTCTCTGTGACTTTTCTGTAATGGGTACTAAAGAATAGGTTATGTTGTCTTTTCTGATCTTCCCTGATCTGGTCAGTTTCCCCTCCATTTTCCTCCTCTCCCTTCCCCCTCCCCCCCACCTCTCACCTGCCTGTTTACCTTATATTATCCTTGTTGACATAGGGTCTTCTTTGCACAACTCTGCACGACTTAAATCCAATTCATGACAAGTCAAAACATCAACATCACCTGTGAAGTCATTGATCTTTGAAAATGGAGGTTGGAGATCAACAACAAAGAGTGGGTGTCCTAAAAATCTTAGTGCAATTTTAAGTTTTAATAGTTTAAAACTGCAACAATCTTTTTGTGTCCCAGGAAGTTCTTTAAGATGCAAAGTTGAAAAGTAGGTACCCATCTGCTTTGATAGAGTTTCATGTTGAGAGTACCATATGCTGATGAAATAACAGGTACAATCCAAAACTAATTTGTACATACTCATAGAGACACATGCTATTTTCCCCATTCTCCATTCTGCCTCCCCCCCCCCCCCCCTTGTTTCTCAGTCCATAAAATGTAAGGTCTTTGATGCAGGGACTGTTTCATTTTTGTCTTTGTAGTTCCAAGTCCTGCCCCAGTTCTTGGTACACAGTAGGTACTTATTGATAAATTTAAATTAATCAAATATTTACTGACTGCCTGCTAGGTGGTGTTATATAGTGGAAAGTACCTTGAATCTGAGACCAGAGGATCAAGATTTAAGTCTTGGTTTTCCTGTTTATTACCTGCATTATCTTCTCTGGGTCTCAGTTTCCTCATTGTAAAATGAACAGATCAGAGTAAATGGCCACTAAAGCCTTTTCCAGATCTCAATCCCATGATGCTGTGTATGGCATAAGGGAGATAAGGCTCAAATACATGAAACAACTAGAATAATATATGCTGGTATATAATTAAACAGATGATTATCCCCCATTAGATAGTAAGCTCCTTGAGGGCAGTGACTCTCTCTCTCTC
>CM053589.1:69338989-69355937 GCA_028646515.1 Pseudochirops corinnae | reverse complement strand
GAGTCTGGAAAGAATGAGTAGAATTTGGATTAGTGGAAAGGAAGGTGGGAAGGGGAAAAAAAAGAAAGTGAAGGGAATAAGCATTTATTAAATACCTACTATGTACCAATTGTTGTGTTAAGTGTTTTCCAAACATTATCTCATTTGATCCTCTTGACAACCTTGGGCAGTTCACATAGTAATAATAATAATAATAATAATACCTTAGATTTTCATATCACTATATTCTCAAAGGGGCAGCTAAGTGGTACAGTGAATAGAGTTCTGGGCCTGGATTCAGGAAGACTTATCTTCGCAAGTTAAAATCTGGCCTCAGGCACTTAATTAGCTGTGTGACCCTGGGTAAGTCATTTAACCATGTTTGCCTCAGTTTCCTCATCTGTAAAATGAGCTAAAAAAGGAAATGGCAAACCACTTCAGTATCCTTGCCAAGAAAACCCCAAATGATGTCACGAAGAGTTGGACATGACTAATTGACTAAACCACAAAAGTTTGCAAAGCACTTTGAGTACATAATCTTATTTAGTCCTCACTACAATTCTGTGAGGATGGTGCTATTTTATATTTTACACATCAGGAAACTGAGCTGGAGAGAAATCAAGTGACTTGCCCAGGATCACAGAGCTAGTGAGGATCTAAGGTAGGATTTGAACTTAAGTCCAGCACTCTGTTCTGCTTCTTCCTGCAGGCATCACTATCACAGTGCACATGGAAATAGTTTGCTATCCTGTTTAATTAAGGGGTAGGTTAAAGACCACTATTTCAAGCAATCAATCAGTCACAGTTAATGGCCCTGTTTAGTTATTTAGGAAACATGTTTTGCTTCCCACCTCTTCTGTTTCCCCTTCTTTATCCTCCCTTCTGCCGCTCTGCCCCTAACTTTAACTCTGAAGTAAAACGGAGAGGGGCTCTTGCAATAGGATCATTTAAGGTTTTCTCTAAAGGTCCTTTGGGTATATGATGTTCATTCATTGTGGAATGAGCTGGCGGGGGCTCCAAGTGCAGTCCGGGTATTTTCCCAGTCCCGCCACTATTTGTGGCTCCTTTAGTTGCCTTTCATATTACTATGGTCCCTTTCTAAAGGAAAAAAAAAAACAACCTCAAAGGATTTCCCATTCACTATCTTGTTTACTCATATAGGTATTTTAATTATTGGCCCAAAGGGTATTACCTTCTGCATCCAGAAAGGGAAATAGAGGCACAGACATTTCTTGTGCAAGATATCTATAACAAGATATATTGTCATCCCACGTGGGAATAAAGAAATCATTTTTAAGGTCTTTAAAGTCACTTGCGACTGCTCTCTGACCTCTTCTGGCCTTGTACTTAGTTCTCTTGGAATCCGAGCTTCCATTGACAATGTACAATTCAGTCTTGAAAACGGGGGCCACGTGGAAGGCTGCGTGATATAATGGAAGATGTTTCAGATTTAGTGAGCTCTGGTTCTTGTTCTGACTACTGTGTGTGGATGGGAGCAGTTGGTTTTCCTCCCCCTGGACCGTTTGACATAATCACTGTAAGTAAGAGGGCTTGTTCAACCGTTTTTCAGTCATGTCTGACTCTTTATGACCCGCTTTGGGGTGTTCCGGGCAAGGATACTGGAATGGTTTGCCATTTCCTTCTCCAGATCATTTTCCAGATTTTCCTGAGGCAAACAGGGTTAAGTGACTTGTCCAGAGTCACACAGTTAGGGAGAATCTCAGGTGAAATTTGAACTCAGGAAGATGTCTTTCTGACTCCAGGCCTAGCACTCTATCCATTGCACTGCATAGCTGCCCTGAGTAGGGGACAAATAACATGAAAAACCACGAGTTTTCCCATTTGTGGAGTGAAGAGGGGCTAAATCATCTTTAAGGTCACTTGCAACTTAAAAATTCTGTGAGCTTAAATGACAAGCACAAACTAGTTAGTGGTTTCCTTCTCCATTAATAGTAATGCTTCCTAAACTTACTAAGATGCCCTTTAATACTTAATTATGGTTAAAACAAGCGAACACCTTACCCTGTGGCCAACCTAGGGGAGATAAGCTTTTCCAAATTTTGATGGTCTTTGGGCAATAAATGTTGATAATTGACAAGGGTTTACCCAGTTATGTTTATTTGTGTACGCCAAATTTGATTTAAAATGATGATTCCTGTCTTCCATGGTACAAAGTGAGAAGAATTAAATGGGAATGTTCAATTCACCCATGCTGCTGTCTGTGATGAAGGATCGTCACTAGGAATGCTGGGGATGAAGAATTAAAAGAGATGCTCATTGTCCTGTCCTTTATGACTGGATGGCCAGCAACCTTACAACTTGTCCTAAATTCGTGTGACTATTTTTCTCTAGTTTTCAACGGGAATGCCTTAAATATTATTATTTTTTTCTCTGCTCTGAAAACTTGCTCTAATTTTCATGTGATGTCCTGTTTGGTGGGTGAAATAGACTTGTGTTTTGTGATTGTCATGCCAATGAGAATATTTTAACCAATATTCTTGCTGATTTCAGGTCTGCCTTTGCTCTCTGGAGCTCTATCTGTTTCCAGGATTGCATCTCTCCGGACAGATGTGAAGCTACTCTTTCTTACTACATGCACAGTGAAAGGGGATCTCGGAACCCTCAGCTTGCATGGATGCTTTTTGGGTGAAGGACAAAGCTAACTGCTCAGAAACTGAACAATCTCTGGGTCTTACATGAGCTCCGCAGCCATGCAAGAACATATTGGACTGCTGTGTGTGTGTGCTGCTAATTCTCTTCTTTCTTTTTTTCTCCTTCCCTCCTTTCTTTCCTCTCCCTTTCTTTCCCTTTGGCAATGCTTCACCAGATGTCAGTCAAAATCCAGGTGAGTCTTTGTGTTTCAGTGAGAAAGAGAGAATCCTTTTCTTTTGAATATGCATGTTTTGTGTGAATCTGTTTTTCCTGGGGTGGAGTGGTATCAGAGTAGATTTTTAGCACTGGAGCTTATCTAGTCCAAAACCTTCATTTTGCAGATTAAAAGAAAATAACAGAGTTTCAGAGAGTTATTTTTCTAAGGTCACTTAGCTAGTAAGTGGTATAACTGTGGATTATAGAATATGGATTCTAGTTGGATTTTGAATAACTTTATTTTAAAATAATAAAAATATCATCTCCATCATAATTATATGCATATACACACATAATGTATATATAGTTATATATAATTGTTTATTTGTTTCTTTTTCATTTTCATGTGTTATCTTTTTACATAGAAAGATTATATTATCTATATAGAAAGATCTATGTTTTTTAAGTTTGTTAAATTCAGAATTAAAAAAATTAAATTAAAAAACTTGTTGACTGACTGAAAGTTTCCTGTTCAGTCAGTCAACAAGTATTGATGAATTGCTTATTATGCTGCCAGGTCCTATGCTAACTAAGGACTAAGAAAAAAAGTAAAACCAGGAAAATACAATCCTTGCCCTCAAGGAGCTTACATTCTAATGGGAGACAGAATATGTAGATAACTATCTACAAACAAGATATATAAAGGGTAAATTGGAGAGAATCTTAGAAAGTGTGTGTGTGGGGGGAGTTGTGGATGGGGTAGGTGAAGAGGTGCCTGGAAAAGGCCTGTTACAGAAGGTAAGATTTGAACTTAGTCTTGAAGGAAGCCCCTATTTAATGAGTGTTGGATATACCTAAAAAGTAAAGAATAAAGATTTTGGGAAATTATTTTCAAATCATTCTCCAGTTATGAATCACCCAACTTGTTGAACACCTTCGTCTTATTCTTCTCATCCCTGCTTTTCATTTGGTAACTACAGATATTTAACATTTCAGGATTGGGGCTGTTGGGTGGATAATCTGATATGTGTGGAAAGAGGCTACTAGCCATGGAATGAGAAAAAACTGTCCTTTTGATAATCTATTTTGTCTTTCTAAATTCAAACATCTACCTTTCTCTTAAGCTATGTCTGTGCTGTGGTCTATTTGTCTACCAGTTTGCAGAAAAACATGTGTGGATGGGTAGATGGACCTGACTCAGGTTTAGACAACCATTTAAGGACATTCAAAACCACTGGACCCATTAGCTTTGAATTGAGTTTACTGAGATACTGATTTGAATTAAAGAGAATAAGTAAAACACTAAATCCCAGTCCTTCCCCATTGCCACAATAGGAATGAATTCAGTTGCCTTACAGAGTCATAAGATAAAAATTCCTCAAGGATTGAGTGTCCCATTACTTCATACCTTCTAATGGGATTATTGCTTATTAGATCAAGCAGAGGTAATTTGGTATCTTTAATACTCTTCATTCTCTTTCAAATTGCATGCACACACACATATACCGAGGTTTGAATTTTTCCTACTTGGGCTATGGTCATCTGGTCATCCTCAAATACAGCCTTTAACCTTCTCACTACAGCCATTGGTCCCTATTTTCGTTGCAGTTACAATAAAAAAAAAATAATGCTCTAAGACAATAATAATACCTTTCTTAAGATCATCTATGGTTTCCAATTTTTATTGTGGAAACATGGCTACCATAAATATAATATGTAAGAGATATATACAAAAATAAGTTAATAGCTAAATTGAATGTAAACATATCCTCAAAATATCTTGTTAACAGAAACATCAACAAAACTTTCACCAACTTTATATTACAGAAGCTATGAATACCATATATTCTGTCACAGCAATGAGGATATGTACAAATGTAGGTAGCTAAATAATGCCTATGGAAAAGGAAAAGCTACTGTATTTATTGACTTTCATAATAATCATAATTTAGTATTTGGGATTTTACTAACTTTTAAGACAATTAAATTGTCCACGTGCTGGCTGCTTCCTAGTTATGGGTTTCCACACAAAGTTGTATCCTGGGTTCTTTTCTTTTTTCTGCCCAAGTCCTCTCTTTCAGTTCCCTGACTACCATTGGTTCAATTAGCATTTCATGCAAATGTTTTCAAGACCTATGTATCCAGCTTCAGTCTCCTAAATACCAGTCCCGAATTATCAACTGCTTTTTGGGACATCTGTCCCTGGACATCCTGTTAGCATCTCATATGCAACAAAACAGAGCTTGTCTTTCTGTCTTCCCTTCTAAAACCAATCTTTCCTCTAAACTTGTCATTTTCTATTGAGATATCACCATTCTTTTAGTTACCCAAGTTTGCAATCATAAAATCTTCCTTCCCCTTCATCCCATCTATATCCAATAAGTTGCCAAATTTTGTTAATTCAACTTCCATATCTCTCATATGTGTCCTCTTCTTTCCACATACACAGCTCCCACACTCCCACTCCCACAGTGCAAAACTTCATTACCTGCCTGGACTATCAAAACAGCCTCATAATTGGACTCTTGGCTTCCAGCCTTCTTCCTCTTCAATCCAAACTCACCCCAGCTGCTGAAATAATCATTCTAACACACAAAACGATACCACTTCTGTGCTCAAATGCCTTTGGTGGTTCCTGATTTCTTCTAGAACAAGACAGGAACTGCTTAGATTGGCATTTAGACTTTGACTATAGCCTCCCTTTCCAAATTTATTTTAAATTATCTTCATGTAATCTATGTTCTTGTTCAAACTGGTCAACTTGATGTTCACTGTTCTTGACACTCAACCACTTCTGAGTCTTTGCACATGTTGTTCCTTATGACTAGAATACAATCCCTCCTCACTTGCCCCTTTCAAAATCCATAGATTTCTTCAAGGCACAACTAATGTTCCATGGTTGCTACTGTGCTCTTCTCCTTCTCTCTTTTCTCCTCCCCTCTCTTCCCATCCCCCTTTTTTCTTTCCATCCCCCTTCTTTCTCTTCCCCTTCCTCTCTCATTTCTTCTCCTCTTCCCTCTTCTCTATTCCCCTCCTCTTGCCTCTTCTTCCTTCCACTCCCATATCTTCTCTTCCCCCCTCCCCTCTCCTCTTTTCTTCTCTGTTCCCTCTTTTCATCTTCTCTGCTATCCTCCTTCCTTTACTTTCTCTCTCATACATGTATATATACACATGTGTATGTAAATATACATGTGTTTTCGCTTATTCATTTGTTTAGCCATCCATCCATTCATAGGATTACATATTTACATGTTGTATTCTTGAGTGATTCTACTTGAATAAGCTACTTGAGGATAGGGGCTTTTTTTGGGGTTTGTTTTATCTTGGTATTCCCAGTGCTAAGCACAATGCCTTGTACACGGTAGATACTTAATAAATGTTTATTGGATTGGACTGGATTTCATTAGCTGGGTAAATACACTAAAGCATAGTACACTAGTTCTCAGGTACACCCTGGTTAATAAAATGTTTTCTTTGTGATAGGCACTCTCATTTTATTTCTCAGTTTCTCTTCTTTTATCCAATTGTGCTTTCATTTTTCATTGAGTGAAGTGAAGAAGTATATGGTTTAACTTAGTTCCCCTTCCTGAATTCTTTCTGTAATAGACATTTGTAGAGAAGAATGAATTCAGAATGGTTTGGCTGCCACAGTAGTATAGTGTGACCACAGGCAGAACATGGCTTCTTAGAGTTTCCCTTTCTAACAATATGGAAGCATTACATCTGCCTTTATTAGAGGATATCCTAGTTGTTTTGCATCTGAGGTTTAAGGTCACATGGCTTGTAGACAATTTTTGTTGCCCTCTAACACCTTTTCTTCAAACCTTCTCCTTTATGGCTCTTGTACATAAAATCCTGCAAAGTTGGCTCTGCCTTCATGGCAGTAGCTGATTCATTCACTCTAGAGTCTGAGCAAGTCTGGCCTTGGATGAGGTGACTTCACAATCTCTATCTTTCTATGTTCCTTGCCAGGCAATCTGGATCCAGCCAGTGGAGCTCCTGAAGAGATACTTTAGTTTTAATTTTAACAGTTCTCCATTCTCTCCCTCCCTTAATCTGCTCAGGAAGACAAATAAGAGATTTCATAAACTAATACAATTCTTTACCCATGGGCTGCTAGAGGACTATAAAGGACCAATTGATTAATTGATTGATTTTGCTTGCTGAGTGGATGGGTTACAATCTATATTACTGTAAAACACCCCTCTTGACCAGCAGGACATGTCATGAACTTTGTGGGTTCCAGAATGAATGGTAATGAATTTTTAAATCCCAGCTCCATGGGGTCCAGTCTTAGTCATGATCAAGACAATGATACAGTAGAATAGATATAGAATTGGGGTCCCTGGATTTAAATCTTGGGTATGCTGTTTAGTATCTATTTGACATTGGGCAAATTACTCAACCCATTGTGGCCTCAGTTCCCTCATCTCTAAAATGGGGGAGTTGGACAACTTGAATTCAATTCAATGGAAAGAATGCTAAACTTGGGGATAGAAGCTCTGAGTAAAAATTCCAGCTCTGCCATCTATTAGCTTGTGACTTTAGACAAGTTACTAAATCTTAATGGGGAGAGGGTTGGGGTGGAAGAGAAGAGAGTATTTATTAAGTGCTTACTATATCCAAGGCATTCTGCTAAGCACTGAAGATATAAATACAAGTGAACCAGACAATTCCTATCCAAAAAGGGCTTATTCTAAAGGGAGAAGACAACACTTAGAGGGGAGTTGGAAAGCAGTGAATAGGAGGAAGAGTGAAAGCTGTTATTCAAAAGGTATAGAAGAAAGTCCAGAGAAGTCCAGTTTGAAAATGAATGGGCTGGACCCTCTCATGAAATGGTGGTTTGGTCCAAGGACCCACACTCACTGATCATTGGACCCAATGGACTCCATCTACTTAAGCGACTCCTGGCAAGTCATTTCTGCTTTTTCAAACTCTGAATCTATGATGCAATAAGTAGGTGTCTTTTAGGTCTCTTCCAACTCTAAATTTGTATTCCTATGAGTTGCCTGTTTTGGAGACACCCTTCCCACTCCTTCATCCCACCAGCCCTTTTGCTCTTGAGCTGTTTGGACCAGAGACCGAGGTGACAGAATCAGCTAGATTGAGATGACGGAGATTGGGGAAGAGAGTGGGAGGAAGATGGAGATGGCAGTCTTGGACTCCATGTGAAGAGCTTCTGACAGTTTGCTTGCTCTGGGTTGGAAGGAGGGGATAGAGGAGGAGGGGTGGCTGAATGGCACCGTGTCTGTAGGTGTGAGACTTACTCCCTACCTTGTTCCCCTTTGTCCTTTCCCCCATCCCACTTCCAGAGAGGTGGGGCTGTTTTTAAGTGTTCCAGTGACAGCCTTTCTCCTCAGAAGGGATAATAACTCAGGCCTTGGCTGCTGATTAGAGTTCGAATTTAAATGAATAACTGTGACCTTGTTGAAGTGCCCTAGTTATTCAGAGGCCTGATGAGGAAATAGTCCTATTGCTCTGAGTCCACCACAGCATTGGCAGGAAAGTAGGGGAGGGAGGGAAAAGGAGCTTCTGGCTGGCAAGACTGGAGAGGATACTATTGCTGGAAAGACTTGATGTAATTTTTGCTCAGTTTCTTTTCTCAAACCTCCATTCTTCAAGGTAGCTCCCCAGATGCTGGCCCAGTTCTTCCCATTCTTTTCCTCTGGTTCTGAGGACCCCAGAGCCTCGGTCTAGCTTCCTCCCCTAACTCTTCAATGAGCAATGGATATGGAGTGAGAAGATACTGGCTTTTTAATCTGTATTTCCTTGAACAAGTCTCTTGACCTCTTTACCCCTTCAGCTTCTCATCTGTAAATTGAGGAAGGCTAGACTAGATGATCTTCAAGGTCATTTTCAGCTCTTCAACTTGTGCTTCTTGGATCTCCCAATGCCTTCAAGTGGAATCAGGTAAAAAATCAGGAGCATTTCTCTTCTTGTGCACTCTGTGAGATGGAACACCATCTGCTAAAAGATGGGGCTATCCTCATGAAGGGTACCACTCATCGAGTAGGGCATTCATGTGAAGTCCCAATGAGGTAGTAGGGGAGAGAATCACCTTTTATTGGACTCGTTGGACTCCATCTACATTTGTGACCCTGGGCAAGTCACTCAACCTCTGTAGGTCTCACTTTCCTCATCTATAAAATGAAGCAATTAGACAAGATGTCTTCTAAGCTCCTTTCTATCTTTAGGTCTATGTTTTTCCCTCTCTTCCACCCAATCTCTGGATCCCATTGAAGCTATCGAAGTGGAATTTAGTTTAAAAAAAAAAAGTCCCTCAACTTTTATGCTGGGCATTGCATACTGCTTACTTTATTCTTTGGAATCTGGGGGTTGGGTAGAAGAGGAAAACTGAGTTTCCAGATCACCTTTTTTGTGTCTTTGTCTATTGCTTACAAATATATTTATTTTTTCAATTGTGAACTTTTAAACATTTGTATTCATATACTTGCTTATTTTTCCTCCATATTCTTTACTCACGCCTTCCATTCATTTACTCTATTTAAACTGTCATGACTGCTAAAATGGATTTCTCTACACTCAATTCCATAGCCATCTTCATCCTCCTATCCCCAATGGATTCATGTTACTTAGAGTAAAATCTTGCGGGGGGGAGAGGGTAAGAGATACTGGAAGGTTGATAGGATTTTATGGTTTGTATCTGGAAAGACTCTTTGGGGTCCAACTCCCTCCTTTTCCTGATGAGGAAACTGAGGACCACAGAGCTTAAGATACTTGCATAAGAAAACATAGATATTAAGTAGCAGAGAAGAAGAAGATGATATCTTTCATTCATTGAATGGTAGCCTATAGCATCTAGTTCTAGAAACATGGGTAGCTGTTTTCTTCTCTCCCACCCCCACCCCAATATGCTGTTAATGATAACAGTATAGCCATCCTCTGTTTCCCTGTTTCTCATACTTCTATGGTGACTGGCCACTTAAACTTGAGGGTATAGTATGAACTACAGGCTATCCTGAAAATACTTTCCTTCCCCTTCTCCCACCCCCATTAAAGAAAAAAGTTATTGTCCTGACAGGGACACAGTTCAAGAGACACCAGGAAGAAAGGAGGGGAGAGAGAATTTACAGTTGTGTGTAATTGGCTTGGAAGGAGGCCCTAGGCTAAACTAACCATGCTAAGCTTCCAACCAATTACCCAGCTAGAGGTTGGAAAGAGCCCCTTGATTACTGTATGTGTTCTTGATCAACAAAGTATGAGTGAAGAATGGCTTCCTTTCTTGCGTGACAGCTTTGGCTGGCTCTAAGGAAGCAGAACCATATGTGCCTGATGCAGAACCCATGACTGGGCCTTCTTCTTTAGATTCTCTTTATATCTCCCTATAGAAAAGGGAATCTGGCAGGAGTTACTGAGGGAGCTTACTCAGTTTTCATTTAAAGGAACTACAGCCAATAGGAGATTAGAAGTGGAAGGCGTTATGGATGCTGCTTGGGAAGGGATTTGGAGGCGCCATTGATTCCCCTTTTTGGTCAGAAGTTCTCAGATGTTTACAAGTACTTGTGAACCCTGCTCAATAAACAGAGACAATTTTGAAAAAAATGAGGAAGATATTTGATGATGTTTTATAAACACATGGCTTTTTTGGGGAAATTTAGCTCATTACAAACATTTAAGCAGCTAGGTGGAACAGTAGATAAAGTCCTAGGCCTGTAGTCATGAAGACGAGTTCAAATCTGGCCTCAAGATTTTAAAATGGGGATAATATAATTGGGCCTGCCCCCTCAGTTTGCTGTGAAGATCAAATGAAATAATATTTCTAAAGCACTTTGCATAGGACCTAGCACATAGTAGGCACTAACGAATACTTATTCCTCCTCCTCTGAAATCCATCAAAAATAGCTTCTATAAAATGAGTCTATCATTTTTAATAATTGTCCTAAAGAATCACACACAAACTTTTCTGAAAATATTATGGAATTAGATTCTTCTAATTCTGATTCTCCTGTTGAGTGTACCTTGACTAAAGGCTATTCAGCCTACCAGAAGTAGATAGATATATGGACAGATAGAGAGATAGATGGATAGATACCTAGATACCTATATAGATAGATGAGAAATAAATGAATGATAGAAGAGATTTAGAGCTAGAAGAGGCTGTAGAGCTTATCTAGTCCAATATTCTTACTTTACATAGGAAAAAACAGAGGCCTAAAGGGTTTAAGTAACTTTCCCAAAGCTAGATGGCTAGTGTCAGAAGTGGGATTTGAATTCAGGTTCTCTGAGTACAAATGTAGCACTCACCATTATTTAGGTTCATAGATTTAGAGCTGAAAAGAACCTTAGGGGTCATCTATGTTAAATTCACTTTTTTTTGATAGATGAGGAAACCTGAACCCAGAAAGGGTAAATCAATTGCTTAATGTCATGCGAGGAAAAAGTGTCAGAGCCAGGATTTGAAACTAGTTCTCTGACTACATATCCAGTCTCTCCCATTACTCCATGTAGCCCTGTGTGCATCTTCCCTGTATCTGCAAATATTCCTAGCCTAGTAAGGTCATGCTTCCTTTTTGCTAATCTCCATAGTCTGTTTTTCAACTCTCTAGAGGGATAGAAGCGAAGTCACAATTTCTACATTCTAAGCTCTATACCAGATGCTCCAGTCATTGAGGACACTGCCCCTTTCTAAATGGCAAGTCTATTTGGAATCGAGAAGGTCTGGGCCTCTTAGAAACAGTCAACCTCTCAATCCATATCTATGCGGGAGATGAGATAGGTCTGAAGGAGGGAGGGAGGGACCCATATGTTACTATGCTCCCCCATTTCAATTTCAAATAGCTGAAAGGCAATGAGGCATCAAATGATAATTATAATATTGCCATGCATAGCAAGAAAGAGAGGCAGGACTCAAACAAAGGAGATCAGAGAGACCATTTAACCCAGCCTTCTAATTTTACAGAGAAAAGAACTTGGGTTCAGAGAGTGACTTGTGTCTGGCCATTCCATTTAAGGGTAGCTTGAATTGTTAGGGCCTTTCTTATACTGAGCAGAAATTTGCATCTCTGCGACATTTTTCTTGGTGGGGGGGGAGGGGTGAGACAATCAGGGTTAACCAGGACTTGTCCAGGGTCACCCAGCTAGTAAGTATCTGGGGCTGGATTTGAACTCAGGTCCTCCTGACTTCAGGGTCAATGCCCTATCCACTGTGCCACCTACTTGCCCTATATTTGTAACTTCTTCCCATTGATCCTAGTTCTTCTTTCTGAGTTCAAGGAAGACAAGAGTCATCCTTCTACGTGTGGCTTTTCCCATATCTGAACACAATGATATTTACCTCAAGTCTTTTTCAAACTAATTATTACATAAATTTGAGTCCTTTTACCTTCCTTCTTGCTCTCCTCTGGGTAGGTGTCAGATTATTTCCTTTCTGAAATGTGATACTTTTACCTGGACATAGGCCTTCTTGATACTCTCTGACTGGACAGAATGAATGGGTCTAGTTGGCATGGTGGCACATGCCTGTTATGCCTCTTACCAGGGAGGCTGAGACTGGTGGATTGCTTAAGGTCAGGAGTTCTGAGGTACAGTGGCTTCCGCATTAAAATGATGAACCCCTCAGAGCAGGGACTGGGGGTGGGGTACTGAGGCTGCTTAAGGAGAAGTGAAGTGGTCCAGGTCAGAAATGGAGAAGTTCCCATGCCAATGACAATGGAGAGATATTGATGTCTTTCTGCACTGGGTAAGAGAGAAGGATCTAATCTTTTTATTTTTATTTTTTGCTTTTTGAAAGGGGGGAAGGCAGGGCAATTGGGGTCAAGTGATTTGCCCAAGGTCACATGGCTAATAAGTGTTAAGCCTCTGAAGCCACATTTGAACTCAAATCCTCCTGACTGCGGGGCTGGTGCTCTATTCACTGGGCCACAGAGTTAACCTTAAAGAAATACAATGAGACTAACATTTCTTTTGTGTAGGTATTTACTTCTATTAGGACAGATTGGACTATTATTATTGCTGTTACATGGTATTGTTGATTTGTATTGAGCATTCAGTCCATTAGAACTTCCATAGGATAATAGAAAGTACCTTAGAGCTCATCCTATTTTTAAAAAATGAATTTATTTTTAGTTTTCAAAATTTGCTTCTATTCCAGCTCCTCGTAAACTGTGGGTCTCAACCCCATGTGGGGTCATGAAAAACATCCAATGATCAAAAATTAATTAAAAATCAAACACATGATGAATCCAAGGTGTTTCTGGCAGGGATTGCGGGTGTTACAACTCACAGCTTCACTGCAGCCTTGTTGCTAAACACAAAGCATTGGCCCTTTGCACTGTGCATGCCCTCAGGTAACAAACCACCAACAAATGCTGCTAAAATGTGAAAAAGGGGGTGAGTGGAAAACATTGAAGCCCTGAGAGTCATACACCCTGAGAAAAGTGAGGCCAAAGAAATTAAATGATTTGCAGAAGGACTTACAGGTCGTGGCCATGCTGAGACATGAACCCAGTTCCTCTGATGCTAAATTAGTGCCATTTCAATAGACAATGTTGGCTCTCCATCAGAACTCCATGAAAAAGAAAAAAATGCTTAACTTTTGTAGAATCGTGTCCCCCTGCCAGTTGTTAAGGTAGTCAGAATAAAATTTGAATCCTATTTATACCAAATTGCCTTAATTTCCACATTCTTGTAACAGCTGAGACACTATATATTTCCTTTTCTCTCTCTCTTTTAGGGTTTACTATTGCTTCCTAAAAGTTATTAATATACAATTTCCCTTGCTTTGACCACCAGTCCCTCTCTCATTTTTCTCCATGTTCTTAATAACCCCCAAAACACAAGACAGATATTTGCATTTCATTTTGATTTCAAATAATTTACCCATTAAAAAAAAATCCTTGTTGCTTAATAAGAATTCAGCGTTGCTACTTGGCACCATTGTGTAATTAGTGACATTTAATTTCTCTACTTTGAGTTGCAAAGTGAAATGGTACATGTGGATTTTTCACTGGAGGAAAAAAAGGTTACCCTGAGATCTAGTGAGACAAAAATCTTTCTTAGTAGGGATCTTTTTTTTTTCTTTTTTGCTATATGTGTGAAATCACTATTTTCCATGAGCAACTTGCTCTCTCCTTCCCTGAAATTCTTGACTCAATTTAACTACAGGGAAGATAGGAAAGAGTCAAAAGAATTTGAAATGTTCAAGATGTGAGTTTGAGAGGAGGGGAGCATGAAGTTGAATGATGGACGCCTTCACTTAAAAGCCCTGCTCTTGAACATTGCATCTTCCTCTGCCCAGTTTAGTAATGGTTTTTATTCTCTCATGCGGTTGTTCTCAAGATAGGTTCACGGTAGCTTCCAGTAACACAGACAAGGATATTTTGGATTTGCTTTTATGGCTGTTTAAGTATGATCTCCCCAATCTGTGAATGCAGCGACCTCAATGGGAAATTTTCCCTAAGGGCATCAGCCAGTGCATGACATAGTTAGGAGAGCTATAACTATATTTTGCATGAGATCTGCATATGATTTGCAGTCAGTTCTCAGGCAATTTTCAAGTTTGAATGCTGTTATCATGTCCCTTTAGGTTGTTTCTTTGAGTCTTTTTCTTTTCCTCCTCACACCCACCTTATAGGAATTCTTACAGGATAAGTTGAAAGTAGGAAGAGAACCAGTGGAAGAGTGTGTGTGGGGTGGGAGGTAGAGCTGGTGTGAGCCAGCATATAGTGGAGAGAGCAGAATTTGGAATCAGAACATTTGACAACTCTTCCTGTGTGACGGGGCAAACCACCTCTCAGAACCTTCCTTTTTACATCTATAAAAGGAGAGATTTAGACTCAGATGATCTCAAATGTTCAATTATCTTATGATCTTGTCAGGGACTAATGGCCTCCAGACATAGCTTGCATAAGACTGTCAAAGTGTGCCTTTTAGATAGAAGTCCCATGTTCTTCTTCAATCTCCCTTCTAATGGCCTTGGGTGGGAGGGAAATATCACCATGGCCTTTTAGTTAGTAAGGATGGATCGACCTTGGTCATAATCAGAACAATTTTGCCAACTGTATTTGGGTCTCTCTATTTTAGGTGTACTAGAATTCAGATAAGAGCGGCTAGATAGCACAGTGGATAGAGTATTGGACCTGGAGTCAGGAAGACCTGAGTTCAGATGTGACCTCAGACACTTAGCTGTGTGACCCTGGGCAAATCACTTAATCCTATTTGCCTTAGTTTTCTCACCTGTAAAGTGAGCTGGAGAAGGAAATGGCAAACCACTCCACTACCTTTGCCAAGAAAACCTCAAATGCGGTCACAAAGAGTTGGACACAACTGAAACAACTTGATAGTAACAAACAACAAGAATTCAGATATCATGATCTTTCTTCAGAGGAATTTTTCAGAGGAATCCACAATTTTATTATGTTTTATGCCCTTGATTCTTTTTTTTGGTAGAATTATAGGTTTAGAGATAGAATGGACCTTACAGGTCCTCTAGTCCAACATCATCATTTTAGAGATGAGGAAATTGGAGCCCAGAAAAGTGAAATAACTTCACATGGTTTGGAAGTGTCAGAGCCTGCATTTGAACCAGGTCCCTTGACTCCAAATCCATTGCTTTTTCCCACTGTACTGCACTGACTTCCCCAAATTCTTTTTTGTCTGTCTTTAGCATCAGGAAATAATGCTTAGTTAGAACTCCAAATAATAGCTCCAAACTGCACTCTGTGTACATGTGAACAGTTCCAGGAGCCAACGTTAAGATCCCTAGAATAAATTCTGCCTCTTCCAAAAGTCAGCCCATTGACAAACATTCTTTTATTCTCTAGCAGTGCGCCCAAACTTAGGTGGGTCTCTCTGGTCTCTCCTTCTCAACAATAGATTCAATACAAAGACACAGCAAATATGTTTTTCTTACCTTTTCTTTTAAAGATTATTTTTTTAAAATTTTGAACATCTATAAATAAAAGCATTTCCATATACATAGCAAGTCACCAAGAGAGGATTTCATATGAAACTGAATCTCCATTTCATATTTCTTGCTAGCTTTCCTCACTTTTCAAGAGTGATAAAAAATCCTTTTATGGATCTTGGTTTGAGTATTTTTCCATACTGATCTATTACTATTCTCTTAAAACCCTGATCATGCTTTCTTTTATTCTTGGCCAATGACATCCTCCTACTGAAACATCAAGACCAACAAATATGAATTCCCTTTCTATATCTAAATGTTTTTTTCTCTTCTAAAACTTACTCAAGGGAAGAGTTGCCTCTTTATTGTCTTCCTATTCCCTTTTTGTGTGCCCTTGATTCCTCTTTCTACCTTTCCCTAAACCTGGATTCCTCACGTTTTCTAACGCAAATCTTCAGTATCTTTGTTCTCCTAGTTCCCTGATTTCATTAACTTTTCCAGTGGCTCCTTTTCCTTCTTGTGCCCCCTAAATATGGGTGTTCTTCAAAGTTCAGACTTCACTCCTCGTCTTTTTCTTTTCTATCTTCTCTCCCTTGGAGATTCTGATTTCAGATACTGTAGCTTTTCCTATGGGATTTTCAATTCTTGGTAAGGTCTCTAGAAGAAAAGTAGATGGACTCCTTTGTTTTCATTACAGGAAAATATCTCCCAAATCTAGATATTCATTTTCAGCCTTGAGCTAAGCTACTTCCCTGCATCTCTTACTCCCTTTGGAATGTTCTATATTGAGGTCCCACTGTTAGCTCAAACTCAACAGGCTAAAACTGAACTTATGTTCCCCTTTAAAACCATTCTCCTCCCCCCACCCCCAACACTTCTCTATTTTTGTTCATGGCACCACCTATCTTACAGGATTTCTGTGAAGAAAGTATGTTGAAAGCCAAAAGTATTATGTAAACATTGTTATTATTCTCCCAGTCCCCCAAGATTAAAACCTTGATGTCAACTCTGAATCTTCCTTTGCCCAACCATTTCCTGTGCATCAAATGAGATATAAACAATTGAGTGTTTCTCAGTTTCTTAGGAAGAAAACATGTGTTTACTTGTCTGACTGTTCTTGTCTCTAGCTCTATATATTGCAAGAGAGAAGGCAATTCCACAAATGAAAACTATTAGCTTTTCTTCCTAGCTCCCTTCCAGGATTACATTGAGTCTTTTGATTCTTCTATTCAGCATATTTATGTAACACCTTGAGGAGTTCCACACTTGGCTCTTGTTTTCTCTTCCGAGACCCAG
>CM053589.1:69312220-69338889 GCA_028646515.1 Pseudochirops corinnae | reverse complement strand
GATTGTTCCTCTTGTAAACTTCTTCTGACATGTTCACCATTTCTTGGTCCCTCTCCACTGTTCTGTCATCAAAAAGTATCTTCTAGATTTCCTTTCATTGAACTATGGTATAGTAGAATGAGTACTAGCCTTGGAGTCAGAGGACCTGAGTTCAAATCTTTCCTTTGTCATATACTACTTATGTGACCTTTATAAAATCACTTAATCTCCAAGTAAAATAAGAGGATTGGGCTACACTGACCTCAGAGTTAACTTTCTGTTCTAGCTGTATGCCTTAGGGTAGGGGGCTGTAATGGTAATGGTAATTTAAAGTATTGTTTTTGTAGTAATTGTAGTAAATTTGCCTAAGGGAATTTGAGGACCTTTCCTGATTTGAAGATTTTCCCTGCCCCCTAATAGGATGAATGTAATCACATAGAGCCTGTGATGGGAGGAGTTTGCTGAAGGGTGGAGCACAGTCCACAGGAATCTGGGAGTCAGAGCAATTAGAGCTAGAGGGAGGAGAGGACACACCCAGGGAGATAGCTAGGCTTGTGAATGTTGGTTTGTGGCAAGACCAAAGGATGGTGTGGCTCTCTGCCGTATGGTGTATTAACTTCTATGTTGCTATGATGGATTCAGTTACCTGGTGTTGGGATTTGGTTTTCTGGTGTCTGAATAAATGTTTTGCTTCTGCCTTCTATATGGAGAGTCTATTATACTTTACAATTGAGAACTATAATGTTTGTGCTGTGAATATTGTGTTGGCACATAGTGCCTGGCTATGGATCTTAAAGTGGTCCATGCTTCTCAAACTCTTTGACTCATTATGTCCTTACTCCATAGTTCTGGGGGAAGAAGTCTCCCCTGTCTTTAAAGTAATTTTTTATTGATAGATTTTGTGTCATCTACATCTCCTAATGTATTCCTCTCAATTCCCTTTCCCAGAGAGTCATATCTTATAACAAAGATGTTTCTTTTTTAAATTTAGCAAAAATAGTTAATACATCCAAAAGTCTGACTTTATATAGAGAGTTCTATATTGATAATAACTCATTTCTATATTTGGTGCCAAACCTGGTCATTAAATTTCACAGCATTACTTTTTCATTTTATTGTTATTATCATTTCCTTTTCTAGTTTTGTAGTTATTTTATACATTATTTTCTTGGTTCTGCTTACTTCATTTGCATCAGTTAACATGTCTTCCTGTACTTCTCTATATTCCTCATTTCTTAAAGCACAATACTATTTGCATATATATGTGTATATGTATATATGTATGTATGTATGTAGCTATATATGTATCTATATCACCAGTTGGTGGGCATTTTCCAGCTCTTTCCTACTACAGAAACAAGCTTTTATAAATATTTTGACAGGTATGGGAACTTTCATTTTGTCATTTACTTCCCTGAGGTATTTGCTTAATAGTATAATCTCTGACTCACAAGGTAAGAACATTTTAATCATTTTCCTTACACAATTGGCAATTGCTTTTCAAAATGGTTGAACCAATTCACAGCTCCACCAAAAATGCATCAGTGTTCCTTCCATAACTCTTCTAACAATAAAATTCTGGTCATGGTCAAAGTGGGTCTGATCCTCCTTGCTTAGGAATGGTGTTAGTGGGCATTAGTGATATGTCTCCAAGAGTGTCAAAGGATAATAGATCTTTAACAGCTTTGGTCTCTTACCTTGTTATAATGGCTGGCACCCTATTACAGGGCCTTGGTGTATAACACACTTTTTGTACCATGAAGTCCTATCAACTTTTACAGAAAACTTAGGTCTTGGCTCCATGGTGCCTCCTTCAGGTTTTAAATTTCCACAATTCTCCCTCATTTTTTGGAGGTTCACTAAATTCTGAAGTCCCTTTGAAGGAAACTTCATTCATTGTCACTATTCTTTTATATAATATCACAGATCAATAACTAGAAGGGACATTAGCCCAACCCCCTCATTTTACACATGAAGAAACTGAGTCCCGGAAAGGTCCAAGTTTACACTTGGCATCAGAGGTAGAATTTGATCTCATGTCCTTTAACCCTCATACCCCATGGTCTTTTAGTTGCCTTTCTTTCTTGTTCCCTTGCAATAGCACACCAACTTATTAATCAATTCAAAGGAGGATTTTCTCTAATGTTTTATAGGGGAACACACAGTAAGAGATTAAAAACTTAGTTCATAGCTTGAAAGGTTCTTGTAATTTTAATCTAGGTCCTCTATATCAGTTATAGAATATATACCTATTCTCCTTAGCTTCTTCTTCCTTGATTTTCTTTTTCTTGCAACTTTTTGTTAACTCATTTAGAGTTCTATCATCATGTAAGTGACTGGTCAGGGTGCCATTTACATCTCTTTGGCATCTGTTCCACCAGCCTGTAATATAGCATATGAGAATCTGGGATCTTGAAATGAACTTTCTTCCTACCGGTCCTTCAGTTCAGTTACCTCTGGATCAATTATCCCTCAGCCCACTGGGCGAAACTTGGGCAAGCTTCTCCTTCAAACTTTCTGATAACCTAAGGACATTTTCCCAATCTAATCTCCCTGGGTTTTAATCTTTGATACCTCTTTCATTTTATCTGGAGACCTATATTTCCTGGTTCCCTTTGTCCCATCTCTGTTCTGACTCTTCTGCTGGTTTTGTCCTTGGTGGAAAAATAGACTCTTCTATGTGGACCTTAGACCTTGTGGCCTCAGCCTATGTGCTGATACTGTCTATTTTCTAAATCTATGAACTAATGCTTTTCCATACTCTTTTCTCCACTTCTGAACTTGAGCTTCCAGATAGTCTGGCTCTAGCTCTTCACTGCTGACTGAACCAAGTTGACAGATTCACCTAAAAGCCAACTGAAATTGGACAGTCTTCCCCAGTCCTCAGCTAGAGAGCCACTATTTCCCTCTCTCTTCCTCAAAGAGGCTTTAACAAAAATATTATAATCATTATATATCATAGCATTACATGAATATATCAAAGTAACATATTCTGTCCTACACCCACCTCTTTTTCCCAACCCCTAAATTGATAGGGGTAGGGTCATTTTGCCAGTTACTAATTTCTCATTTCTTCCCTCACAATCTGTTTTTAATCCATCTTTTCTATTCCCTCACCTCAAAACTGGACTATTGCAGTTGCTTTCTTATTTGCTTTTTTGTTTTCATGCTTTATTTATATTCTTCCATTTTGCCCACATCCATAAGTCTCATCTTAAAACAACAATTTTATACACTCAGTTGCACAAAGACCTTCAATGCCTCCCCATTATCCATGGAATAAAAATCATCCCTTCTTCTAGCGTTTGAGGTCCTCTACTATATCTCTGATGTACCTTTTCAGGTTTATTTTCTATCTCTTTCCTTAACTGAGCCATCTGCTTCACCCACATTCTTCTGTTCACTGGTCTTTGAATCTCTCTTGTGCTTTTTTACAAGGTACTTGTCAAATCTTATTCTTGACTGGGAAATTGGATGCTTGGGCTAGTGCTAGGAATCTTAGAATGGTTCAAGAGATTTGAGTTGGGGCCATGCTTTGGAGGAGGCTTCTCTGAAGCAAGCTTGAAATTCTTTTCTTCCTAGAAACATCAGTATCATCTGTGCTCTTGACAGGTACTGCTTCCATTTCTTCCTTATTCTGAGGCACATTTGTATCCAATTGTTTAGTATAATTTCCCAACAATGCTTTTTGGTTGGAATGTGTTATTTCATCAGTAAAAGAACCTCCTAATTTGGAAACCTTATCTACCAATTTAACTCTGCCATCATCCTGTAATTTATTATAGTTCTAGAGCAGTGGTTCTCAACCTTCCTAATGCCACAACCCTTTAATACTCGTATGTGGGTGTATCTGCATGTGAGTGGATTCGCCTGAAGACGAGGAGTGGCGTCTTGGTTCCTAAGACCATCGGAAATATGTGTTTTCCAATGGTCTTAGGCGACCCCTGTGACCCCTGTGAAAGAGTTGTTGGACCCCCAAAGGGATCGTAACCCACAGGTTGAGAACTGCTGTTCTAGAGAGTTGGTCAAGGGCACCAAGAGGTTAAATGAGTGGTTAATGGTCACATAGTTTCTATTTATCAGAAGTAAGACTTGAGTCTAGGTCTTATAGACTTTGTGACCTTTGGAATCAGCATAGACAGTATGTCACACTGCCTTTCTACCGAACAATCTTTTCTGAAACAGACAGTGTTTGTGAGGAACTCCCTTTACCAATGAGTATTTTATTTAAATAAATGTACTAAGAGTAAATATGCTCCATGATTTTTATGGTTATGCTACATATATATAGCTATATATCTACACATATAACATTTATTTTTGGTCCTTACAAAAGCAGTAGTTTGAACCATATTTTGCTTCTGATTACTTTTCTAAATCTGTATTAATCTCCAAAAAACATTTAGAAATATGTATCCTTTTAGAGATTTTTCTTTTATTAATCATCCTATCTCCCTGAACTTCTCTTAGGGTAAACAATTTTCTGGATCATCTGGATTTGGGGGAAAGCAACAGCAGTAGTAATATTGACAGTAATGCAAAAATAAATATCGAAACAATTAGCTAACAGTCAGAAATCTTTCGATTTATTAGCTTTATCAAGACTTGTACTCATCTGCAAAAAATATGTTCTTTCTTAACAACCTTGCTTGACTGCCATAATAAACATACATAGAGGTGGCCTTACTTGTTTACATGGATATAGGTGTCCCTGCTCTCAGCTCAGGTGGTTTCATATATTTAGAACTCTGAAATTTTGTCTTAGGGGGAATAGGGACCTAGAGGGAAAAGGTGTCAACGGGGAAACAATGCAAGGTAAGTGATGTGATTGAGGAGAACCCAGTTTGATGAAGTAGGTAGAAGTATGGAGCACTCTAGGTTTGTTTTGTAAGGCAGAGATGACTTTAGAGGTACAGTGCCAAAATTTTTTCCTTTGGATCTGGGATCTATAAGGCCTACCTGAAATGTTACTTTTCATGGGGATCATAGGTGGAAAAAAAGGCCCCATTACTGGGTCTAAAGCAGGATACTCTTCTTTAACTGGGAAACCAAGGGTTAACGCCTAAAGCTGGAGGGTTGGCCAGGCTCAGCATGTGCGTGCATGTATGTGTATGTTTGTGATCTGTCCTTAATTCTATTCAAATATGTAATCTTCCCAATGCTAATTTGGGGAAAGTGTTACAATTGGGATTATAACTTTGTCTTCTTTTTTTTTTCTCCCTCACCTCCTCTCCTGTCTCTCTTTTCTTCTCTCTTCTGTCTCTTCCTCAAGGCTTTTCACATCTCATGATGAGCGAACAAGGTAGGTCCTTTATGGTCATGTTTTCCTCTCTCTGCCTAGCCCCAGATCCTTTCACCTCCACCTCCACCTCCTTTGGCTGGTCATAGTAGACAATGCTGCTGCTGGCTCTTTGCCTGTACTGCTGTGTGTCTAGCTGGGCAGGCTGTCTGCCCTGAGGAGGGGGCATCTACTCAAAACATTATGGTTCCTCCACATTCTGGATTACTCCCCTGTCCCCCCTCCATTTCCTTTGCTTTTCCATGCGCCACTACCATTTGTCATACCAAAGGCTGTGTCCCTGCAGTGCTGGGGACTATGCCTCTGAGGAAGAAGCATGAAATGAAGCATGACAGTGGTGATAATGGGGGTGAATGAAGCTAATTTCAGAGCAAGAAAACTGGTAACTCCCTTCCTTCCTTTTCTCCCCCCTTCCCCTGCTGAGAGAGGGTGGGGGGGGGCATTGGCCTTTTCAAAACCCCCTATCCCTTTGTCTTCTTCCTATCTTTAACTGTCTAGTATAGTCACTTTGAAATCCTATCTGATCAAATGCAGTCCTTGAAATTTTATTTTTATTTAAAAAAAAATATATATATATATACATTATATATATATATAAGAGCAACACTTGCAAGAACATGTTAATGCCCTCATGGCATGATTCTAGCTCATTATATACCCAGAAGAAAACTGCATATAAAGGTCTGTAAATTCAGCATCTGCAACCTAAAATATTCAAATATACATGGAATAAAATGTGCATGAAATTTAGTTCAGTTAAGCACAGGGTAGGCTGTGAATGGGCCTTCAAAAAAATAAAAATTTTTTTTTCCACATTATCAGTCTAAATCAAGGTTCAACAACTGAGCTTATTTTAAAATTATCCTGTTACACACACACACACACACACACACACACACACACACACATACACACACCCTCCTACTCAATTGCTGGTACTATTTTCCCTGGTTCCTGTGATGATTGAAGGATGAATCCACCAATAGCATCCTGGCATAAGGGTATTGGAGATCAATTCCTCTTTTTATCCCCACCTTTTACTCTTTCGAAAATATAAGGAACCAAATATTCATATAGAAGTTTCTTTTGCCTGAGAGTGAAAAAAAGTAGAGGGTTCATATTCACTTCCCTCTTATATTTCCAGAAATGTTGCTAGGTCTCTTGTGACAGCTTTGGTTCTTAAAACCAAGGGCAGCAAAGGAAGGCCAGTCTTCCTCCTGTGACCCCTTTAAGCCTGATATATTGGGTATTTCTAAAGTAGTTAAAGGAGTTGGACAAGACCAAGGGACCAGAGGGCTGAGATGAAAAAAGATAGGGAGATTGCATATATCCCAAAGGTTAGCTGAGGAAGTAGGGGAAGAGGAAATGGTCTTGATACAGAATTCTGACTCCAGATTTGGACTTGTCCACCCAATATAGCCCAAAAAGGGCCTTTGATCTCCAGATGTTTCATGGACAAGATATGTATATTGCAAGATGGTATTAAAAGAATGAAGATAGAAGATTGGATTAAAACCCAGGCCAGTAGGTACCTATAAGAGATGGTACCTCAATTTTTTTTGCAGGTAAATGAGGGCAACATGCAATTACAACTGAAAATGGTGAAATGAGTATGTTTGGGGGTGAATTTGAGGTTGACTCGTGGTCCATGTAGTTTTGGTGTGGTGGAAATGGATCCATAAGACCATGGAAGGAGAAGCTGCTGGCCTGGGTTTGAGATGAAGAAATTTTTAGAATGTGAAAATCAGGACAGAAGGCAAGTTGTGCCAGAGAAAGCAAGCCTTGAATGGAGAGTCAATTGGCTATTGATCCTCTCTATCTAACCTTACTATACTCTTTGTTTTCTTGCAGTGATTTTGCAAAGAAATCTATTATTAATTTGGTTTTCCCCATGGAACAAGCTCCAGGTAGATGAGATAGTCGAGATGCAGGCCTTATTTCATCTTGATTTTGGTTATTTAACATTCACTGGTCCCTACCTAGTTCCTGGAGAATTCATAGGGAGGATCTAATGTTTCTGGGCCAGAAAGCTGAATTGCCATATTGATAAGGGTGCTATTTGGACAACCTGGTGGCTTTTCATCTCTGCTTATAGCATAATATTTGGTACATCCCTGGGATTCCAGCTTAATGTATCAGCACAAACATAGTAGGCCCACTTGAGATAAGCCAAATATCCAGTAAAAGAAGTGTTTGTCTAGGCACATTGGTTCCCAAAGTGGGTAATACTGCCCCCTGGGGTTGCTGATAGTTTGAAATGATGCAAAATGTAAAAAAAAGCTAAAGGGTTAAAGAAAAGTAGATTTCCAGGGGGATCCTTAGTAAATTTTTTTAAAAAGGGGAGATAGGTCAAATAAATTTGGGAACCTCTGACTAGGGCAATGTTTGGATAATGAAGATATTAAAGTTGAAGTGTGAAACAGGAATTCTTTTGCAAAGAAGAGAATGCAGAATTCTTCTGGGTGGACAGTGTTAGGAAATCCTTAAGTTAGTAGTTGCAGATGAGTAAAATTTAACATTTGTTCTTCCATTACTCGCCCTCCCGAAGCAGAGTTAACCAATTTTTACCCAATTTCCAATTCCTGTTCACCTGACAAATCTAAAAGCTGTTGATCTTTCAATTGTTCTTGTCCTTTAGCCCTCTTCCTCCTTTCAAGAAAATGGTCCATATTTTGTATTCATTGAGTCAACAACATTTTTTGATTGTTCATGAAAACATATGAGCATACTTATGTATGTTGTATGTATGTCCATTAGTATGTGCATATACAAATTCAGTAATCATGGCTCACATTCATGTCTGTATAATATTGGAGAAATAGTCTCTCCAATGACTTTCCCCTTACTTTTCTAACCAGTGTTCTGTGTTTGCATCTGGCTTGGCTAAATGTGTATGTTTTAACATGTGTGTGACTCTGCAGTGCCTTTGCATGCACAGTTTGTCATCTTCTCAGGCATGGTCTGGAAAAGATGTGGAAAAAGGAAAGAGCTTAAATCTAACAGAGAAGCGGGACTGAATTTGCTGGTCACCCTGTTGGCCATCATTTTAAGCTTTTCCTTTTGTGTTTGTGCTGTGTTCCCAGAACGTGTTGTAGTGCTATTGCCGTTATAGTTGTGTGTATGTGTGTGTCTATGTGTTACATTTCTTTGTGACTGTGTGCTGTGTCCTGATGTTTTGTTATTATCCTTGCTCTCTCTGCTCTCTTCTCTCTCGCCGCCTCCATGGTGGACGCCTTTGTTACCTCTACTTAATTGGACCTTCTACTTCATTTCTGTAGGTAGAAGTAAAGGTAGAGATCACTTTATTTTTTATTATTATAACTATTGATGTGCTTTTTTCAATTATTTATGTGTCCAGGGGGAATTGTTCATTCTGATGAATGTAAACCAGACCAGAACTTAAGGCTTTTAACTACAACTTAAAAAAAAAAAAAGACCAGTCCTGTTGCCTGCCTTTAATGTGCCTTGAATTTATGTAGTTGGGGATGTCCCAGAAGTCAGCTTGTCTCCCATTACAACTTGATAGTACTTTACCCACTTGGTCTTACCTATTCCTAGGAAGGAAGTGGGTCATGCAAGTAATGAACACGTTGTGGCTTCAGATGCTAGAGGAGGGGAAGCGTATTTTATGTGCAAAGGGGAGTTCTCTAGTAGCTGAGGTAACAGGCTAACCAAGATATAGGAGGGATTGGGGTGGGGGATGGAGGTATTAATAGATTTTGCATTGTTTAAATATTGCATGGGGATTGCTGAACTTTCGGATGATATGCTCTGTGTGTATATGTGTTGGTGGACGTGTGAGAGAGAGACAGAGACAGAGAGAGACAGAGACAGAGACAGAGAGAAATGGGATGCAGTAGATCATATGCTGTGCAGGGAGGAAAAGGGTGAGGGAAAGAAAAGGGTGGGTTGACTAATCATCTTCATTCTGCTATGAGCAGAATACTATAGCATTCATTTGTTTGTGTCCTCTCCTTTGTTTCTGTTTTACTTTAGTTGTTGTCTTAACCAAATCTGTTTTGTTGTTTTGTTGTCCTAATCAAGTCTGTAAGTGGGAATGTTCATGTTGTGGAAGTCAAGGGTAGGGAGGGAAATCGTGAAAGGGAAATGGTATTGCATTATGAGGCATGGCCAAAGGAAGGAATAATGAAAGGGCTTGATCTTGGCAAATCTTTCTTTTTCTTGTCAGTCATGGAGAATGAGAGAAGCTGGATGAGTTTGTTCTGGTGCTCTGACGTTCCTCCCAGTAGCTAACACCTCTAGGGTAGCTCATGTGGAGCCATCCATTTTTAATCAAAACTGTGAAAGAGGCAAAGCATGGAGGACTCGGCATAATGTTCAAGTTGGATTAGCTTTTTAGAAGAGGGGAAAAAGTTGAAGGAGTGGTTAATTAATGAAATAGAAATATTTACCTGCATCCAGTTCTTCCCTCTTAATGAATGGTTCTCCCCACTTCATCTCAGTGAGAACGTTCTGCAGGCTTCTTCACAGGTAGGAAACCTCTGTTGAAGAATTGAGTCAAAAAGGATGAAATTCTGGTTTAAGTAGAAGGGGAAGAGAAAGGCTTATGGGAATGTTTAAAGAGTTTTGGTTGATGATTGGTTTGTAAGGCCACTGACCAAGTCCAATTTCAGTACTGCATTTTTTTTACTGTGACAGTTAAAGATTCAAATAAAGGATCTTATTGATTGACCTAGAAGAGATCAAATCTATATTACTTCTCTCCTCTTACAGGTTGAACATACTGGCTATTATTGGTAAAGCATTCCCAGGTGGTTTCATTTTTAAAGAATGTTATGTATAACCTATGCCACAGTGCTGTCTTGGGATCTTCTGATGGGCGTCAGGGTGGGTAGAGGAAAAGGGAGAGATATATACTTATATTGAATTGGACTGGCCTTAAGCAGGTTATTTTCTATATAAATAGCTACCTCCTTTTACTTTGATGTTCTATTTTGTTTCCAGTCATGAAAGCTAGAACCCCCAGCTGCCTAGCCCAGCTAATTGTCTTCTAAGACAATTAGCTTGTAAATGAACGTTGGTTAGGTAAAATTCCTGAATATGTTTGATTTAGGTTGGAAGTGATGAATCCATTTCAGAGTGGCACTTTAAATAGCTTTTGTGTTAGCATATCACCTCATTCATATGTCCATTTTGAATAGGTGCTATAAAATTACTGACAAACTCTGAGACTGAGTGTTTAAAAGAGTTTTTGCTAGAGGATGGTCAAAACTCACTGATTTCATTTCCATGATGCCAAAATTTAGAGTCAAATTAGGAAATTAATTTTTTCTCATTTTCTCTCTCTGTCCCTCGCCCCAACCCTAATGAATATAAAATGGTCAAACTTGAATTGAATTGAAACAAAACTTGGTCAGTCAATAATATTATTGATTGTCTAATGGAGAACAAGCACTACCAGTGCTCAAAGAAGGGCATGACTCCCAAGATGGTGATTGTGGGGCATTGTTTCTGTAAGGGGGTAGCGCTGATCTGAGCATACCCCTTCTGGCTGTATACTTTGTGTGACTCCCCACACTGTAATGGTCTAGTTGTACTGTTAAATTGTTGTCATAATGGGGATGCAGCTCAGCAATTAATAATTCATATGGGATCTTTCCTTTTCTTTCATCTAAGTGATACATCTAAGTGCAGAGCTGAGTTGAGAGGGTATGACCACCCAGTTTTAGGAACATAGAAAAAAAAACCCAAATAGATTAATATCTCTGTAGTTTTCAGGGTCACTTTGTTTTACTTAACTCACCTTCTTCTCCTTATGACTTTTTTTTTTTTTTTTGGTGGAGAGGTCTTATTTTTCTTTTTTGTGAGGAACTGAGTCCTATAGGGTCATGGAGTGGATCAGGTGGTGTAGTTCCTCATACCTTCTCAAGACCCTGATGATCGAATTTACTTCCCTTTCACATTACCTTTGGCCTTTTGTGTTGCTGTTGTTGGCAAAAGTGTTGTGGAATTGCAAAAATCCCAAGTGGTCTAAGATTAAGAGGGGGAGAACTAAAATGAACCTTTAGAATCTTTTCTCTTTAGAGTCTATAAAATGAGAAAGGGATCCAACTATTTCTGATTTCATCAGACTATAAAGCCAAATGGCATAGCAGTGGTTATGAAGGAGGAAAAATATGTATTTAAACCTAAGAAAGATGAATGGGACATTGACGGGAGAGTTAAGAAAAGAGTATTCAGGAAGTCTTGGGCTGCAATATTAAAATGTAATTGCAAGCTTTCCAATAAATGGCAGCAAAGGTGAAATCATCAGTAACCAGTCCTATATGACATGAATGAATGTTCTGTCACCTTCTCTGTAATCTTTGTTCTTTGTTTTATATTTCATACCTTATTGTGATGATTTTTAGTTAAGTTTTCAGGCTAGGGACCTGGCTCCTTAAAGTTCCCCTCTTCATTTTATTAGTGTTTGGAGATGTCCATTATGGGTCAGGCTTTGGGTTTTAGGTTTTAGCCTGATGCTGAGCTTAGAATGTCAGATCTTTAGGAAGGAAGGAAGAACAAAATTGCTCTTTCTTTCTTTCTTTCTTTCTTTCTTTCTTTCTTTCTTTCTTCCTTTCTTTTCTCCTTCCCTCCCCTCCCCCCTCTCTCTTTCTCTCTCCCTCTCAGTCTTCCTCTCCCTCTCCCTCTCTCCTTCCTTCCCTTCCTCTTTTTCTCTCTTTTTCCTCTGGTGGCAGGGGGTGGGTGGGGTGTTCAACATATTATTATTGGCTTTAGTACAGAAATGGCATTGGCTTTAGCCTTCCTGAAGCTCAGAACCCTTGAAATCTAGCTCCCTACCAGTCTTACTCTCCTGTAGTAGCAAGAATTACAAGCCCGTGCCACTATAACTGGACAGGACATTTTTCCAAGTCCTTCTGTTGTGGTGATATTAGTGATAGTAGTTTCCTGCTTATATGCCTTGGTGTTCCTCTGCCACAGCAGCAGTGAGGACATTATAGATCCATTCTTTCCACTCTGGCATGTTGGCCAATTGATAGGTCATAGTAGCTTAGCTTCTGCCATCCATCTTTTTGCCCCATAGCAGCCCATTTATAAGGCACACAGAGTATTGTTCCTAAGACGGTGTATCCACCCGCAGCTTGGAAACTGTTCTCAAAAGATTTTTTCTTAGGTAGAAAAGAATATTCAATACTTCAAAGCGTGAGCTAATCTACACTGGTTGAATTAGAAATGTAGACCAGAGTTGCCCGAGTTTCAACAACAGTCCATGTGGCTTACATTTTTCTGGTAATAAACTTAGGTAAAAACTAAATGAGTCAAAGGTTAAGTTGTCCCATGCTTCCTTTCCGTTGTCACTGTTAGAACTTGAGCACTTTGAAAATAAATAGTGAATGGATAGCCAAGGGTTTATGCAAATTCTTAAATGCAAAGCCAGTGACTAATTATGAAAACAAACTCATTTGTGCTCTATAAATATCTAATTATAAAAAAATAAGAACAACATTACCTTTCCATCTCCTTCCTCATCTGCTTCTTACCCACCACTGATTTGTCCTCTCGACGTCAAAAAGCACTTCATTTTTTTTTTTTTTTCCGTAAGTGGCATGTTTTCCCTGGTTTTTGTTTTTCTAATGTTTGGAAGGTCTGTGGGGGAAAGAGTTTTATTTTAAGAGTAAAGCAAATTGCTCAATTTGAACAGTTCTGTGATTTTGATAATTGTATCCTTCAAAATGGTGTTTTTAAAATATGAAAAGTTTTTTTTTCCCTTTCTTTTCTTTTTAGTTTGGAAATGTTCATTGGATGCTAGGACCTTTTTAGGTTGTTTCTCAGAACAGTTTTAATAATGGAAACTACTCCTGTGGCTTTATGTGTATAATCTAATCTGCTATTGGGATCATTTCATTAGCTACTAATTGGCAGTATATAAAAGACCAAACACTTCTGAAATTTTAAAGCAAAAAGTCATCATCATCATCATCATTATCAATTTGTATTTATTGATTACTCACAGGTTTCCTGGCAACAAAAAATATGCTATAAAACTGGTGTTTCTCCTTTTGTGTTGAACTAGGGTTTAGCTTATCCAATTCTTTGCTTCACTAGCTGGGTTATAAAGGTGGAGGGGGTGGGGAGGGAGGAGGGAAGAAATACAGGTTATGTCATTTGCATGTATGAACCCATGTATACATCTATTTGAACTAGACATTGACATTGTTTATAGCTGGAAGACAGCTCGACTCACTTAAATACTTTTTTATTTCTGACAATTATTGCTCTTATTTTTAGAGAGCCTGAAATAGTAGCACTATTGGGGAAATATTAACTATAAAACATAACAACGTGGATTACTTCACATGTGTAGGCATGAACAAATTGAAATTTCTCTTTTTAAAAATTTTTCAGAGGATCTCTGTATTGGGGTATATAGGTAACTTGTCTGAGCAGGTACTCATAAGTATATACAGTGAAATACACTAAACTCATCTTCACTCAAACTGAGTATTTTCTCACGTATAGCTTTAGTTTCTAGGTGTCCTGAAAATGACAAAAGCAAATTTCACATACAGGATGATATTTTAGCGATTTTAGCATTCTCTATTTTTAGGCACTGTGAATTCAATGTTTGCAATTGGAAAGTGACTTCCTCTATAACAACAACACCAAAATTAAAAATCTCAAATGGTTTCATAGGTTATATTGATCAGTACTTACACTCAGTTTAAGTCATGTTTCCACAGGGAGACTATCTGGGGGTGTCAAAGCTTAGGGGTGGTGGTGGTTAGGAATTTGATAGAAATTAATTAATCTAACCTCAGATTTTCTGAGTCTGTAAAAGAAGAAAAAAATCAAACCTTTTCTTTATAAAACAAATGTCAAGATGCTTACCCCCCCAACTTGATTCTGTCCATTTGTTTTTGATAAATACTCTATTGCCTTTTCTGAAAACTGTAGCTTTTTGTGTAATAACCAGCTGACTTCAGATTGCTTTAATTTTCATTAAGAAGGATTATCCTTGTGAGAGTTGGAGGCATCATGGTTTACACTGTGTGTAAATAGAGGCAGAAATATTATTCTCTTGTGTGGTATTGTTTTGTACTCTTTTTGATGAGGCTCAGGTTTCGTCCTGCACAAAGAGAATATCTAATTGATATCATTGAAAGTTGTTTTTTTCCCCCCAAGGCATTTAGTGGTGAGTGGAGCTACAGAGGTAGAGAAACAGACTGTATGCTTTGTAAAAAGCCAGACTAATAGCACTTTTGATGGACATCTGATTTTAAAAGTGCTGTATCTTTCATTAAAATTTACATGTAAAGTAAGGGCAAATGCAATGACATGAAAGCTAATTCAACTTGCACATCTTGACATAATAACAATCACAAGAAACTGGAGATCCCAGATGGCTGCTTGGCCTTTGCCATCCTTTTAATAAGCTACTAACTGCTAATTATTTCACTCTTTTGGGCAAGTTAATTTACTGCTGATTCTTAAAGAGATACTGCTCTTTTTTTTCCTCTTCCCTTCTCCTCCCCGCAACACTCCACATGCGAGCACACACACACACACACACACACACACACACACACACACACACATCCCAGAACCTTTTCAATCAGAGCTTTGAGAAAAGCTTCAGCAGAGACTGGAGGCTTTCCAGTAGACAGTAAGAATGATGTAAAGCAGTAAGGTGGAAAATGCTGCTTTAAATACATTTTCCCGCAGAACTCCTAAATGCCTGGTGTGTGTATGTTGTTCAGTTTGGCTTGGACATGACTACATTTTCACATTTGGAAGAGCAATCGATCAAGAGGCTAATACAGGGTGAAGATCTGAATTTTGGAGCCTATTTAAGAGGGGAAGAACAGCTGCCTTTTAAATGGTCTCTAATTTTGACAGTTAATGCTGTTTTGTGAATGTGTGATTTTCTGTGATAACGTTGGGGAGGGATGATGGTGGGTAATAGCTTATTTCCTAGACTTTATGATAATGCAGACTAGTGATGAGAATGTGGTACTAAAATAGAACCATGGTCCATGAGTCCCTTGAATACATCAAGCCTGGGGAAATATGGCTTTTTCCTGCCTTTAGAAACCTTTTGGCTTTCTAGGAGAGTGATGTTACCTTTTACTACAGATAGGGGATTATTAAAAATGAGCGATGTGTGTGTGAGCTGGCTGTATGAGTTGGCTGGGCTGCATCGGAGTGAGTGTTCTGGAAAGAGCCTTGTTTGCAACACTCTCTGACAATCAAAATATTTACTTAAAGATAAGCTAATGAATAGGGCACACAAATGGCTGCTGAACCATCATTGAATTGACAGTCTTCTCCTTAGCCAGCTGCTTTTCAAAAAGAAAATCTCAACCTCAGGTACCTTCTTTTGTTTATTTAAAATGCCCTTCCACCATCTCTCAAATAAAAGAGAACTGAAATCAAGGGAAAAAAACCTCACAAATGTACCAAGCCATCTCAAGTCACAGGCGCTTTCTCCTGCCTTCTGTAGTGTTGAAATAAAGCTTGGTCTATTACCTTGAATCTTGGGTTCTTTTCTTCTTCTTAACGTTGTCAAATGATTTAAAATGTGTGTGCAACTGTGTCCTAATAAATCTTCTGAAGACTAACCTTTGGTCACTTTAGTTGTCTGATGCTGCTAATTTGACCCCAAAACTGGATAGCATTTTGTATAACAGCCTGAAGAACTATAGAATGAAAACAGGGATTCTATTTATGTTTCAACATTTGGGAAGCTAAAGCCATTAAAAACAATTAAAAAATTTTAAAACATAAAATATTAAAAAATTAAAAACAAAAATTCATCTTTATGTTTCAAAGTGCCCCCAAAGAAATCCAGAATTGGATGGAGCATATCAACTGATTTCATTAAAGATTCCTCTTAACTATATTTTCTATTTTGATTAGGAAAAAAAAAATCACTCTTTCTCTTTTTCTTTTTGGATGGGCTAGCATCAAAATAAAAATTACTGTTTCCTGGTTCTAGTAAAATGTGTAACACAGATGTTAAAACAACTGCAGTTTTAAAGACACTAGAGTCTTGTTAAACATTTCCAGTTTGTAGTACCCAAGTACTTAAACAGATATCCATGTAGTGTGTGTGTAAACAATGCTTCTGATAATGGCTTGCTTAACTCCAAGAAGAGCTGATCACAGCATAAAATGGGGGATTTTACAGGGAATTCTTCAAGCTTATTTGCTTTGAAATTTGAACAGGTTAAAAGTTTTCATGGTGGTTTCTCTATTGTATGACTGTGTTCAGGTGTCAGGTGTCTGGACTATTCTTGGCTCATTCAATAAGACTGATGTCTGGATGATGAGTGACTGTTTTGTAGAACCAGACTCTGTGGCAAAGATCAGCTTCTTGGTTTGGGTAGAGGATGTGTGAGAATATTGCAGATTTCTATAGTGTATTGTTTCAGGGCCACTTAATCCATATTTTGATGACCATCTAGGAAGATTATATTCTATGAATGTGCTATTCTTTTATATATGAAGTTAATGATTATATTTCAGTTACATTGTGACATGGTTTGATTTTACAAGCTTATAAGGCAGTTATTACAAGTTTTATAAAGGCACCAGATGTGGCAATCCAATGATCATTGGCATTCTTGGATAAAGCAGTTGCAGTTGAGTGATAAGGATGTAAGGGAGATTTCAAGGTGAGAAAGTGGAAGTTTTATACATACACACACACACGCAGAATTGAATATGAAGAAATGAAAAGCAACAAAGATTTTGCTCTCATTACAGCCTAATATCATAATGCAAAGTATAACAATAATAGTAATAAAAGAAATGATAACACCTGCCCCACTTATGGCAAAAATTTATAGTGAATATCAAATGAGATAATAGATTTATGGTGCTTTGAAAACTGTAAAATGTTATAAAAATGCAAGGAATTATCAAGGCCCCATAGAGGTGCTAATTTATGATGTTAAAATTCAGTACTATGGACAGCTCAGTCCAACACCTCTAGGTCATTTCTATATCCCTTTGTTGTATAGGTTGCAGTACCACAGGTATGTCTATGACCAAGGCTGCAAGCCAGTCACTCTTAGCAATCTTATATGAAAAGAAGCAAAACTCAAATTTTGGAAAGCACTTTTCTTTCTTTGGGTGCTAATACTCTTCTTTAGGTCTGGGTTAGATGTTATCATACTTTCATTGGGTGATTTCCTTTGCTAATTACTAAATATATGCAAACTACTTTTAAAAGTATTTGGTTAAATTTGCCTTGAAGAAAACATATTGATTTGTTTCACAAAACCTTAGAATTGCAGCATCTCATAAGTGGAAGAGACTTTAGAAAACATATATTCCAGTTACCTCATTTTAAAGATGAGGAAATTCAGACCCCAAGAAGCAAAGAGATTTCAGCTTGACTGTGCAAAAACTTATATTAAAAAGTTTCCCTCCTTGAACCCATTTTTGCATTTTGTCCTTGATAGTTATCCATCTTGCCTACCTTGAATTTTTACTCTTTTTAGGTTAGCATAGCTAGTTAGTGGCAGAATAGGTTTTAGAATTAAACGTAATAAACAAGTATTAGGTACCTGCCATTTGTTGGTCATGATGATAGGAATAGAAAGATGAAAAGTGACATTGTTACTCCATCAAAGTAATTTGCAGCAAAAAGGGTGTGTGTGGGGGGGTCGGGAATCATCGATGTACAAATAAGTAGGATATGATAGGATCTGATAAGGCAAAGAAAAGATGCAGCCAACATGCTTCAAAAAAATTTTTTTATGGCATAACAGATTACTTTTAAATGAGTGTTTGTGGAATTAGGGAAAGTGGCTTCACAGAGGAGTTTGAATCTGAGCTGGTTATTGAAGGAGAATTTCCATATGTAGCACTGTGGAGAAAGCACAATCAATGACCACACAAATGAGAACATATAGAGGAGAAAAGAAAAGGGGAACAGCTAGTAGTAAAATTTGACTAGAACAGTGTGAAGGCAATCACATATAATAAGGCATATAATAAGACTATGAAAGTAGATAGGATTCACATTGCAGATGTGTCCTAAAATAGGACAAAGGGGTTAGTATTTTATACTAGAGGCAATAGGGAGTCATGTAAAATTTTTGAGCATTGTTGTGTTACGACCACCCCCATGAATTAGAAAGATTGTTTTGGCAGCTGTGAGATGGAAGGAAAGAAGGAAGGTAGAAAACAAATGAGCATTTTAGTTATTGTTCAGTCATTTTTCAGTCATGTCTGACTCTTTATTTGGGGTTTTCTTGGCAAAGATCCTGGAGTGGTTTGCCATTTCTTCCTCTAGTTTATTTTTACAGAAGAGGAAACTGAGGCAAATGGTTAAGTGATTTGCCTAAGGTTACACAGCTTGTAAGTGTCTGAGGCTGGGTTTGAACTCAGAAGAGGAGTTATACTGATTTCAGGCCCTGCGCTCTATCATCTGCGCCCCCTAGCTGTGACAAACGAGCATTTATTAGATGCCTAATATGTGCCAGTCACTGTGGTAAGCACTTTACAACTCTTATCTCATTTGATCTTCACAACAACCCTGGGTGGTTAATGCTATTTTTATCCCCATTTTTCCAGTTGAGGAAACTGATATAAATAGAGGTTAAATGACCTTCTTACGATCACATAGCTAGTAAGGGTCAGAGGTCAAATTCGAAGTCTGGTCTTCCTGACTGTAGGCCTAGAGCTCTATATACTGAATAGGCTGAAGTGGAGAAGAAAAAGACTGGGAGAAATGAGGCCTGTCTGGACAATTACTATAGTCCAGATGAGAAGTAAAGTAATGTCATTAAAAAGGGAGTGATGTGTGAAAAATATTATGGAGAAGGAATAGACAGCATCAGACTTTGTGGCTTTTTGATGCGGTTTGTGAGGGAAAGAGAAATCCAAGGTGATGGAGGCATTTTGAAACTGACTGGACAAGAGTGGTGTCATCTACAGAAACAGGGAAATTGAGAAGATATACAGCTTCTTAGTGGGAGGTGGTAATTAACTTAATTCATGGCGAGTCTGAGGTACTGGTGGAGATGCCCAACAGTCAGTGGGTCAGTTGGGACAGGAGCTCACAAAAGAGGTATGGCCTGGAGACCTATATCACTTAACTATCACCTCTCACCCTAACTGGCTTGACTCAAGTCTTAGAGGGGAAGAGATTATCCTTCTTGTATATACCAACCCCTCTTTTATATTCTTGATCCCATCACCCTCCATCTCTTCCAGTAGCTTGGCCTCAAAAATCATACCTTTCCTCTCTCTCTCTAATCTTCAGTCTCCCCCTATCTACTCAATTCTTCTCCCACTACTTTATAAACATGCTCAGCTGTCCCCACCCTTAAAAAAAGTCTTCATTTAACCCTATTAATTCCTCCAACTACTGTCAGATATCTCTTCTCCATTTTATAGCCAAATTCCTAGAGAAAGCTGCCTACATGCATTGTCTCCATTTTCCTCATTTTCTACTCAGTTCTGCATCTCTTGAATTTTGGCTTATATGCACACACCATTATATATGTATATATCTATATATTATACATGGAGATATATATTTACATTCATATATATATGAGTGCTTTCTCTTTGTTTTTGACCTTTTGGGGTTAAAGTTGTATTTCTAAGTATTTCTTAGTCTTTGTATTTCTAAGACAGAGCAATAGAGGACCCAGTTGAATGACTTTTGGGATATAGTTCCAAGTGGCTTTTGAGAATGGTTGGGTCAATCCAGAATCCCACTTATATAGCCCACTCCTGAGTAAAATACTTCCCCAGCCCCTCCAACAATTGCCTTTTTTCTTTTTATCAATTTCATGAATTCGAGGTGAAATCTCAGAATTGTTTTAATTTTTTCCTATTATTAGTGTTTTGGGACATTTTTCATGTTGTTATAGTTTACATTTCTCTATTTAAGAACTGCCCATTCATAATCTAATAACCTTTTCTTAAGCCTTATCCTTCTTGACTTTTCTGTGATACCGTGGGCCGCTACCTCCTTTTAGATATTATTTTTCCTGGGGTATTCATTGACACTCCTGCTTCTCTTTCCAACTGTTTGGTCATTCCTCCTCAATCTCCTTTGCTGGATTATCATCTTGCATGGCTATATGCCAGGGTTCTATCTGGCACTTTTCTCCCTCTACATTCTCTCAGTGACCTCATCAGCTCCCATAGTTTCAAGTACTACCTCTTACAACTTAATATGTATAGAGACGGCCCCAGCCTCTTTCCTGAACTCCATTTCTGCAGCTGCCTATTGGACATCTTCAAATGGATATCTCTTAAGCATTTTATACTTAGTGCATCCGAAGCAAAACAGGTTGTCTGTCTCTTTCCAGCCCAACTCTCTTACTATCCTTCTAGTCCCCCAGGTTTACAGTGAAGTAAATCTTGACTTTTCCTTCTCCCTTCACTCCTCACATTCAGAAAGTTGTTAACTCTTGTCATTTCAATCTCAACATATCTCAAAATTTCCTACTTCCATTTATATGACCATTACCCTAGTTCAAGCCCTTATCACTTCTTGTTGGGCTATTTTGTGTATTCTTATCTGGTGTTCTAGTTTCTAATTTCTTCTTCCTCCAAGTCATCTTCCACATGCCTGCCAAAGTGATATCCTTAAAGCACATTCTGAATCATGTCAACCTCCCAGTCCCCACCCATCCTAGTCATTGAGCTCTAGTGGCTCTTTCCTTTCTCTAACATTGGGTCTGTGAACTTGATTTAAAAAAATATTTTAACTACTATTTCAATAGAATTGGTTTTCTTTGTAATTCTATTTATTTTATTTTATGCATTTAAAAACATTATTTTTGGAATAGGGTCTATAGACTTCACCAGACTGCCATGACACACAAAAAGGCTAAGAATACCTACTTCTTGGATAAAATACAACTTATTCTGTTTAATGGGGGTCTAGCCTACTTTTCCAGTCTTGTTCTATAATGCTTTCCTTTATGCACTTTATGGTCTAGTGGGGAATCTATGGCCTTGAGGCCTCAAGTGTGGACCTTTGACTGAATCCAAACTCCACAAAACAAATCCCTTTAATAAAAGGATTTGTTATATAAAACTCAGAGTTAGTCAAAAGTCCATACCCAATGACCTACAGTCCATGTGTCCTTGAGGCCATAGGTTCTCCACTCTTGGTCTAGCTAAACATAACATTCCATCTCATATTTTTGTACCTTTACTATATATTATGACTGGAATATACCTTTCCTCATCTTTGACTTGTAAAATCCTTACTTTCCTTCAAAGATTTTATCAAATGGTACCTCCTATATTAAACATTTTTTTTTGTTTTCCTGTTTGCTAGTTCCCTCCTCAAGAAATTACTTTGTGAATATTTTTTTCCCATGTACCTATTCTTTTCTCCTCAAAGAATAAAAGCTTCCTGAGAGCAGGAACTATTCTAATTTTGTCTTTGTGTTCCCAGCATCTAATTCATTTCCTAGCACATGGCAAATACAATGCTTATTCAATAAACGAATGAGTAAACTTCATATACTTATATATGCATGTGTATATGTATATGTACATACATATTTGGGAATCATGATAAAAATGATCATTGATTTGATAAGAATAGATGACATTGCCTATGGAGGTGACATAGAAAAAAGAATTGAAAAATATTGAAGGCAGAGTCTTAGGGTCAAACCAAATAAGATAGAAGGCAGAGGAAAATGAACCAATGAATGAGACTGAGAAGAAGCAGTAACACAGGCTGAAGGAGAACCATGAGAGAGCAATGTCATGGAACCAAGGGAGGAGGGAGTGTTGAAAAGGAGACAGGTGGTCAAGAGTGTTAACTGCCATAAGGCAAATGAGGACTGAGAAAAGATTATTGGATTTCAAAATTAATGTATCAGATTGACCTTGGAGAGAAGAGTTTTTGTTATGATAGGTAAGAGTCATGGGATTGTTGGGGAGTACTTATTGTCTAAGTTTGACAATGTAGGGGAAGAGTTATGTAAGGCTATCATTTGAGGGAGGCTATAGGGTCAAGGGAAGATCTAATTTATAATTGGAAGATATTCCTAAGGCTGTACAGCAATACAGGCTACCCTCTAGCCATTCAAGGTCAGCATCAGAATTGAAACTCAGGCCTTTTGAATTGCATCCTGTTCAGAATCTAGATCAGCTTTATAACCAGAGTGGCACCTGTCATAGATCATTGGCTGATAGATTAGATCATCATTGAGAGTATCCTATGACTGAATAGAGAAGTATCAGCCCAAGGATCAGCCGAATGCTGAAAAGTCGGAATGCGAATCCTAAGCAAGAACGAATGTCTTAAAAATAATGTGACTTCTCCAAGACACACAATCAAAGCTTGGCTTTTCAGGCTGTTAGAAAATGATTCTCTGTCCTCAGGTAGTATGATATCCCAGAGTATTAGTTGTTTTGCATTATTGTATGATATCAGCTGACTTAGAAAAGAAATACCATAACCCATTGATTTTTTTCCTTCTCTTTTCTGCGTCACGTTGACTGTTTACAACGGAGTGAATGTAATTCGTCTTATGTGCATTAGAATAGTGCTGTGAGGATTATTCACTTGGGACTGATTTTTGACAGGAACTTAATGATATTTCTACTTCCTTTAAAAGTAGTTTACCTGATTTAATTTGAGATTTCTTTTAAAACTAAAAAGGGAATTTTTTTTTCCCTCTTCAGGTTAGAACATTTATTTTTAAGCTAGTGTCACTCCTTTTCCCCCTCCTTCTTTTAAGAAATGATTTTTTTCTTCAGGTATTTGCCATTTGTCTGGTGAGTTAAGTTTAGTACTCTTCCATGAGGCATCTTTGGTAGATGGTGATCAGTGCATGAAATCAGTTCTTAAATGCTTGCAAAATTGCCTTCCTTCAGACTGTTTTGATCACAAGGGCTCTCAAGTGTCAAAGTCATTTGGAGAACTAGATAGATAAAATGCATGAGCACTAGCGTTTTCCAGGATAGAATAAATAAATGTGTTTTCTACTGTGTGCTTAGCCTTTGATAGTGATTTGTTAAAAGGAAAAAAAAGAAAGGCAATGATATTAAATATTTACAAGAGTGATTTAGTTGTATAATCTTGTGCCATGTATCCCTGTTTAATAGTGAAATCAGCTACAGTTTAAGGAAAAGCCATTAAACCCTAGTGCTGTGAAGGTCGCCACACATACAATATCAGAGCAATTTACTAAGAGGGATGATTTTTATCAACTTTCCAGAACCTCCATTTTTGTCCCTTTCACCCCAAAATAATCAGAAAGTAATACATTTAAGGCTTCATATGCTGATTTCCCCTCTCTCATTTCTTTCTCCTCTGTCTGGTCAGCTCAGCATCTAGAAACCCTTTTATAAGTGTTCCTGTTTATCCATTTAGTGGACAAACACATGTTTTGTTCTTCCCTGGAGAGGAGCTGGTTACATCTCCACTTACTGGCTTTTCTGCTGGTCATCACTTGGCAGTTCGCTTTAGTGGTTGAAGCTCAGTGCTCTTGTTTCTGGGAAATGGTTTATCTCATCTGAAATGCTGTAAGCTCCTCCTCCACTGCCTCTTCTGCCTCTTTCTGAAGAAAAGATCTTTGGTACTTTATTATTCATACTATTTCAAACAGTCAGTGAAAGGCTGTTAGCTAGAGTGAAGTGGAGAAGTAGATTGTAGAATTCCCAGCCTCCTTCAGAGCTCAGCTCAGATGTTAACTGCTATATGAGGAGGCCCATTCTGCCCCTCTCAGCTGCTAATGCCTCACTGCTACCCCCTCATACCTTCTATTAATTTTTAAAAATACACTTACATGTCTACATATATAAATATTTATATAAGAATTCATATTTTATTAAATATATATTTATGTACATGTGTACACATGTGTGTGTATACATAATTAGCATTGTTGCCTCATTTCTTCCCTCTCCCCTCCATCTTCCACAATGATTTTTTCCTAAAGCACAGGCTGGACCATCTTGTTCCCCAAATCAATCAACTTCAGTGGCTCCATATTGCTTTTAGTATAAAATGTAAATTCTTCTGTTTGGTGTGCAAAGCCCTTCAAAATTGGGCCCCAATATAGTTTTCTAGTCTTATTATACTCCCTTTCACATATTCTTGCATCTTGCCAAATTGATTTTCTTGTTGTTCCTCACAGAGGACACACTACTTGCCTTTGCACCCTAAGTACACATTTCCTCCTCAACCTCACCTCTTAGAATCATTTGTTTCCTTAAAAACTGAGCTCAACTCTTTTTTGTGGTGGCCAAGAATTGGAAACTGACGGGATGCCCATCAATTGGGGAATGGCTGAACAAGTTGTGGTATATGAATGTAATGGAATACTATTATGCTATGAGAAATAATGAACAGGTGGACTTCCGAAAAACCTTGAAAGACTTATATGAACTGATGCTAAATAAAGTGAGCAGAACCAGGAGAACATTTATACAATAACAGCAACATTGTAAGATGACTAATTTTGATAGACTTAGCTCTTCTCAGCAGTGCAAGGATCTAAGACAACCCCAAAAGACTCATGATGGAAAATGCTATCCACAATCAGAAAAAGAACTGTGGAGTCTGAATGTAGATCGAAACATGCTATTTGCTCTCTCTCTGTCTCTCCCTGTCTCTGTCTCTCTCCCTCTCCCTCTCTGTTTCTTCTTATGAAAATATGTTTAATATGAATGTATGTAATGCCTATATTAGATTGCACACTGTCTTAGGAGGAGACAGGGGAAGGAAGGGGAGAAAATTAAAAACTCAAAATCTTTTGGAAGTGAATGTTGAAAACCAAAAATAAATAATTGTGTTTTTATAAAGACCTGAGCTCAAGTATTGTCTATGTGAAGATTTTCTTGATGCTACCAGATACTGGTAACCCCACCCTTCCACTACCTCCTGTTTATTTTATGTAAATTTTGTATATATTTACATATGTGCACATTTCTCCTGATAGAATATATGCTCCTTGAGGACAGATACTGTTCTTTTTTTTTATATTCCCAGCACCTATCATCATGTCTGGCAAATAAGAAGCACTTAATAAATTTTGTTGATTGAGTATGCTTTTTTCCTAATAGTAAGGAACTATAATGAAGGGCAAATCCCATTTTATCCAACTCAATAAGAAGGGCTCAAATGATTTTAATTCCAGTTTAAATACTGTTCAAATAATGCTTCAAAAACCAGGCTGAGACAGATTGGCTGGCACTTGGAAGTCTCCTTTCTTCATGTAATTATTCAAAAATTTTCTTTTAATGGCACTTGTTATCATCAAATTTGACTTTCATTTAATGCTATCTTAGATCCTCCTACCTCATTACAAACCAACATTACTTATGCCAATGCTAGAACACTAAAGGCATTAAGCAGGGGTGTGCTGGAGCCAAATCTGAGTGACTTGTGAACTATCGATGTGAGATTTCATTGTGAGCATTTCTACCTCAGAAATCCTCGATCACTATAGATCAGGGCTTGACTTATTATTTGGTTGATTGTCTAGATTGAAAGTATTAACAGTGTAGATTAAATTTAAATTTAATGTAGATTAAATTTAAAAGTATTGGTCCATACAATTCCCATGCTTACCCTCCTCCCCCAGATCCTAATCATTAAGCATTTACCAGCATACCCCTGACTTTAGTTAATGGCACAGGTGTGAGTGCATCCACAGTGAAAAAGGGTGTAGGGCAGCCTTAGTTAGTCCCAGGCCATGTCCATTCCCTATAGACCATAACATTTAGTCATTCTCTTCAAAAATCCCCTTTCCATATGCAAAACAAGACTCCTCACTGCTTTCTATTTAGATGGAGTTCCATGCTGACTTCCTCCTCCTCCAATCCCCATGTCCCATTTCATTTTTTAAAATTTATTTTTATAGGTTGTACTGATGTCTTTTTCTTTCGTGTCACAGTTATTTCTAGACATAGCATACCCTCTCCCCTCAGATTAATCCTCTTTTAACAAAGAAAAAAAGTTAAGCAAAAACAATTGATGCTGTCACTTAGGGGACATTCTTCCTCTGTAGTTCCCCAGTCTGTCTTCCGAGAGGGCAGGGGCACATTTCATTGCCTTTTATTCAGGGTCTATGTTGGTTGTTAAAATTCCTCAGGCATTAGGTTCCCCTTTATGTTGTTTTCATGTATAGGACTGTAGTCCTAGTTTTGACTTCTGTATTCGTCTGTTTGCTTCTGCATCAGTTCATACAAATCTTCCCATGTTTCTCATGTTCCTCATTTCTCATTGCATAGTAATACAGGGTTGCCCCCCCCCAAAAAAAAACAAGCTGAACACTTTCAAAAAAATTATTTCTCAGTCTAACTAGGTTATATACGAACATGTAGTCAGAACCAATTTGTAAAGTATCAGTTTTGAAGAAAATCGATAAATGTGAGGGTAATTACAATTTAGTGCACATTGCAGATTTATTTATACATAACCTAGTTG
>CM053589.1:69275308-69311720 GCA_028646515.1 Pseudochirops corinnae | reverse complement strand
TCCTCTTGTGCTTTATGTGTTCCTGTACAAATTCTTAGTCACTTACTGCTATAAGCAACTTTTTAAGAGGACAGGTTGATGAAAAGGTGCCAACTAGTAGAGAGAGTTTACTCATTCAGTTCCATACACCATTGGGATCACTGCTCCTTATGCCATCCCTTACTCTGCTTAGATTTTGCTTGAAACTAATAGCCTGAAGTAAGTGGTCCATTTGCAAAGACTTGGAAATCAAATTATTTTACACTGATTTCTGTGGTAGTAGGATTTGTCACAAAGCAATTTGATATATGTCACAAATCCATAAATGAGAGTATAGGAAAGTGAGCAGGATCTTAGATCAAATTAATGCCCTTGAACAAACGCATAATAATAACAAGCATTTATTAGGCACCTACCATATTCTAGGCTAAGTGCTTCGATTATAAAGAAAGGCAAAAATAGTTCCTGCCTTCAGGGAAATCTCCATCTAATGGGGGAGACAACATTCAAACAAATATATACAAACAAGGTATACATGGAAATAAATTGGAGATAATTTCAGAGGGGAGATATTGGCCTTAAGGTGAACTGAGAAAGGCCTTTAGGAGAAAATAAGATTTTAGCTGAGATAGGAGAATTCCAGACATGGGGGATAACACATTAAAATGCAAAGTCAGGACCAGTGTCTTGTTTGAGGAACAGCAAGGAGACCAGTGTCACTGAATTGTAGGACAGGTGGAAAGAAGTAAGGTTTAAGGTTTAAGAAGACTAGACAGGTAGGAATGGGTGGGGTTCTAAAAGGCTTTAAAAACTCAGAGCAATTGATATTTGTTCCTGGAGGTCACTGGAGCCACTGGGGTTCTCTGGAGGGGAGGAGGTCAGACCTACCCTTTAGGTCACTGTGGTTCTCAGCCTGTGGGTCGCTACCCCTTTGGGGGTTGAATGACCCTTTCACAGGGATTGCCTAAGACCATCGGTCCGCCTACATGTAGATATGCCCACATACAAGCATTAAAGGGTTGCGGCATTAGGAAGGCTGAGAACCACTGCTTTAGGAAGATCACTTTGGCAGCTGAGTGGTGGATGAAATGGATTTGGGAAAGGGAGACCAACCGTGGATCTGTTGCAATAGTCTGGGCATGAGGTTTTTAGGGCCAGGGCTAGGGTGGTAGTGGTGTCAGAGGAAAGGAGGAAGGCATATCTGAGAAGTGCTGAGAAGGTAGAATTAATAAGACTTGGCAGTAGCTTTTGTATCATTTTATTCGCCAAATAGCACCCCAATCTCAATTGCGTTTTATTCTGGTTTAATTAGGGAGGAAAGTCCCTTTGCAAATTGGTTTCTTCCTATTTCCTAGCTATGGAAAAGAATGAAATGGTCCAGAATCTTATTGAGTATTGGTATGTTAGCAGGTGAGTATTACTAATGGCTACTTTTTTAAAATTCTTGGATTTTCATGTTATTTCTTCCTGCTCTATGCATAGGAGAGGTTAAAACCGTGATTCTCTGACAATGATTTCTTCTTGTTGCTCCCTCCAACCCTTCCCGCCCCCCCTCTTACTTTTTACCTTTTATCCATTGTTGAGCTAGGTTTCTGGAAGAGATGTCAGAGCTTGGTTAATTCTGGCCTTGTGCGTTTTCTTTTCTTCTGTTTTATCTGGCTCTTTTTGTGTCTTTGTATGCAAGTCTATGATTAGTATTGAGTCTTTTCCAGAGTGCCAGCAATTAAATCACAGGTGGAAGGATTAAGAAAGAGCAGGGAGAATTGCACTGGGGATTAAAAGGAAGGTTTTTTTTCCCTTTCTCCTCTTTAAATAGAGAGATAGAAAGAATTAGTGAGGGAGGAGGAGGGCAAAAGGAGTGTGGAAAAATTGTTCATGATATTTAGGCTCCCAAAGGAAGAAAGGAAGGAAGTCTTATGGGAAAGGTTACCATGAGCTCAAGATGATGGTTGGATTATGAAAGCTCTTGGCTCTTTGCCTTATTGGAAATGTTGGTGGATCCTAGGAGGGGATGCCAATTTTCTATTTCACTTTTTTAAAAAAACCTATAATATAGGAATAGTTTGGTATTGGCCACATCTTCCCACTCTCTGCTGTGTGCCTTCACTTGAAGTCAATCAATGGAAGATCATAGGACCATAGATCTAAAGCAGTCCAATCTGGGACATTTTATAGATGAAGAAGCTGAAGTTTAGGGAGGTTATTTGCTCAAGGTCATGCAAATTTAAAAGATTAATTTCATATATTAATATATGAAATAATTATATGTTATAGTAATAATATTATAAATTAATAATATATATCTTTTTGGAGGCAGTTGCGGTTAAGTGACTTGCCCAGGGTCATACAGCTAGTAAGTATTTGAGGCTAGATTTGAACTCAGGTCCTTCTGACTCCAGGGCTTCAAAGGCAGGATTTGAACCTAGTTTCTCTGAACCCAGAGTCAGTACTTTTCCTCCTGTACTTATTGAATGAGCCATGAGGGTAGAGCACATATCATGCATGACCAAGGTGTATTTGAGGGCATAGCAGTCTCATGACGGTTTATTTACCTGAAAAGTAAGATGGTCCTATGGAGAAAGAAAGGTACCCAGATTGCTTTAGTTTAACTGACTGCCTATGCAACGTACAGTTTGGCTTAGGCATTGTAGAGGATACATAGAAGTTCAAAGCAATATAGTTCCTGTGCTCAAGACAACTTAGAGAGCTGGGGAGAGATGAGGTATAAGTCTTTAAAAGTCACGTAGTGATACAAAAGGTAAAACAAGTTATCGCGAGGTCCTACATGAGATACACAATTCATGCAGTGAATTTGGAGGAGGAAGAAAAAGGTGTCAAAGTGGTCTGGGAAGGTTCTGCTGTCGGAAGAAGGATTTGAAATGAATTTTGAAGGATGACTAGGATATGGAGAATTACATTGGTCAACTCAGATGCCTAGAATTCATATTCATTTTCTCCTTGCCCCTACCTCACAGAGTCCCACTTTTCATGATGTTCCTCAAGCTGGGAATGATGGTGCAAGTCTATAATTGCTGCTATCCTGGCCAAATATCCTGAGGCTGGTGGATTGCCTGAACTGGGGAGTTCTGAACTGCTAAAGTCAATATTTTACCACTAGTCAGGAACCTCTAGGAGCAAGAGGTTGCCTAAGGAGGGGTAAACCAGCTCATATTGGAAGAAGAGCAGGTCAAAGTTCCTTTGCTGATGAGAGTAGGATGGGGCCCATAAGTGGCCCCAGCATGGGTAAGATAGGGAGATCCAGTTGTTTTTTTCTTAAGATATACATCAAGCATCATCTTCTGCATGAAGCCTTTCCAGATCCCACCAACTGCTAGTGTTCTCCCTCCCAAACCCCCTTGTATTTAACTACTTTTGTTGTTGTTGTTTAAACATTTCAATCACGTCCAACTCTTCATGATCCCATTTTGGGATCTTCTTGGGAAAGATACTGGAATGGTTTGCCATTTACTTCTCCAGCTCATTTTACAGATGAGGAAACTGAGGCAAACAGCTTTAAGTGGCTCGCCCAGGGTCATATACCTAATAAGTGTTTGTGGCCGGATGTGAACTCAGGCAGAGTCTTCTGCCTGATTCTAAGCCCAGTGCCCCAACCACTCTGCCACCTAGCTTCCTCCTATTTTGTATGTGTATATTATTAACTTTATATTTATGTCAAATATGTTTTTAGTATGTAATAATTTCCCCTCACCTCATTAAACTATAAATTACAGAGAGTAGAAGTTGTTTCATTCTGTCTGTTTGTGTTCATAGTGTCTGGCACATAGCAGGCACTGGAGAAATACCTGTCAGGGAAAATTTGGAAAATCAGAAATCAAAGTAAATGAATTTGGGTCGGTGCAAGGTCATCTATAAAGGGAAGACATGGCTTTGGCATGTGATCTGATCACCACCCAAGATTCCATTCAGAAGTCGAGGATGTGTGAAGGAAAGTCAGTTGCCATCAGAGCCCCATTGATTACACAAGACTGCTTTATTTAATTTCAGACCATTACTATGAAAAGGAGTCATGGAAAGAGGCTTGCTGTAATTGAATGTCTGCTCCAACTTTCATCAGGTGAAAATGGCTTCTATTGAGGATCTTAGTCTTACCTTGATCTCAGACCGTGGCTTGCTATTGATGGATAGCTGAGTGAGGAGGTAACCTTCTCAAGTGTGTTTTTAGTGGAGTGGCTCTCAGTAAATATCTTTCTTTCTCAAATGCCTTTTCTTATTTACTGAGTCTTTCTTTCTTTTTCTTTTTTTGCTTCCTCTTCATCTGTTGCTGCCCCCTTGACACACTGATCTAATTCTGAACTTCAGAACTCGTCTATTAATTGGAGGGGCTTCCTCACCACACTGCTATTGCCACTTCCACCTACTCACCCCAGGCTGAGGCTGAGGCCTGTGACCAGACGGGCAGGAATATAATCTCATGCCTTATAAGGAATGGCTTATGAAAATGGGGCACCATGTTCTATAGCTCAGGAAATAAGAGATCACCAATAGTCCCAAACATAGCTACATCCATGAGGGTACTCATGCCCACAGCACGGGGTCTAGAACCACACACTGCAGTGGACCACTCCATAGCATGGGGGTTGTGCTTTTCGATTTTTAAAAAATCTCTTCTTTTTTCAAAACAATGATAATGATGCTATCTGGATATTTCATAAATGTTGACTGCTTGCCAGGCACTTTGCTAGCGGCTTTACAAATATCTCATTAATTCTCACAACAACCCTGGAAGATGCTTTTATTATTCTCATTTTACAAATGAGGAAACTGAGGCAAATAGGGGTTAAATGATTTACCCAAGGTAACACAGCTAGTAAATATCTGAGGCCAGATTTGAACTCAGGTTTTCTTGACTCCAGACATGGTACCAGCTAACCCAGAAAAATTCTCTCATTGAGTTCAGAAAAGAGAAGATGAGCAGTGCTTCCTTGGAGGTCTATCACAAGTCAAGGAGAAGAAGTAAGACTTGAACTCACGAGCCTCACAGCCTTAGTTAGCTCACTGTTCTCATCTTTAGGCGGCTGAGCACATTCCTGGGCAAAACCTTTCCAGGTCTGACTACAGCCACAGTTGACCACTTGGTGCCTGTCTCCTGTCACATCTGTAAGAAACATGAAGTATTGATTGATCTCCTAGGGCCTACAGAATCATTAAGAAGTGGTCTTTGTGATGAATGCAGAAATGCTATTTTATCATCCTATTTAAGAGGAGAAAAACAGGGAGTAGGGAAGGGAATATACATTTATATAGCACCTATTCCATGCCATTGTGCTAAGTACTCTATCAATATTATATATCAACAACCCTACAAAGCAGATCCTGTTCTTATCATCCTTTTACAACTGAGGAAGCTGAGGCAGACAACCGTTAAGAGACTTGTCCAGGGGTCACATTACTTGATAAGTGTCCCTGGCTAGATCTGAATTTAGATCTTCCTGACTTCAGGACCACTTATTGGTCATCAAGTAAAATAGATTCTATAATTCTATAACCGCCAGATTTTTCTTTTTGCTCCTAAAAAATTATTATTTGTAATGAATCATCCACAGTTAGCCTTTAGGAAGCACTGCTTATGCTCTCCTCAAATGTTATTAAGACAACCCTACCTACCATGTCTATCTCAGTCTTTTTTTTTTTTTTTTTAATTTTGGAGCATGGAAAACAAGGCAATTGGGGTTAGATAACTTGCCCAAGGTCACACAGTTAGCAAGTGTGTCAAGTGCCTGAGGCTGGATTTGAACTCGGGTCCTCCTGACTTCAGGGCTGGTGCTCTATTCACTGTGCCACCTAGCTGCCCCTCTATCTCAGTCTTATAAAAGTTGCAAAGTACATATTTGGTAAAGGGTCTACATTGGAGATAGGAAGATGTGGGTTTAAGTCCTGCTTCTGACCCATACTAACTTTGTGGCCTTGGACAAGTCACTTAGCTTCTTAGTGGCCAGGGTAACTCCCTAAGAGTTGCTGATCTGCATTGGTGAAAGGGGAGTTTCCATTCATGGAAGATCAGACAGTTTGCATTTATTAAATACAGTGTTCCGGGAACTGTACTACATTCTGGGGATACTGAGAAAGACAAAAACAGTTCCTGTTCTAGAGGAACTTGTACCGATAGGGAAGGCAACAGTTAAATAAACATATGCATACAAAATGAATGCAGAACAGAGGGCAGGTGACCTCAGGTGGGAAGGGTGAGGTGAGTGGGGAAAACTTATGAAAACATGGTACAGAAGGTGACATTTGAACTGAGTCTTGAAAGAAGCCAGGCATGTCAAATGGGGGAGAATTTATGGCGTGAGAGATAGACCTTGCAAAGACAAAGAAGTGTGAGACAGATGATTTCAACAGAGGACAACCAGGAGACTGGTATGTTTGAGTGGTTGTTAAGTTATTTTTCAGTTGGGTCTGACTCTTCATGACTTCATTTGGCCTTTTCTTGGCAGAGATACTGGAGTGGTTTGCCATTTCCTTCTCCAGCTAATTTTACAAATGAGGAAACTGAGGCAAACAGGTTAAGTAACTTGCCCAGCCTCACACAACTAGGAAGTGTCTGAGACCAGATTTGAACTCAGGAAGAGGAGTCTTCTGTATGAGAGATATATGGGGAGATTGGCTATGTAGGGTGAAAGAGTAAGGATTTGAGGATGACACTGAAGTTTTGGGCTTGGTAACTGGGAGGATGGTGGCATCCTCAGTGGTAACAGAGAAGTTTAGAAGAGTAAAGAAAATGCAAATCAGTGAAGCAACAAGAATTTATGAAGTGCTATTTGACAGGCATTGTGCTAATCACCTGTGGATGAAGAAAGACATAGTCTTTACTCTTAAGGAACTCACATTCAAGGAAAGGAAACAATGTGCAAAACCCACACATTATATCTATACAAACATATATGTATATATATAAACATATACACACAAATGCACATATTTATGATATATACAGTGTAATTGAGGATAATTAAAGGGGAAGGCATTAGCAGTGGAATTGGGGGAAAGGGATGGGAAGAGAGGGACATACCATGAAAAACCTCCTACAGAAATAGAAAATATAGTTGTGCTTTGGATATGTTAAGCTTAAAATGTCTAACAGGCAAGTGGAGATACGAACTTGACTCTTAGAAGAGAGTCTGGGGTTGGATATATAGGACTGAAAATCATCTCCATGAGATGATAATGGACATAAGGGAGAAAGTGTAGAAAGAAAAGAAAAAAGGACCTAGCACAGAGACCTAGGGGTTTTCTACAGCCAAGACATATGCCTAGGATGAAGAGTCAGCTAAAGTTGCTGAGAAAGACCTGTCATGATGGTGAACCCAGAAAGAACAGTCACAAAATCCCAGAAAGGACAGCATATCCAGTAGGAGAAGGTGATCAATAGTGTTAGATGCTGCAGAGAAGTCAAGAAGGATGAGGACTAAGAAAAAAAAAAAAACACATTAGATCTGGCAATTTAAGGGATCAGCTTTCACTTTGGAAAGAGATGAAATCACACATCTGGACGAAAACCCCCCCCAAATGAAATGAAACACCATAACCACAACTCTAGTCACCAGGAGTGAACGTCCTTTATGCAAGGCTGATACAAATACAGTATCTCAAGTGTAGAGAGAAATTTTATGCTGAAGGCTTAACACTGGGGATGTGACCTTTGTCTCAAGGGTCTCTGGGGTTTCCAGTATCAGGTTAGGGTCATCTATGTATGTCAGGTTGTTCTCTTCCCTATATTCTGTTGAATCTTATTTTCTTCCCCTCCTGATTTCCTGCTTGGATAAAGCCCATTAAGTATCTGATCTAAATAATAATGCTGAAGAGAAAGCCCTTAGGAAATAACATCTCAGTATTTTCTGCAAAGCTGGGTATTTAACTTTTCACTTAATTCATGGGCTTTATTTGGTTAGTCTAGTAGTGGCTTGAGTAGGGAGGCCAGAGGGGTGGGAACGAGTAGAGAAACTCCTAACCTCTTCAAGCACAAAAGTGAATTGAAAGTCTCTTATTACACAATTAGCTGCCCCTCTCTGGCTTGACTAGATGGATTTATTACAAGGGTTGGCTCTAGTTTCAGGCTAGAAATTGACTGGGTTCAGGTGTTTATCTGGTGTCTTCAGGGATGTTGCTTAAATAGATGTAAACAGAGTTAGTTTTCAATTCACTCCCGGGAAGGTTAAATTGTAGGTCCTTAGGTTCTTGTATGGGCTAATCCAGTAGGTGGGGGTGGGGCACATAATGTGTACACATAGAAGACCAACCAGAGTTTTTGTTATGGCATTTATAAATGAAAATGTTTTCAGTTTAAAGCCAAATTTTAGCAGTAAGAGGAGAAACATGGTCAGAGATAAATTATTTACTCCTTGACTGGGGGCTAGGGAGCTTGTGGTAGGTGTGGAATTCTGCCTTCCAGAAACCTTCCTTGTATAAAAGTATTTTGTTTAGAACTAGGAGGGACCTTAGAGGTCTTCAAAAGCGATCTCCTTATTTTATGGATCAAGAAACTGAGACCCAGAGAGTGAGAGACTTCCTTTCTCGAAGCCACATAGGTGGTAAGTGGCAGAATCACATTTCAAACCTCAGATTATAGATTATTGGCTCACAGATCTAGAATTGCTTTCTTTTTTGTGTCTTGGATTCCTTCGGCAGTCTGGAGAAGACTGTGGACCTTTGTCAGAATGTGTTTAAATTCATTAAAAATACATAGAATTACAAAGGAAACTGATTATTTTGAAATACAGTTGACAAAATATTAACACACACACAAGTTCATGAACCCCAGGTTAAGAATTCTAGAGACCTGATAGTGATTTCAGAGGCCATATAATCCAACTCCTTCGTTTTATAAAGTCCTGGACTTTGAATCAGAAAAAATTGCGTTTGAATCCTGTTTTGGACACTAAATTTGTGACTTTATGCAATTGCGTCAGTCAACAGAGGACTGAACCAAGAGCTACTCTCAAAGAGCTCAATGTGGGACAAAACATTCAGACTACAGAGAACAAACTCTACTGGGGACAAATTGGACATAATCAACAGAGGAAAGTCACTAGAGTTAAGGGTGATCAGAACAGACTTGAAACTCAGACTTGAAGGCAAACAGGAGGAGCAGGAGGGACAGTCAGTGAAAATGCCTATTCAGTAGGAGATGGTGCGTCTTGTTTGAGCAAGGAGGTCAGTGTTGTTGGATTGCAGAGTACAAGAGGTTGTGTAAGATGTCAGAAGACAGAGAGGGGGTTTGTGTGGGAGATTATGAAGGATTCTGGTGCCAAATGCGCCAAATAGAGCATTTTAATATTTCATCTTGGAGGTACTAGGGAGCCACTGTCTATATCAGTTTCCTTAGATGTAAAATGGGGTATAATAGCTCATACCTAATAGGATTTTGGGGAGTACTAAATGAAATGATATACACAGAGCTCTGTACAAATTACAAAGCATTATATAAATGCTAGCTATTATTATTATTGACAGTGCTCTTATTAACAATGGATGAGAAAATTGAGACCTAGACATAGTAGATAACTTTCTTAAGGTCAAAGAGGTCTATGAGTGGTAGAACCAAGGTCCAAACCCAGGTTATAGAGTTACAGATCTGGAAGGAATCTTAGAGGGCTCCTGCTCCAATCCCCTCATTTTGCAGATGAGGAAGCTGAGGTCTAGGGTTGTTAAATGATTTTGCCAAAGTCACCTAGGTATGTGCAATGGGATTCAAACCCAGGTCCTCTGATTCTAAGTCCAGGAATTCCTACACATCACCTTCCACCCCCCTCTCCATTATTGCTCAAATACAAGTAGGTGAGACTACTTATGTTCAGCAGATCCTTCAGCCTTGGCTAATTTGTCTTGAGAATAATCCAATTAAGCCTCATGTCCTTTCTGGAATTAAGGCTAGTATAAATCCCAAGTTAAAAAAAAATATGTTGTTTATAAGAAGAATGAAAATAGGTAGCACATTGTCTGAAGAATTAGAAATATTTCGTGTGCACGGCTTAACTTTGCTCCTCCATATCCCAGTGAAGTTCAAAGACAAAAGGCATTAATGGTTTCATTTTCTCAAAAAGTAAACTGAGGCAAGAAGAGGTCAAGTGATTTGTCCAAGGAGACAATTACTGGCAATCAGGACAAAAAATTACTGCTGTAATTATTTTTTCTCTGTCAACAAGTACTTATTAAGTGCATATGTTCTGCTAAGTCCTAAGGATACAAAGAAAGACAAAAATATAGTCCTAGCACTCAAGGAGCTTACAGTCTTATGGAGAAGACATGATGGAAAGAACTGGGCATACACAAGATATCTACAGAATGGCTAGAAGGTAATTTGCAAGAGGAAGGCATTAGGGAGAACCTAAAAAAGCCTCCCTACAGAAGGTGGTCTTTGACTTGAGCCTTGAAGAAGGCAATGAAACTAAAATGTAGAGGTGAGGGGAGCAGAGTAGAAGTAAGGATAAAGTGCAAAGGGAGATGGAGGGTCCTGTTTGTGCAACTGCAAGTTGGCCCATATGATCGGATCAGAGAGTGCATGGAGGAGAGTAAGGTGTAAGACCAGAAAAGTATGAAGGGGTCAAGTTAAGTGGAACTTTAAAGGTCAGAGGATTTTATATTTGATCCTGAAGGTCATAGGCAGCCACCGCAGGTCACTGGGCAGAGGAATGATGTGGTCAGACCTACCTTTCCCAAGTCATCGCCAGTCATCCTGACTTTCGTCTCGCCACTGGACTTAGATGACTCTGGAAGAGTGAGTAAGGCCAATGACTTTGTGCAGCTCTGCCTCATTTAAATACAATTCATGTACAAGTCAGGACATCACCCCATGATGTCACTGGTCCTCTTCAAAAACAACTGAAAAATTACTTTGGGAGCTTGGGGAAGGATGGAATGGAGTAGAGAAAGATTTGAAGCAGAGGCCAGTTAGAAGGCTATTGTAGTAGGTCACCTAGGTTGTGGGAGGCCCTGAACCAAGTTGGGGGTGTAGAAAGAGAGAGAAGCAGACGTAAAATATATTAGAGATACATAGGTCTGTGGTATGAGTGAGAATGAGGAGCTGAGATTGACACTAAGATTTCAGAACTAGGTTACTGGGAAGATGGTGGTGCCCTTGATAGTAATAAGAAAGTTTATAGGCATGAAAGTTTGGGAGAAAGATAATGAGTTCTGTTTTGAGGTGAGTTTAAGGAGTATATAGTATATACAGCTGGAGATGTTTGAGCAACAATTAGAGATGTGTGACTGTAACTCAGGATAGAGACAAAGGCTTGATATGTAGATCTTGGAATCTTCTGCATACAGATGATAATTAAACCCACTAAGATAATCAAGTGAGAAAATATAGATTGGAAAGAGAAGGTAGCTCCGAACAGAGAATTAGGGTCACCCACAAAGACTGAAGGTGGAGACTTAGGAGAATAGTGATATGAAAACCCACATTTCTTTTGTTTAAACAGATACATGCATAGCATTGGTAAACTCCAAGTTAATTCTACTAATTAGCAAATGCAAAAATGCTACAACTATTTAAAGTTGTACTAAGTGGTCAAATGATTAGACTTGTTTTTTATTCTTTTTTTTTTTTTTGGAGGGGGGAAAGGCAGGGTAATTGGGTTAAGTGACTTGCCCAAGATCACACACCTAATAAGTGTTAAGTATCTGAGGTGGGATTTGAACTCACATCCTCCTGACTCCAGGTCCGGTGCTCTATTCACTGCATCACCTACCTGCCCCCCAAATCCCACTTTAAATATTATCTCCATAATTCTGGGTAAGTCATTTACTCTGTCTGCCTCAGTTTCCTTATCTGCAAAATAGGAATAATAATTGTACCTACCTCCCAGGGTTGTCATGAGGAGTAGATAATGTTAGGAAAGCACTTTGCTCAGCTATTGTCATAGCTGGTTATTTTTCATGGGTATATTTTCTTATTTTTATCACTTCTGCTGCTAGACTACCCCCTTTGAATGTACCTTTCCTCCTAGTGTCTTGCAGGTAGTGGTGCCCAGGCTATACTCGTTTATTGATTATGTCTAGGCAACTAGCTTCCTATCCTACTTATCCTAGTTCTACAAAAGGTAGATGCCAGTTAATGCCTAAACCTGCAGCAGCACAGGTGAATGGGATGGCCAAGGGTACATTTCTCCCACAAAAGGGTATTATATCATTTGGAGGCTTTGTGAAATGTTTTGTGCTGCTACTCCTCCAATAGTGATGTACAGACTATTCTGCCCTTGTTTCCCCTGGCTGTAGATTGTTACTCCACCTTCCGTTTCATGTCCTTTACTGAGCCATCTGAATATGTGAATTTTTTTTTTCACTTGACCCCAGTATGGCTCTATGGTTACTTGTTTATATCATTGCCTTTCCTCCTTTACCCCAGATGTAATCTCTTTTTTTATCCCTGTTGTTACCCTTAATTACCAGCAGGGAACAGAATAACACCTAGAGGGGAGGGAGGAAGAGAGAGAGTTTGAAGAGAGAAAAGTGGATTTTAAATTGATCCTGCCTTTTCTAACCATGAACTTTGAAAATAAGCCAGTACATAATATACTTGTTGTGGGAGATGAGAAGAGGGGGCAGGAATGAGTATAGAAGCAGGGAAAGATAATCTTCCCCTCAAGGATCTGTTACATCTACCCCAAGAAGCAAGAGAACCAATAAAAGAACCACTCAGCTGTGACAGGAGGCAAGACATTCTACTTACAAGAGTCAATGGTCATATTCCATACCACTTCCTCAGCAGCCCCTGGACTATTGCAGATGCAAATGGGGCAGGAAGCTGCCTGAATGGAAAATTCCGTCATAGAACCAGCAATAAAGAAAAAAAAAGTTTGCAAATGTTGGAGAGTTGCAAATATCTTTGCAGTCACACAGATTTGCAACCCTAATTGGTGTCGACCTCCATTCCTTCCTCTCATTTAACTCCACGTATCCAATCAATTGCCAAATATTGCCATTTCTGCCTCTACAATATCCCTTGCCCATGGCCTCTCCCCGACACTCAACACCTTACTTTAGGCCTTCATCATCTCTCATTGTAATAGCCTCCTAATTGGCCTCCCTGCCTTCGGTCTCTCGTTTGTCCTACACACAGCCTCAAAGGCACAGACCTGATCATGTCGAACTTTACTCAACACACTCTGATTATTTCCTAGAGACAAGCAATATATAGTAACAATAATAATTAACACTGATACAAGGCTTACTATTTGCCAATCACTGTGCTAAGTGCTTTACAATGATTATTTCATTTTATCCTCCCAATAACACTGGGAGATAAGTGCTATGATTATCCCCACTTTACAGATGAAGAAACTGAAACAACAAGAGTTAAGAAACTTGTCCAGGGGAGACATGGTTAGTGAGTGTCATAGGCTGAATTTGAACTCAGGTCTTCTTAACTCTGGGGTATCTACATGGCACAATTAATAGAGTGCTGAATCTGAGGTCAGGAAGACTCATCTTCCTGAATTCAAATCTTGCCTCAGACACTTCCTAGCTATGTGACCCTAGGCAGTCCCTTAACTCTGTTTGCCTCAGTTTCCTCATCTGTAAAATGAGCTGCAGAAGGGAATGGCAAACCACTCCAGTATCTTTTCCAAGAAAATCCCAAATGGGGTCTCAAAGAGCCAGATATGGCCAAATAAGAACAAATTCTTTTTTTTTTTTTTTTTTTTTTTTGCTGCTTTTTGGAGGGGGCAGGGCAATTGGGGTTAAGTGACTTGCCTAAGGTCACAAGGTTAGTAAGTGTTAAGTGTCTGAGGCCGGATTTGAAGTCGGGTCCTCCTGACTCCAGGGCCGGTGCTCTATTCACTGTGCCACCTAGCCACCCCAACAACAACAACAACAACAACAACAACTTCTTGATTCTAGACCTGGCAGTCTATCCTCTGTGTCTCCTAGCTGCACTGTGTTAGAGTGGAGAGAGAGCTGGCCTCAAAATCAGGTAGATGCAGGTTTAAATCCTCCTTTTGATACACAGTGACTGTGTGATCCTAGACAAATCACTTAACCTCACAATACTGTAGGCAACTCTTTTAGATAATCAATGGCAGAGAAAGTGCTGACCTGCGCTGTTTGCAGGAACTCCCTAAGCCAATGGAATCGCTGGTCTACCTCCCCGTGTCTGACTCCCTAGAACCTTTAGGATAAAAGATAAACTCCTGTTTTTTACCTTTGAACCTGACCCCAATGTAGCTTTCCAGCCTCATGCATTACTCCACTCTACATCCTCAATGGTCTGGCCAAACTGAACTTCTTACTGTTCCTTACACATTACACTCTTTTACCTATCCCTAGGCCTTAGACTAGGTCTTAGAATACATTCCTTCTTCCCCTCTACTTGTCAAAATCCCTGGCTTCCTTTAAGACTCAGCTTAAGTACCCCCTTCTACTGTTTTTCTTGGCTTCCACATCTATTTAAGGCTCCACCATCCTTCCAGTGTCTCAGGCTTGTAAAGCTGGCATTACCCCAGACTCTGCACTCTCCCTTGCTGCAAAGATCTGATCAGTTGTCAGATTTCCCCATTTCTGCTTTTATACCATCTCTCTCCTCCAACACCTTCTCTATAGTCACTCAGCTACCATCTTAAACTCTCATCAACTCTTGCCTATGTTATTGCGACAGCCTACTAATTGGTCTCTCCACCTTCAATCTTTCACCACTCCAATCCATTCTGCTCAGCTGATGCTGGAGTAATTTTCCTTAAGCACAACTTTGCACATGTGATTACTCTTCTCAATCAGTTCCAGTGGCTTTCTTTTGTCTCTAGAATAATATATAATGTCCTCTGTTTAGCTCTTAAAACCCTTCACAGCCTGGCCCCAACCTAGCTCATTGGATGTTTGTCCCTGTCCTGTACTGTTTGACCTAGTCAAACTGGCCTTATCTCAACTCCTCACTCAAGATATCCAATCTCCTATCTCCAGGTCACTGTAGTGACTGTCCTCTAGGCCTGGAATGTACCCCCTCGTTACCTCCAGCTCTATGAGGTGGAGATCCCTGTTCCTTTAATCTGTGCCTCTGATGTCATAGTCTGCAAGAAGCCTTTTCCTGATCTGACTGCTACAGCCTTCCCCCAGAGTACTTTGTGTTTACTTTGTGTGTGTATGCGTGTATTAATTACATATATATATATATATATACACGTATATGCCAAATATATTTTGTAGGTACTTCTTATCTCTTCCATTAGGATGTACATTCATCTCGAGTACGGCTCATTTAACTCTTTGTACTTACATCTCCAGAACCTAGTACAGTGCTAGGCATGTAGTAGATTCTTGATAAATGCCTATTGATTATTGACAATTGATTCCTCCCAGGTGCCAGGGTTTTCTGCTTCTTCTGATAAACATATGGGACCCCCAGATAAGACAGATCACCAATGGGAAAATTTGGTAGACAACTTCATTATTGTTAAGTGATTTTTTCAGTCCTGTCCAACTCTCTGTGACCCCTATTTGGGGTTTTCTTGGCATAGATACTGGAGTGGTTTGTATTTCCTTCTTCAGCTCATTTTACAGGGGAGGAACTGATGCAAACAAGGTTAAGTGACTTGCCCAGGTCACACAACTACTATATCTATGGTCAGACTTGAATTTGGGAACATGAGTCTTCCTGACTTCAGGTCTGACACTCTATCCACTGCACCACCTAGCTGTCCCTCATCATTAGCTTGCATCATTGGGAATCATTCAAATTAATTGGTTAAAAAAATGAGGTCACCAACCACCAACCAGAACTTGGGTATAACCAGCTAATGCCTGAAGGTAAAAGGATAAGAAACCTACCAAAGGCCTTTAGCCTGCCAGTGGGTGATGACTAAGACTAGCTCCTGAATTCCCCCCACCCATTTACAGTACTCATCACAGTGCCTGCAATGTAATAGGTGTTTAATACATGTTTTGTATTTTGTATAGCTCTACACACTTGCATGTTGTCTTCCTTGTTAGAATGTAAGCTCCATGAGGACAGAGAGACTATTATGCCCCCCAGACAGTTCAACACACAGTTGATCCTTAAGTGCTGATTGACTGACTGATTAGAGGCAATACCAAGGTACAGATGCAACATGATTCTACTAAAACATTCAACATCTTGTTTAGGGACCTAGCTGTAAATTATTAGCCAGGAACCTGTAAAGTGTGGGAATAAAGGTAATTTGTATGGAACATACTTGCATACTTACTGTATATAAGTTTGGCTACTTCAACTCTGTGTCTCCAAAATGAGGGGTTGGGTTAGACTTTCAAAGCTACCCTCCAGTCTAGAGGACATTGATTGGGAGGAAAGAAGATGGTGGTGAGAACGAAGTCATTGGGCAAAATCTCTGGTTTTCAGAAAAGGGGAGAGGCTCTAACCTTGACTTTGCTACTAATTAGCTAATTGTATCAACCTGAACAAGATACTCCACTTCTCTCACTTTTATTCTTTATAATTAATGATATTCTTTTATCTCCTTATCTATAAAATGCAGAGGTTGGACTAGTTGGCCAATAAGGTTTCTTCTAGTTCTAATATTCTATAATTATTTGGTAATTGGCAACCGCTCAGGTTACGTCCGGGAATTGCAGTGGATAGAGAGTTGGCCTGGAATCAGGAAGACCAGAATTCAAATGCAGCCTCAGACTCTAACTAGCTGAGTGACCCGGGGCAAATCGCTTAGTCAGTTTATTCAGCTGTCAAAGGGGGATTAACAATTCCACCTACTTGTCAGGGTAATTGTGAGACTCGAATGAGATAATATTTATAAAGCACATAGTAGGTATTTATTATGTTTATTTTGTTTCTTCCTTTTCTCTCTCTCTCTCCTTTCTGTCCTCCCTTCCAATAAACCTAACTTCACTCTTAAGTAAAACAATGAAAGAAAATCACAATGATGCACAATCTTTAAGTACCCAGAGGGAAAACATGAAAAACAGCGAATAGTTTAGAAAAAAAGCAGATCACGTCAGGAAACCCCAATCGCTTTTTAAAAAATCACATCAGAAAGGTAGTAAATCAGAAGCAGGCAGTTGCTATAATATATGTGGACTTTTCATGAAGCACTTGAAGGCGAGTGTCATGAAATCTTGTCTGAGAAATTACTTCAAATTGGCTTGGGTGGAAGCCCTGCCAGTCAGACTGAAAACTGCCTGGAACAACTAGAGACAAAGGCATGATGACAAATGGTCAAGGATTTGAGGATTGCAGGAGGTCAGGATAGAATACCTAATTTTGCCTTCATTATTTAATGATTTGGAAGGGAAACGAAACTCAGGAGGTAATGCAATTCACACGTGGTGCTAAATGTGGAGGTGTCATTATGAAAGGGTCCAAGGATGTAGGGCAGACTGGAACAGCAGCAATGGATTCAGGCAGGGAAAACGTACTGTGACCTTCATCTGGGGGAGAGGAAGCATGCGGGAGTAAGGGAGAGGATGCCGGACCTGCAGCACCTGGTTTTAAATCCTGTCTTTGATATTTACATGGGCAAGTCACTTTGCTATTTGAGGCAGCTTCCTTATCTATAAAATTATAATAACTAAGGAAGTGATTATTCATTCATAGCATTTGTGTAGCCCTTACTATGTATCAACCGCTTTTTTTGGGTGCTTTTTGGAGGGGGGAAGGCAGGGAAATTGGAGTTAAGTGACTTGCCCAAAGTCACACAGCTAGTAAGTGTTAAGTGTCTGAGGCCAGATTTGAACATAGGTCCTCCTGACCCCAGGGCCGGTGCTCCATTCACTGCACCATCTAGCTCCCCAAAGTACTTTTTTCTTAAACAAATAGTATCTCATTTGATCCTCATAACAACCTTGAGAAGTAGGTGCTATTAATTACCCTCATTTTACAGCAGAGGAAACTGAGGTAGCCAGATGTTAAGTGAATTGTCTAGGGTCATAAAGCTGTTGAGTGTCTGAGGTCAAATTTGAACTCAGGCCTTCCCAACTCCAGGCCAGGCCCAGCACTTTATTCACAGTATATACATGTATGCATACATACATACTTATACACATGTGTATATGCACATACATACACACAGATATAGATAAATATAGACATAGCTAATATTGATGTATGTGGTTTATATACATGTAATGAATATGTATATATCTTTATGTATATGTATAAAGTAGCATTCATAGAGTAGTTTGTTTTGCAATGCATTTTGCGCATGTTAACTTATTTAATGCTCATAACAGTCCTATGAAGCAGACACTATTTGTTGTTGTTGTTCAGTTGTTTCATTGCGTCCAACTCTTCATGACCCCATTTGGGGTTTTCTTGGCAAAGATGCTACGGTGGTTTGCCATTTCCTTCTTCAGCTCATTTTACAGATGAGGAACTGAGGCGGACTGCGTTAAGTGACTCGCCCAGGGTCAACACAGCTAGTAAGTGTCTGAGGCCGGATTTGAACTAAGGTCTTCCTGACTCTAGGCCTGGCACTCTAGCCATGGTTCCACCTAGCAGAGGGGATTAAAGAAAGGCTTCATGGAGAAAGTGATGCTTGGACTGCATGTTGAAAGAAGAGAGGCGATATTTGATGGCAAAATGAGGAAGAAGCATGTTCAAGCCTTTGGAGATTGTCGTTGTGAAGTCAGGATGATGCTGTGGATGAGGAGCAGAGAGAAGTCCCATTGGGTGGATCACAGAATTCTGGAAGGAGAGTAATGCATCATGTGTTTGGAAGGATATGTTGTGCCGAGGTTTTGTAGGGCTATCAAAGCTAAACAAGGGAATTTCTATTTTATCCTAGAGACACGAGGACGCCGCTAGAGTTTATTGAACATGGGAGGGACATGGCCAGATTTGCATTTAAGTCAAATCACTTTTACAGTTGTGTGGAGGACTTATTGGAGCCAGAGAGAGTTGAGACAGGGAGACCGGCATCAGGCCATTGCAATAGTCTAGGCCAGAGGTGATGAAAACAACCTGAGATAGCAGCTGTATGACTGGAGAGGAGGAGCTGGATGTGAGAGATGTTTTGGAGGTAAAAATGGCAAGATTTGACGACTGATTGTATATTTTAGCTAAGACAGGAGCAGGTGAGGATAACACCATGGTTATAAACTTGGAAATATTAAAAGAGATTTCCTAGAAATAGTGAAATTCTGAAAATGTATGTATTTGGAGAGGAAGGATAATGGGTTATCTGTTGGACCCATTGAGTTTGATAAGTTTATTGCTTTGATACAATTGACTCTTTTTTTCTATTAGACCACCATTTTGTGATGTTTATCTTTTGTAGCGTATTTTTAATATTAAGAGAAGCTTTTGTGTGGCACATGGTAAAAATATGTGGGTGTTCATAAAAACAAAACTGATAAATATATGGGACCCTCCAGATAGGACAGACCATCAATGGTAAAATTTGGTACACATCCTCATCATTAATTTATATAATTAGGAATCAAAAAAAAAATTAATTAGTGAACTAATGAGGTCACTAGCCACCAATAAGAACTTGGGTATAACCAGCTAATGCTCAAAGGCAGAACTATAATGAATCCATCAGAGGCTTTAGTCTACTCTTGGGTGATAACTAAAATTGGCTTCTGCATTCCCTCAAATTTGAGACTCAAGCATCCCACATGTTCATTTGAGGGCCACACTGATTGACTGATGGAGATTTGCTGACTTGCTAGGCAATCACCTTGGAAGAGGAGACACATGATTTCTGACTGAGAGAATGAACCCTGTGGTTGAGCACTGTTTACTTGGGGATCTCTAGGAAATCAGGTTGGTGGTTTGTTCCTAATGGACTTAATGTTTATATTATCTAATGGGTTATATGAACTCATGTTTGCATGCATTTGATTAATAAATTTGATTGCTTACATTGAGAAATATAAGTCTAATTAGTGTTTCCATTTTACTCGTTAGCATGCGTAATGGTAAATCAGTTTTTCATGTTCACCATGAGTTACAAAAGAGTATTGAGGAGAATCATTCTTTGTTGTCCTTTGTAATTGAAGAGGACTAAAAATGACATCACAATGTCAGGATCATTGTACGGTGCGTCCAACTGTGGCTGATCAAACCAATATGAGCTTGGAAGGCTCTACCACAGATTGGGAACAATAGTCTTTATGAACATTTGGAAAGGAGATGCCGCTGAATTTGCACATCTATATACCTGGAGAACAGCCAGCAGTGTCAGATAGAGATCAAGGAGGATGAAGTCTGAGAAACGATCACCAAGTCTGGCAATTGAGAGATCATTAGTAACTTTGAAGAGAATTATTTCAGTTGAGAGACAAGGTTGGATGTCAGGTTGCAAGGGGCGGGAGAGTAGAGCAAGGGCATGAATAGCTTCTTCCAGGGGCTCCACTGAGAAAGGGAGGACAATAACTTGAAGGCACAGCTGATTCTAACATAGTTTTTTTTTTTTAATGATGGGGGAAGTTTAGGCATGTTTGAAGATAGTAGGGAAGGAGCCAATAGATAGAGAACCATTCATTCATCAGATCCACACTTAAAGCCTTTCTTTTCAGCTTGGTAGAACCTTCTAAAACATTAGCTGTAGCCTTTTTTTTTTCTTTTTGGAGGGGGAAAGACAGGGCAATTGGGGTTAAGTGACTTGCCCAAGATCACATAGCTAGTAAGTATTAAGTGTCTGAGGCTGGATTTGAGCTCAAGTCCTCCTGACTCCAGGGCCAGTGCTCTATTCACTGTGCCACCTAGTTGCCCCAGCTTTTGGGCTTTGTAAGTTACAGACTTTTTTGGCAGTTTGGGAAGCCTATAGGCCCCTTCTTAGGATAAATAATTAAAGCAAATGCTAAATTTCAGTTAGAGACTAGTAAAAATAAAGATTCTCTCTGTCTCTCATCTCCAAACTGCATAGAATAAAAATATTTCAAAATATAGAAAGCTATACTCAAGTTATACAAAGCTATAACACTCAATAGGTGGGTGAGGGAAAGGAGGGAGAGAATTTGGAATTAAGATGAAGAAATAAACATTAAAAAAATAAGGAAAAAAAATTTAAAAAGAAAGATCTACCCCAAGGGTTATCTGGAGCTAATTCTGTTGGAGCCAACTGCTAAGTTTTTAGTGAGCATTTACACCTTAGAAATCAACAAATTAGGGCCTGCTTTATTGTTTTATTGAATATCTAGATTTGAGAAAGTGATTAAAAAATGGAAATAATCCAGGCTGGGTTTTCAGAAAGCTGGTTGTTAAACATTTACCAGCATGCCTGTGGATTACCATCCTGCTCTTCCCACCTCCCCAATGTGCTCCAGTCTTGACAGATTTTGGATATAAATACAAGATCATCAATGAGTCTTCAAGGAATTTTCTTGAGAAAAAAATTGCCATGATGTTAAAAAATATATATATATAGAAAACTAACAGAAGAAATAAAAACCTTTAGGAACAGGATGAGGCACACATCATCCCTCCCCTCCATGTGAACTATTTGCTCTGAAATGATCTACAGCTTAGCCAATACATATTTTATTTGTACATGGCTCTTTGTATGCTGCTGCCCTATGAGGCTGTGAGCTCCTTGAAAACACTACTTTTTTTTTTTACTTTCTTTGTATCCTCAGTGCCTAGCACTGTGTCTAATATAGAATAAATACTTAATAAATACTCATTGAATGACCATTGAAATTGTCTTGAAGATGTTTTTGGCAAGCCCACAGAAAATGAACTGATGTCCTATTATTTTTATTAAATTACAAAGAATATTCATTTTTATCCCACTGGCACACTAGTCCACAAAACAGTGAATAGAAAAAAATAATACCCGGATAGTCGCTTGTCACATCTGAAGTTCATAAAAAAGATGAGAATGAGATAATTATAACAAAATAACCAGCGTTTTATAGTGCTTCATTGTTTGCTTTTTTATTTTTATTCATTCATTCATTTGTCACAATTTCATTTGATCTTTACAACATCCCAGTGATGTAGATTGTACAGATGTCATCATCCCCATTTTACAGAAGGAAAAACTGAGGCACATACAGTTTAAGCAATTTGCCCCAAGGCAGCTAGGCCATAACCTAGCCTCTCACTCCACACCCAAAGCTTCTTCCTCCATACCCCACTGATTCTAGTAAACACTATTATTTCTGTGGCACACACCCCTGTAAAGTAAGAACAGTCATCATAATGACCATTTTTTCAGGTGAGGAAGTTGCAGCTCAGACATAGTAAGTGTCTTGCCCAGAATAACACAGATAATTGAGTTTTGGAGCAGGGATTTGAATTCAGGTTGACTCTTTCTCCAAATGATTAACTCTTTCCATTATGCCAGCATAGCAACCATGAGGAGAATCTTTTTTATTCACATTGCAATGTTGTTTTCATTAAATCTACTGCTACCTTAATGTCATTATTCCCAGCAAACCCACTAGCCCCTTCTCTTTTTCCTGCGATAGCGCAAAGATCTGGCTATAGTGTATTATTAGCTAGCCCAGTTTAAGAAATTTGCCCTTGGGTTCTGCCCCGGTGCTCCCAGCTTTGATGTGATGTGAGAGAACTACATCTTCCAGGTTTGACATGTTACGGGGAGCCAATAAGTGTGAGACTGTCTCTGTGGAAAGAAAGAATTGAATTGAAAGCTGAAGTAGGTAGTCCCATTCTCTGGAGCTCAGTATGAAATAACATGTTCATTTTCAAACACCTTGGGGACCTCAAAGTTGACAGGTTGTTAGGTATTGAGAGAGCATCCTTCCTAATGATTGACAGGTGAGAGGGAGTGATTGATGAGAAGAGATTAAAGAACAAAATATGTAGCACTTTATCAGTATATAGCTACAAGGTGTGCTTCAGAGGCACAAGAGGATGAATGTGACAACCACTCAGGAGAAGAGGAGCAGGATCCTAGGGGGGAGCATGAAGGGTGAAGCTCTAGTTTAGGCAGAGGTGGAGAGGATGAGCAAACAGTCACCATATTGTTTCACATATTTCTTTTTAAAATAAAAAATGTTATTGATAGTCTTTATTTTTCTGTCACCTTAATTTTTGAATATATTCCTCCCCACTCAACCCCAGAAAGTCATCTTTTGTCAAAGCTAAAAAAGAGAAATAAAAACTAAATAAACCAAACTAATGAATACTTCAACCAAATCTGAATACACATACAATATTCCGTAGTCATATTAACCCATCTAGGCAAAGAAGGGGGAGAGAGCTGCTTTTTTCATCTCTTCTTTAGGAATACAAATTATACATCATTGCCCTTCATTTTTGTTGTTATTGACATTCTTTCCATTTGGTAGTCATTATGGGTGTTGTTTTTCTGTTTTTGCTTACTTCACTCTATACCAGTTCATACTTCTCTGGTTTCTTCATATTCATTATTTCTTACGTATTTCACTACATTAAATGCAAGAATTCTATTTCTTCCCTAATACAAAGGAAACAGAAATGTGGGAAAAGCATTTTAATAAACTACTGCTATGAGATGAGCATGTTGATATGTTGACGTTCAACTCTACTTTGACTGCTGATGTATCTTCGATGTGGAGGGGAAAGACTTCAACTTTCCTGATCATGAGCCCAACTGAAATTGATTAAATTTCTGGGAAGATGTTGAAGCCCTGGGCTTTCTATTCATATTGCCCAAGTCCTGAGATGGTACCTCCAAGGAAATGTCTCCTTAGGGATGAGGAATTTCTAGTAGTACTCATCATCATCACCATCACCATCACCATCACCATCACCATCACCATCACCATCACCATCACCATCACCATTACCATCATCATTTTCATCATCGCAAACAGTCATTTGGATAAGACTTCATACAGAAGATTTTGTTGGCATAAAGTATTCTGTATAGGAGAAATATTTAAAATAGTAAGTACATGGGTTTTAAAGAGGAACTAAGAGGGGGCAGCTAGATGGTGCAGTGAATATAGCACTGGTCCTGTAGTCAGGAGGACCTGAGTTCAAATCCAGTTACAGACGCTTGACTCTACTGAAGTCAGAGTACTTTAGTTTGAAATCTGCCTTCAATGCTTGTTACCTGTGTGACCTTGAACAAGTTACTTCATCTTTCTGGGGCCCTGGTCCTCAGTTTCTTCAGCAAAATGAAGTTGGACCAGATGGCCTCTGAGGTCCATTCTGTCTGTAACTCTCAGCAACATGTCTGTAACTCACTCTTAGAGAGTTCCCCAGGGACAGAGAGAATTTTAATGAAGTGCCTAGGTAACACAGCTAACATGAGTCAGAGGCATGACATGTAACTGACTGTTCCTGACTCCAGGGCTGGCCTTCTATCCACTGTGTTTTGATACTTCTCATCCACAGGAATTACAAATTAAAATAATATTCACTAATTTTACTTAACACTTACTTTGCTCTAAATATTGGCACTCAGTGAAAGAACCTTTTTTTCTCTCGGTAAAAAAAAAAATCCTCGTTCACATTTTGGAGTCTTTGGAGAAATTAGAAGTCTAGGGTTAGCATCACTCAACCATGTGGGGAGGGCAGGCAGGGAAGAAGGCAGGCAAACAATGGAATCTATGGATCTGTGTGCTTTAAGAAACAGAATTGGCCGATATATCATGATTATGTCATTGGTAACGCCGGATTGCAGAGTGTCTTTTATAAAATTCATATTTATTTTTCTCTTTACCTCCCTTGCCTAATTGCCCTCCCCAGGATGGAGGCTTCTATTGCCTTTTGGCTTCATTAATGACTTTCATTTTCATTAAGAGTTTTGTGCTGATGGACTGTTATAAAATGCATAGTCTTTTCAGACAGATATCCACAAATGACTTTGATCCTATTGACAGTTTTATGCAATAGACCAAAAAAAAAAAGTGGTGGTGAAGGGGAGAAAGCCAACACAAACCAGGGCATTTAATGGGTCTAATGGGATACCTGCTTCATTCTTGTTGCTTTGTCAGAAGAGTTGGAAGGCTTGGAAGATCAAAGGTATTTTCTATCCGTTATTCCAAAGTGGGCCTCTTCTGGGCAGGTAGGAGGCATGTCTGGAATCAGGGAGACCTGAGTCCAAATCCAGCCTCAGACACTTACTAGCTGTGTGACTCTGGGCAAGTCATTTAACTGTGTTTGCCTCAGTTTCCTCATTTGTAAAATGAAAAGGAAATGGCAAAGCAGTTCAGTATCTTTGCCAAGAAAACCCCAAATAGGCTCACCAGTCAGACTTGACTGAAAAACAACTAAACAACAAAGCTTCTCTTGACACTGGTTCTCACGGAAAATAGACTAAGCAAGTTCTATATTTCATACGATATCCTGGAACATGTGGATTTGGAAGAAATGAAATGCAGAGACCTCCATTATAAGGGAATGGTAGTGATTGAGTTTATAGTGACACTCTTCCAATTACACATTAGATTATGAGCTCCTTCAAAGTAGGGACTGCATGTTCCCTCTTTTTGTATTTCCAGTGCTTAGCATAGTTCCTGGAGCATAACAGGTGCTTACTAAACATTTATTAACTTAATGATATTAAAATGGTATAAACGAAGTGATGTCTACCAGGTATGCTGTATTATAGAAGCAGTGTAGATGATAGAGAGAAAAACCTGAAGTAAAGAAGACTTGAGTTTAAATCTGACATCTAACTCTTACTGTGTCCAACCATTCTTCAGTTTATTTTTTTAAATTAAAAAAATTTCACATTAATTTTGCGAAGTTTTGAGTCCAAAATTCTCTCCCTTCCGTCAACCACTTTCCCAACCATTGAGAAGGCAATTAATATACCAATTATACTTGGGAACTCATGCAAAATATATTTTCACATTAGCCGTGTTGCAAAAAACAAAACCAAAGTAAGAAAAATAATGCGGAAAAAGTATGTTTCAATCTGTACTCATAGCTCATCAGTTCTCTCTCTGGAGGTTGATAGTATTTTTCATCATTGGATCCTTTGGAACTATCTTAGATCATTGTCTTGATAAGAGTAGCTAAGTCTTTCTCAATTGATCATTGTTACAATCTTGCTGTTACTATGTGTAGTTCCCGGATTCTGCTAACTTCACTAGTATCATTTCATATGTCTTCCCAAGTTTTTCTGAAACCATCCCCTTCATCATTTCTTATAGCACATTAGTTTTCTAATGTCATATACTACAATTTATTCAGCCATTCCTCAACTGATAGGCATTTCCTCAATTTCCAGTTTTTTATCACCACACAAAGAGCTGCTATAAATATTTTTTGGTAGAACTGAGTCTTTTTATTTTTTCTTTGATCTCTTTGGAATATAATCTTACTAGTAGTATTGCTGGGTCAAAGGGTATGCAGTTTTAGAACCCTTTAGGTATAGTTCCAGTTGTTCTCCAAAAGGGTCGGACCAGTTTACAATTCTACCAACAGTGTATTAGTGTACCTATCTTTTCACTCTTAGCTGTGTGTTCTTGGACAAGTCACTTAATCTTAGATTCAGTTCTCTCATCTGTGAAATGAGGATCATAATAGCAATTTCCTCAATGGTTTATTGTAAGGTTCAAATGTGATTGAATGTATACATATACGTACACACACACACACACACACACACACACATACATATCACTTTGGAATCCTTAAAGTATTTTATCCCTCATGATGATGATTGTGATTGGTTATATCACAGTTGATGTTCACTTGTAGCTGCTATGTTTTATTTCATTTTTGTATTAAAAAATCTTAATTCTTTGCTTAAAAAACCCAATAAAATTAGCACTTCAACATATACAGTATAACAGAAAAAGAAGATTGTATATAAAACCATGAATCTCTATAATATATAGCTTGATTTTTCTTAAAAAGCATATAAATAAATTTAATATGTAGCTTTCAAAGTTGTCCTGCTGTCTGTTTTCCCTTCTGGTCTTCTTTCTGTTCTCTTCTGTGCATTTTTAATGAGTGCTACATTTTAGAAAAAATGGTTGATAAGCTGTAGTACAAGGAGTATCATAAAGAACTTCTAAACCATGTCATATATTGATTATTTAAAGGAATTCAATATATATAGTCTGGAGACAGACGACTTAGACAGGGAAGGAGAGAATATAATAGCCACTGTCTTAAAATATTTGAAAGGTTGTTACATTGAAGAGGTATTAAACTTGTTTTACTTGGCTTTAGAATAAGAATTCTTAACTTGGAGTCAGCATATTTCAAGGGGTCTGTGAATTTGTAGGAGAAAAATACATCTTTACTTTAGTTAATATGTAACTGAAATTTAGTGTTTTCCTCAATAATGATTAAAAACAAACAAGTGAAAAACTGAAAACATCATTATTCTGAGAGGGGGTTCATAGGTTTAATCAGATTGCCAAAGACTTGACTTATTATGAAAAAAAAGATTAAGAACCTCTACCATAGAAAGTATAGTTAAGACTGAAGTGGGGAGAAGTTAGAGAGAGGTTTATGTTTTCTAGATATGAGGAAGATTTGCCTGACAGTTGTTGCTGTGTTCAGATGGAATGGGCTACTTTTGGAGGATGAAGAATTCCCCAATGACTGGATGTTATAGGAACACAGATTTAAAGGTAGAAGGGACCTCAGAGTAGGTCAGTCAATCAAAAATGCACCATGCTAAGCTCTGGGGATAAAAATAGAAGCAAAAAGAAAGACAATCTTTGGCCTCAAGAAGCTTACAATCTAATGGGGGAAGCCAACACATAAAAAGGCTAAACCCCTTGGTTTACTTTTGAGGAAACTGAGGCCCAGTGATGCTAAGTGATTTGTCACATAGGTAATTAATGGAATGAAGATTTGAACCTAGGTCTCCTGATTCAAGTAGCGGCTGGATTTTATAGGGGTTGACCTACAGGTTTCCAAAATCCCTTTTGACTCTGAGTCAGTCAATAAATCAATCAACAAACATTTACTAAGTGTCTACAATGGGGACCCAAGATCCTTTTATTCTATTGTGTAAAAGGAGGAAAAAAATGAGGTCCAGTGAGTGGTCCGTGACCCTACATCATGCCCTAAAAGAAAAAAAATAAACCCGCTAACAGAATTTATCAAATTCACAAATTCCATTTATAAACCTGTGTTATGAAGACTAATCTTTTAGCCATAGAATCTTAGCACTCCAAAGGGCCTGCTCCTTTGCATTGGAGGAAACTGGAATATAGAGAACATAGTATTTATCTTTGTCTTTCTCTCAGCACTTAACACAGACTCATGTATACAGTATGCACTTAATAAGTGTTTGTTCAATGTGTTCAAGTGCCACACAGCAGAACTGGGAATGAGATCCAGGTCTTCTACTTAGTCTACTAAGTCTACTAATCTTTGGACTATATCCTTTATTAGCTTTAAGTAAGCTAGTAATCTTTAATCTTTAAGCAATCTTTGTTGATTAAACCCATTAGCCATAATTAATGCTTAAGGAAAATAGTAAGCATATGAAGCTATAATTAAACTTTGTTCAAATTTTATGCATTTTTATGCATGTTTATGAATGTAACATACATAAGAAATTTAGAGTCATTCAATACTCTCTTAGGATGATACCTCTAAGTAAAGCATAAAGTCTCACTCAGAAGTATCACCCGATATCATTGAAAATAGATGTGTAAACAGAAACACAACATATATATGTTATTATTTAGTAATTGCCATAGACATTTATTTGTATATTTTTTTGCCCTATAATGAAATAGCACTAGTAGATTTCCCAATAATTCCCAAGTTTTGTCTTGAACTATATTCTAAATATCTGAGTTGACGTGTTTGACTTTGTGTTTTAGCAATGCAAACTTTGAAAGGGTATGGGCAAAAGCTTCAGTATTTTATGCAAGGTGCTTAACTCACTGGAGACCCATAATGTAGAATAATAACTGTAAGGATTTACGAGACCCATGTGGAGAAAGGTCAACAAATATGTTCAGGCTGATTTTGAGAATACACACTGTGGTCTTGAAGTGATGATACTTAAATCCTAAACCTTCGTTAAAGTTTAGAAGGACCTGGTTGGATTTGTTTTAAAGTCCTGTTAGTGTTTAGGTAAGGATGTAGGAACCTATGAAGAAAATTGCCCCAGATAGAAAAGGGATAGAATTGCTCTATATCCAGTCTTGCTTGGAATTTTCCTTTTTTTTTTTTTCTTCCAATCTTGCCTTAGCTCGTACTCCTCCTGCCAGACTGATCATTTTGTCACTCTGTCCAGGCTATCAGTCTATGCCTGGCCTCTGCAGATTCCCAGTTCTCTCCAACAGTAAGTCCTCCTCATTTTGGTATGGATATCTTCTGAGTTCACCTGAAACATTGATCATGTTGTTTTTTTTTTAAAGGCTTCACTAGGAACTAAGGCAAAAAAAGGAAAATATATTCATAGAGGAGAGAATTGTTGAGTTTATCCTGAGACCCCCATCTATCTATAAATGACTGTGGTCAAATTTTTGGAGCCAACTATTTTTTTTAATTTTTTTTTTTTTTTTTGCTTTTTGGAGGGGGGAAGAATGGGCAATTGGGGTAAAGTGACTCGCCCAAGGTCACATGGCTAGCAAGTGTTAAGTGTCTGAGGCTGGATGAGCCAACTATTTTTGTTCTCCGAGTAATTAGACCTAGACCTCTCACATGTTGCTGTGTTACTTCCAAAGTGTTCTCTTCCTTGCATGAATCCTTTCTTCACATGGCCTAATAAGGTTCAAGTTTTTTCTTAGATTAATTCAAGGGAAACCAGCTACATGTAAGCCCTTGGAACTGTTTTTTCCAGCTGCCAATGCCTATATGCTAGTTTGGAGGAAGTGTCCAAACTTATTGCTTCTTTAATAAGTAAAGGTATTTAAGATAAGATGGTATAGGCAGGGTGAGGAGAGAGAACAATTAATAAAGGAAGGCTATGGTTATAGAATTATAAAATTTGGAGCTGGGATCAATCAACGAATGAACATTTGTTAAACATTTAGTATGTGACCTCACTAGATCTTAGAGATACAAAGAAAAAAAATGAATTCATATCTGCTCACAAGGAGCTTACATTCTAAGGGGTAGGGGGAAAAACATGTTTTTAAGTAGGAACCTTCGACATCATGTAGTTCAATCTCTTCATTTTTACAACTGAATAAATTAACCTATAGGAAACAGAGGATAAGTGACTTTTCTGATGTCAAAAACTGGGATCAGACAATTATCTCAAAGTTCCAAATCTAGTGTACTTTATCTAAGTTGCAAGGGATTCTTCATCCAATAAATGCTTACTAAGTATTTATTGTGTGCAAGGCATTGTGCTTAGATGCCAGCTACAAAAAGTCTCTACCCTCAAGGAACTTAAATTGTTATTGTTGTTGAGCCCATTTGGGGTTTTCTTGGCAAAGATTCTGGACTGATTTGCCATTTCCTTCTCCAGCTCATTTTACAGATGAGGAAACTGAGGTAAACAGGGTTGAGTGACTTGCCCAGGGTCACAGAGCTATTAAGTGTCTGAGGCTAGCTTTGAACTCAGGAAGATGAATTTTCCTGACTCTAGGACTGGCACTCTATCCACTGTGCCACCTAGCCGCTCTGGAAAGTTACATTATATTGGGGTACAATATTTAAATGATCAAGTCATACAATATAATTTGATAATGGAAGAAGTATTAACAATTAGGGCCACCTAACTGCCACAGAAACTTACATTATACTGGGGTACAATATTTAAATGATAAACTAATGCAATATAATTCTATAATGGAAAGAGTATTAGCAACTAAAGTAATCAGAGAAGGTTTCCTGTAGGAGTTAGCCATCGAGTTGAGCCTTGGAGGAAGCTGGGTGAAGGTGAGGAGTGAGTGGAAGGCAGGCATGGAGGTGAGAGATGGAATGACAAGTGGGAGAATAGCAAGTAAGACAATTTGGTTTGAATCCCATGCTGGAATGGGAGCAATACGATGAGAATAAAAGAGAACTAGGGCTGCATGTAGTTCGTTTTACTTTAGCCGCAGGAGAGTCTTTGAGTTTTTCTCTAGGATGGACAGGACCTTAGGGAAACTATTCAGAGAATGGCCTGATTATTGTTGAATATAATCTGGAACATAATACTTGAAACTACTTTTCAAAACATGTGACAGCTGAGACTTAAGATTTGCAGCCTTGAGAGAGATGGAAATACTTCCCTGTTTTTGGCATCTCCTGTGGTTGGGCCCTAGTTTCCAGTGCAATAATGGGAAAGTCAGTTTAGAATCCAGGCCAGTGTTTGTTTAGCTTGACTCAAAGCTCTGGACTCTTGAGACAGGATAAGCTATTTCTGCGTCATTAACGTGCGTGTTATCCAGTATCAAAGTGGAGCTTTGCTGGGATTTTCTTGCTCCATTTTTTATCCTTTGGGGGCTCAATGGCTTCCACAGGAGTTTCATATTTCATTGCTACATATGCTAACCTGAACTGATAGATGCTTAATAGATGTTACACTTATTACAGATAGGGACAGAAACTGAGCTGGTGACTTCATTGATATACGAGGAAACTCCTTCAACCAATGCAGGTCAGCACCTCATCTGGAGCTTAAGAGTTTCATAGAGCACTGACCAGTTAAATGATTTGCTCAGGGTCATTCAGCCAGTATGTGTCAACGACAGGACTCGAACTCAAGTTTTCTTGACTCTAAAGTCAGATCTTTATCAATTATACCCCATTATTATTTTCATTTTATAGATGGGTATAAAGAACATTCAACTGGGAGTAAGTACAGCCTAAGATTTAGAGTTAGAAAATATCTTAGAGATAATCTAATCTAGGGAGTTTTAAATTTGTGTGTGTGTGTGTGTGTGTGTGTGTGTGTGTGTGTGTGTGTGTGTGTGTCTTTGGCAGTCTGGTGAAGCCCAGGAACCTAATAGTTTTTAAATGCAGGTAGTGTCTTCCTTCATAGGTACTTTTTAGTTAATTTGGGTAGTTATTAGAAAATATACATACTTTAGCAATGGAAAGGGAAGGCTTCTTTTTCACTTCCTCCTACATTCTCCCTTCATTTAGATTTCTCCCTGGATAAAGGAGAGAGATGCTATGTTCTTGTATCCATAAAGGTGTTCAATGATCAATGAACCCAAATCTCTCCTAGAGATGATGGCTTCTGTGCTTATGTGGAGGGAGGATGATAGATATTTCCCTCTGTCCTCACCTTTGCCTACTGGCTTTTCTTACTTCCTTCAACTCTCGGTTCAGATAACACTTTCTGCAGGGAGGCTTTTCTTATTCCATTCCAAATGCTAGAAACTTCTCTTTGAGTCTTGGTTCCAATCCCATGGTAAGCAGCAGGCCTTTCCTGGTCTCCCAGCTCTTCTTACTGCCTTCGTCTCTGACATTACCTATCTTGTGTATATCTAATGGTATTTCCTCCATTAGAATCTGAGCTCTTTGAAGGCTGAGGCTATTTTTCTTTTTTACTTTCTTTGAATCCTCAGTGCTTAACATAGTGCCTGACCCCTAATACATGCTTAATTAATGCTTGTTGACGGATTAATTGTACACATGTACTACACATGAACAGATCAAACATGTGCAGCAATTGCTGTGCAAATCCCAAAGGATACATTTCCATTGGAAAGGTAGTGATTAGGACACTCACTCTTCCAGGACTTTCTTCTTTAAAGAGCATTTTCTCCTTTCACCTAAGGCTAAAACCTTTTCTTTATATCACAAAATACACTTTCTGGGCTGTTGCAAAATGTGGTTTCCAAAGTCATCATTAGAGACATCCCAATCCATTTTGTTCATGAAATTTGTACTGTGTTCACCAATAATTGCTCCTACTCATGCCTTTCTTCTCTAGCTCACTTCCTTGTTTTACAAATGAGAAAACAGAGTTCAGAGAGAAATGACTTGCCCTAGATCATACAACTAATTAGTGGCAGAGCTGGAACCAGGATGCAGGTTTTCTGACTCTCTATTACACGTACCTTCAGCAGAGAGTAGACTCAGGTTTCTAAGAACCAAGTTCTTACGCAGACCAAGCAAAAGCAGACGAGAGATTAAGTGAAGTCAACCATCACATCTACCTTAGCTTAACTGAGGCTGACTTGTGATGAGATGACCTGTCTTCAGTTTGCTTACACATAGGATGTACAAAGGATGCTAGATGGCTTATTTTTATGGTCTGGCCCCTAGGAGACTGATTACATTCCTGGTGGTATGGTTATGTACAAGAAAACCAAGCTCCTATTTTCTTGTGATTTATTCCAAAGGCACAGCATTAATGCCACTTACCTGGCGAACTCTGTAGGATATTCAGTGTCTTTGGAGGAAGATCAGTTTTTTTTTTTAAAGGTCATTGGGCCTTATGAACCCTTAGGTTGCTTCTCTTTGCCTTTAGAAAGCAGAGAAATTGAATGCTTTTGAGTCTGTCTAATGTCTTAGGATTGATTGATCAATCAGTTAAGCACCCATATTTATTAAGCACAATCCTGGGCACTGTGATACAAAGACAAAATGAAGTAACTCCTTCCCTCAAAGTTCATTCTATCGTGGAAGCCAGCATTGAGTGTGTAAAAAATATATAGAAAGGAATGGGGAAGCTCTGGATGAAGAAACTCCTTCCGCCTCTGAGTAGTTAAGGCTGCCACCCTTTCCCAGCTCTTGGTTTTAGAGCAAGGTCGCACAACTTGGCACTTTGTAGGGGCCAAAATTAAAACAGACTAAACTTCTTCAGGCAGCAGTGGCTCACTTTCCAAGTAAAGGTATAATTTATGATTAAACTATTTTGCAAATAAACCATATTAAAAAGGGGGGATTTCAATTAATATTAACTAATTACACTTATTACTTAAGATTTTTATTTATCATGAAATGGCTCCTGTCAGACTAGAGACAGACAGATGGTGGTTGGTTGCCGCCAGTCACATGACAAACAGGAGCACGTTACAACCCAGTTCCTTAAGAGGCACAATGGTGACTAATGGAAGGTGAGTTAAGCAGCGCACAAAGCACCCGTTACATCTTTGCTTTCTTTTACATTCTCTACATTTTTTACAAGCCACCCGAAGTTTTTTGGCAGAACAACCTGCCAGCTGTATGTTGTGTAGGCCTGTTTTAGAGATATTAGGTTACTTAGTTTGCTAAGAGGTAAAGTGACTTGCTCAGGATAGGTATTAGAAGTGGGACTTGAACCCACATCTCCCTGGCTCTAAAGCCAGCTCTCTATATACTCATTACACTATATGCCTCTTATACAAATTATATACCAAAAATGTAAGGTTGATTTTTTGGGGGGGGGGGGGAGGAGTAAGGCATTTATAGCTAGAGAAGGGATCAAGAAAAACTTTATGGAGAAGGTGACCCTTGAGCTAAGCTTAGAAGGAAACCAGGGATTCTAAGAGAGCATAGAATTCAGGCTAGAAAGTTCCTTGGAAGTAATCCAGTCCAACCCTCTCATCTTACAGATAAGAAAATTCAGAGAGTGGAAATGACTTGTCCCAAGGTCACATAAGCTCTAAGTGGTATTGGTGGGATTTGAATCTAGCTCCTCTGACTCCAAATCCAGCAATCTTTCCACTGTACCAGGGAATACAAGAACAAAAATGTATGCAACTCTGTGTGTGTGTATGTGTGCTGGTAGGTGTGCATGTGCGTGCACATCTGCATGTGTACACTCATGTGCATACATGTGTGCATGTATGTATGCATGCACACAAGTATGCACATGTGTCTATGTACACAGGTGTATATGTGCATGTGTGCACATGTGTGTGTGTGTGTGTGTGTGTGTGTGTACACAACTCTGATCAGAGGCCGCCTCAGTTGTCATATGTCATCTTCTCTTTACTATACTTGACAGCTCCGGAGATTTTCTATTCATGCAAGTGTCCCTCCAGGGAAATGGCCCTTTGCCTCTAAACTTTCTGTCAGTCTTTCTATATAGTCCCTTTCTGCTGTGAAGTCTGACACCACGAAGAATTTTTATCTACAGAAATGAAGGAAAAGAGGGGAGAACTGGCATCCCTGATCTGGGAAAGAAAATATACTTTATGAATATCAGATAAAAGCAGCGCCACATGTTTCTTGAGATCCCCCAGTCGTAGCTTCTTATTACCCTCTCTCCGCCTTTCTAGATAGAAGAAGTCTTGAATGAGGAGTCAATTGACCTGACCAGACTAGCACTGCTTACAAGACATGTGACCTTGACCAAGTCCCTTTACGTTGGCATCTCAGTTTCCTCATTTGTAAAACTGGGAGAATATCAGTCAACCTTACTTCCCAGGGTGGTTTGTGAGAATCAGATGATTTAATTCAGGGGAAAAACTGCATAAGCTGTAAAATGCTATGTTATTATAAGGTATTCTGTTTTCACTTCAGTTTGCAGGTTTATTACCCCCTTAAAGAGGCAGATTTCCATGATTCCCAGGCAGTGTTTCTTCAGGGCAGGAGACTATTAATATTCTTTCATTCCCTGCCCCTTCTTTCCATTTTGAAAGAGTTCAGTTATCCTTTCCATGTCACTGGGCTTAGGGATGTGATGCCCCCTCTTTCCCCTATGTGGAAAATCCTCATAAAATTTTTTGACCCTCTCTTTGTACTAGAGAAGTCTAAATTTGTTCTTTTTCTTTTATGGGAGTATAGTACCTTATTACATAATATATAAATATATATTACTATATAGTATAATATATATAGTATTTTATATATATAATATATAAAGCATTATATTATAGTACCTTATTGTACAATTTGGGTTGATATACAATACTATACATATATTTTATTCATTTCTGAGTTTCTAAACTTTGCTGGCCTTTGTGTGTCATCCGCAGTTTCTACAAAGCTACCCCCTGTAATAGTAATCAGTTTAGCAAGATACTTAGCACAAGTGCTAAGTCCGTGGAAGGTGCAAACTCTGTCTCACTGTTGAGAAGGCATGAACTCCCTTGTTCATGTGGAAGAAGGGGATTGGCTGAGGTGTTTACATAAGCAAGAATTCCAGAGACAGACAGACAGAATTTGAACACTGCTCCTGCTGAAGGAAGAATTGTGGAGACTGAAGCCGGCTGAGGCAGAGAGAGACAGAGAGACAGAATTGGAATTTTGCTCCTGGTGAAAGAAGAATTGTGGAGACTTAAGCCAGCTGAGAGACAGAGAGAGAGAGAGAGTTTCTCTCCCAGCATCTGGAAGCTGAGAACTGACTGAGAACTGACATGGAGTTTTCTTGAGACCAGAATCTGGTGAGGGCAGCCTGGAGGGCTGAGAGGGCCCACCTGGAAGGCTGAGAGGGCCTGCCTGGAAGACTGCCTGGAAGGTTGAGAGGGCTTGCCTGAAGAAGCATGACCAGGATAAGACTTTGTTCGTGGCCTGGCTGATCCTTGAGTTCCAGACAAGAGAAGTGGTGAAGAGTTTGAGATGTGCTGGACCCTGTGAACTTCAGTGTGTGCCAGGGACTGCCCTGAGGACTGGAGAAGGACCTGGGAGCTGTCTACTTCTGAATCCAGATGACTGTTTGGTGGATTCAGGAGGGAGCTGGGACCTTGGAAGGGGATCCAGGGAATCAGAGAGACCACCCAGAGTCAAGATGAAGAAAAGGCCTCCCCTTGGATGAAACTGAGGTTTTTTGGACTAACGACTGTATTT